>JAQMYF010000008.1:16122411-16138252 GCA_030014195.1 Neosilurus mollespiculum
TGTGTGTGTGTGTGTGTGTGTGTGTGTGTGTGTGTGTGTGTGTGTGTGTGTGTGTGTGTGTGTGTGTGTGTGTATTGTGCATGTGCTTTTATTTTTCATGAGATTTTCTCCTCACATGCTTTTTTTTTTATTTCCCCCTATTATTCTTTCACGTGCAGAGTACATGCCGTTCATTTTCCCATTTCATTTTCTTACACTGGAGAAAATACAATATCTCGACACGTTATGAGCCTCCTGCGCATGTGTCCTTAAATAAATCACGTCACATATCTTTCACATTCGTCCTGAGTCCTGAGTTGGAGTTTTGCATTTTTATGATTTTCCCCTCATATTCATTCCTTCCTGCCTTCCATAATTACATGCGAATAAAATATATTCTCATGTAAAATGGGTGTAATTTTAATAAATCACAATTCAATTTTACACTATAAGGGATGCCTTTACATCTTTACCTAAATAACGAATGCCTTTGATGTTTAATGATATAACTGACATCCCCTTTCTATACTGTCAAGTCACTCTACTCTGCATTTGTTGTACTGCCTGCATGTGTGTGTGTGTGTGTGTGTGTGTGTGTGTGTGTGTGTGTGTGTGGGCAGATCATGTGAGATGAAGCATGATATGAAAAATATAGATTCTGACTGCGCCAGCATCCAAAATGGCTCCTTTGTATTTGTGAGAGAGCAGAGGTGATAAACAGCGCTCCTCCCGGTATAGCAGAGAAAAACTGAACTGCGGCGTACACTATAGAACGATCTTCTCATGCGTAAGCTCATTGATCAGTGACCTATTAAACAGCACTTGTGCATTAGAGCCAAAGAGGAGCACGCTTCCTGACTCCAGGTTGTCACGGAAGAATGAACTTTAAGGGAATTCAAACATTACCAAGTGAACTTAAACAGTTCTGATTCGATTGACAGGACTACCAGTCTACACCTAATTAAACACAGAGATGTAGTGGTTAGCACGTCCACCTCACAGCAAAGAGGTCTTGGGTTCGAGTTCCGGGCTTGGTGAGAGCATTTCTGTGTGGGGTTTGCATATTCTCGCAATGCTTGCATGGGTTTCCTCTGGGTTCTCTGGTTTCCTCCGACAGTCCAAAGACATGCACATTAGGCTAATTAGCTGTCCAAATTGCCCCTGTGTTGGCCCTGTGATGGATTTGGTGGGCTGTTCAGGGTGTACCCCACCTTTACCCAGTGTCAGCTGAGATAGACTTCAGCCTTCCTGCGACCCTAATAGGATTAAGTGGTTCGGCAAATGTGTGAGTGAAGACCATGACCATGTGATGAGAGCAGTCTAAAGTCCAAACATTAGGCTAACTGGAGGTTGGATGTGAGTGTGAATAGTGTGTGTGTTGCCCTGTAATGGTCTGGCGAGCTGTTCAGGGTGTACCCAACCTTCACCCAGTGTTGGCTGAGATAGGCGCCAGCCTTGCCATGACCCTAGTAGGAGTAAGCAATTTGGCAAATGATTAAGTGAGGATAGACTTTTTGGATTTGTTTCTTATGTATATATACACCTCTATAGTTGCTTCAGTGGAAGGGCTGCAAATATCAATGTGAATATCAATGTTCTTGCAGACTAATCAAAGGCATAAGAATGATATAAGGCGAGCTGCTACAGAAATAAACTCAAATCAGAAGCTGCATTTGTATTCCGCTTGCTCGTTTTTGTATTCTGTAATGTCCTTCTGAGCTCGTGCCCTCAGAGCAGCGAGCATGGTAACCCAGTCATTAGCCTGTTCTTTCAATTAAATCTAGAAATACTACAAAACATAATGTTTCCCTGTTTGTTGTTTTGTGTCGTTTGTTCTGTTTGGACCTGCTTGGCATGCTTTATAAGGAATAACGCTTCGAAACATGTTATTATAGCGTTATTATCATGTTATTATGGAGTTATAATCACCATCCTGGAGCTTAATAAGGATTCCATGCACTGCCAGTTAGCTGAATTACGTGGATGTCCAAGCGTTCCTAATAAAGTGGCTGGTGAAGAAGTTTTGGAGTCTCTAAAGCATGCAGTTCACTTCTTCTTGGCGTAAATATGATCCGTGGTGAGACTTGCTATTTATACATGGTCTGACTTTTTGCTTCTGTACACAACATGGTCGGATCTCATTTTTCATGTGCATTATGCATAGGATAGGATAGTTATCTACGTGTGGCGTGGGACATCAGCAGGCTGCCAGGGATTATTTCACTGAACAGCCTTACAATCTGCTGTGGAAGGATTCACCTTTGACGGTTGTGAGCTGCTGGAAATGGCAGCTTTGGCACATCACTTCTGAGATATCAGCACTGGCTTGGGAAGTATTACACTCACTCACAAACTTATTTACAGAACCATTTACTCCCTCTACGGTTTGGAGGGAGACTGAAGCCTATCTCAGCCAGCACTGGTTGAAGGCACGGTGCACCCTCAACAGCTCGCCAGACCATCGCAGGGCAACACACTACACACATAACCATTCATACTCGCACCTAGGGGCAATGTGGAACAGCCCGTCAACCCTGAGGAAACCCATGCAAGCACGGCGAGACCCAGGACCCAGGACTCCCTTGCTGTGAGTCGAATGTGCTCCACTATGCCACCCCTACACCAAACATATGGAGATATAATGTATAGTGTAGCTGATTTTTAATACAAAGGGCAAGGTAACACTAGTTTCATAATTATGACTTATGATGTCATTAATCTTTACAAGAGCCTGTAATAAAGTACCAATGATCTGCTGGGTTTCCGGGTGTCCACAATCCACAAGCTCTTTGATTTTGGATGACACCTCATTATGATGACTAATAGAGACTCTCTTTTTTATGGATTTTGCATGTACTTTATGTTTTTACAAAAAGGAAATGACATCACTGCTTGAATTTATTTAAACGGTTGTGGTTGATATGACACAAATCTTTACAGCATGTTCCAAAATCTGGTGGAAAGCCTTTCCGGAGGAGTGGAATATTTTAAAGCAACAGAAATTTCGCCAAAAGGTTGAACAAGTACATATGGGTCCCATGTCCATATCCATTCATTCATTCATTTGCTGAACTACTTACTCCTATTAGGGTCACGGGGAGGCTGGAGCCCATCTCTGCTGACTCTAGCTGAAGGCAAGGTACACCCTGAACAGCTCACCAGTCCATCATACCACTATTCACACTCACAGTCACACCTAGGAGCAATTAGAAACAGCCAGTTAACTCATGTGCATATCTTTGGTTAGTCGGAGGAAACCAGAGTACCCGAAGGAAACCCACACAAGCACAGGAAGAACGTTAATAAGCAGAAAAGCCTTTGCCGGGCCTGGGACTCGAACCCACAACTTTCTTGCTGTGAGATGGAGGCATTAACCACCCCCATGCTGAAAGTCCATATTCTTTTGGCCATATTGTGTATCAGGGTAAGTGGCAATTATTCATGTGTGCTACAAATTGGAATAACAACCACTTCATTTTATTCCAGTGCTTTTGATAAAACTCAAAAACACACCAAGCGCTAACCACAACTGACAGACCATTACACGGGGCTGTGATTGGAAACCCGCTGGAAACAGTATTCGAAATGTTTTCACTTTTCCAGCTGTGAGTCTCATTTCCAGAATAACCCAAGTGTAATTGCATTCGAGTCACATGCACAGTCCAAAGAAATAATGAAAAAACCTCTTTTCATAGTCTATAAATGGCGTTGCACTTATTAATGTATGTTAATTCGCCTCAGGATCTGATTTCATTTCCTTTGTCGAAACCAATTTCCAGCGTGGGATAAAACATGGCTCGCCTCCAACTGCCATTTCCTCAACACTCCCCATGATCCGATTGACACCTGTTTCCTCTCTCTCATCTCCAGGTACAAGACGGGTCTTGCTCTGTGCAAACCGTTTATCCTCATGTTTATCTTGCTGGCCTGTGTAAAGACACTTGAATTGGGTTGACACATTGCACGCTAATGACCAGTCACACACATGAATGAAAGACGCATACAATTCCAATGCAACATCATGACAGTGTGTGTGTGAGAATAGCACACCTAAATCTTCCCACTCTCTCTCACTCATTTGCCAAATAGCTTAACCCTATTAAGGTTGCGAGGAGGCTGAAGCCTATCTCAGCCGACACCTCTTGAAGGCGGGGTACACCCTAAATAGCTCACTAGACCCTCACAGGGCAAACACACACATAACCATTCACACACCCAGGTGCAATCTGGAACAGCTAATTAGCCTAACTCTTTGGAATGTCAGAGGCAACCAGAGTACCCATAGGAAACCCACACAAGCATGGGGAGAACATGTAGACTCCAAACAGAAGCACCCTCACCAAGCCTGGGACTAGAACCCTGGACCTTCTTGCTGTGAGGCGGACTTGGTAAGCACTATGCTAGCATGCCGCCGCCACTGTAGACCTCGCTCACTCACTCACACATTTGCCGGACTCAATTCTACTAGGGTTGTGGGGAAGCCAGAGTCTATCTCACCCGATACTTGGTGAAGGCAAAGTACACCCTGTATCCCCTCACTCGCCAGTCCACTCCAGAGCCAGCGCTCACAAAACCATTCACTAGGGGCAATTCGGAACAGCCAGTTGGAGTCTTTGGACTGTCAGAGGAAACCAGAGTACTCCAAGAAAACCCACTCAAGCATGGGGAGAAAACTGCAAACTACACACAGGACCACCCTCACCTAGCCTGGAACTCGAACCCAGGACTATCTTGCTTTGAGGCAGAACGTACTAACCACTACACCAATAGTCACTATTGCTGATATCTTTTCCCTCCTGACAGAATGTAAATGTTGGCATTGAATTACACTCCTAGCATACATAATGCAATACATATACATACCCTTTCAACGTAAATGGACATTTATTAAAATGTGCCTTTGGATATGCATATCAATGTGTACCACATTGATGACGAGTACTGGGATGCCACAAGAGAAATGCAATAATGATTCAACCATAAATAGTGACTGCTAATAACCCGAAAAGTCTACAGCCCCAGGGATCTATGAAGCAGGTCCACTGGGACTGGGATTGTGAACATTTTTTTTTATATTGTTACAGTGATGGGAAACCACAAGCCATCATTTTCAGAATTAGCATGCCTGTAAACTTTATCAATTGAAATCTAATGAGTATTTTAATTGAAGTGAGCTCTAATGGGTATAAAAGTCAAAGTAAAAAATTAGCTGGCTCCAGTAAACGTAATAACTCCAAAATGTAGTATTACTGTCCATCCATCCAGCTATTTTCTTCCGCATATCCAAGGTCGAGTCGCGGAAGCTACAGGTTTAGAAGAGAAACCCAAGGGCACTTCCAACTGGAACAACCAGGAGGAATCCTAATCAGATGCCCAAACCACCTCATCTGACTCCTTTTGATGCGAAAGAGCAGTGGCTCTACCCCAAGCTCCCCACCCAGATGTCTGAGCCAAGACACCCTCAGAAGGAAACTCATTTTGGCTGCTTGTATCCACAACCTTGTTCTTTCAGTCACTATTATTGTAGACGTTGTAAATAATGATCTTAATTTTTTAACGGCTTGTATGAAAAATACATTTCATTCAATCTTTTATCTCTGACTGTAAAAAAAAATCTACAACCTACCAAGCAGCTTACTCCTACCCGGGTCCTGGGAAGGCTGGAGACTATCTTAGCCAACACTGGGCAAAGGTGGGCTACACCCTGAACGAGCTGTTCAGGGTTTAGCCCACCTTTGCTCAGTGTCGGTGTAGCCCATGTACGCCCAGTGACGGCTGAGATAGTCTCGAGCCTTCCCGTGACCCTGGTAAGACCAGACCATCGCAGTGCCAACACACACAACTATTTACACGCTCACTCACACCTGGGGCAATTTGGAACAGCCAGTTAGCCTAATGAGCATGACTTTGGACTGTG
The DNA here is from genome assembly GCA_030014195.1 of Neosilurus mollespiculum. Taxonomy (NCBI): domain Eukaryota; kingdom Metazoa; phylum Chordata; class Actinopteri; order Siluriformes; family Plotosidae; genus Neosilurus; species Neosilurus mollespiculum. The sequence continues at coordinate 16,128,308 of JAQMYF010000008.1, forward strand.
GGAGGAAACGGGAGGACACGGAAGAAACCCACACAAGCACAAGTTTCTTCACACTGGAATGCCCGAGCCTGGGACTCGAACCCAGGACCTTGTTTTTGTGAGGTGCACATGCTAACTACCATGTGCCTGCCGAAAAAAGAGTGAGATGATGAATAGACTAATTCGCTCACACATTCAGAGCACGTCGTTTTCAAAATTGAAAAGCAGTAGTTCTTTAATAAATCCAATAGAAATGCCTTTGAAGTAAATAGAATAAGCACACATTGTTTATATAAAGTGTAAATTACAAGAAGGAACAAATGAATAAAGAAGCTAACAGTGAAATGAGGCTCATTTGCTTAGCATGCTTGCTAGTCAGTACACGCATGGCAAGATTACAGGCCTGAAACACTTCCAAAATAGCAATCACATATGATGCTGCCTTTCAATCTGCCACTGAGTGTGTTCCCATGTGGATGTGAAACAGTTTTATCCCTATGACACCATAATAGCCTGGTAATAATAACACTTACTGTTACTGATAGGTGGTAGAATCTATTTAGCCCTTTCTGTCAATATTGTGAGAGGCTATCACTGATTCTGAAAATCAGTTGTCACACTGAGACCCAAATTGTAGGCTGGAGAGGGAAACAAGCACAACTGCAATAACTGTAATACTCATGCAAGCCCAAGCACTTAGCGATTCTTGCCACAGGTACATTTTAGTAAGAAATTGGGGGATAAAAGCAGGTCCCGGCAAAATGATTGAGTAGAATTGTGCACACAGTGTTGGACTTATCCAATTCCTCTACTTATACTATAGCTTGAAACCTGCAGAATAAGATTTTTACATAATTACTAGGAGAAAGGGCGGCACAATGGCGTCGTGGCTAGCATAATTGCCTTACAGCAAGAAGGTCCTGGGTTTAAGGCCTGGTCTCATCAAGGGCGTTTCTGTCTGTACATTACATGTTTGTTTCGTGCTTGTGCGGGTTTCATACAGGTATTCCGGTTTCTTCTGACAGTCCAAAGACATAGACATTAGGCTAATTGGCTGTTCCAAATTGCCCCTAGGTGTGAATGGTTGTGTGTGTGGCCATGCAATGAACTAGAGAGCTGGTCAGGGTGTACCTCGCCTTCACCCAGTGTCGGCTGAGATAGGCTCCAGCCTTTCCGCCACCCTAATGGGATTAAACGGTTTAGCAAAGGAGTGAGAGAGTGATCTCATCTGGGTATAGTATCAGTGTCACAACCCGACAACTTTGTTTGAAAGTCAACACTCTTCAGCCCATACAAGGCAACTGGGTGGTCTTAGCAGCTTGGTTTGTAGCTGAATGCATTACAAATGCTCCAACTCCCTTCAATAGATGCTCTATGGTCCATGAGCAGGCCAATTATTTCCAGAAATTTAACACCACCTCCTCTGGGTTGCGTCGGGTCATTTGTTTTCTGTTGCTGATTCACCATTGGAGAGAAAAAAACTGCATTTTATTTATTTATTTTTGTTTTTGGAGGAGGAGGCCCAGGCTCACTCTCTCACTACCTAAATAAGGGCGGCCTTTAATTTGCACTTCAGTAGTTTGCTACACTTGGCTGAGCAATCTGTTCACATATGGATAATCATATGAATTCTCCATCTAATTAGTCACTGTTTCACTTCCTGTGCTCTGAACTTGGGAAAAGATCCTCAGATGTCTCTCAAGTACGCAGAACATCTGCTGACTTAATAGCAGGTGACATCACGTTATGGCGAAAACGGGCAGTAAGGTATATGCAGTACAGAAGCCAAATGTACCAGCTGAAGAGATCCCTGTCGATACGTGGCTATTTATAGGATCTCTTCTTCATAGATAAATCACATTATTTCAATTCCTTTCAAACCTTTCCTGGATTTTGCACCCAAAGCTAATATCCTGTGTCAAAATCTACTGGAAATTGGAATTACAGTACAAGGAAATGATGGATAATGGATGTCTGTTACTCAAACTGATCATCTGTTATGCATGTGTTACCCCTGTAAATTCCCAGGTTATCATTCAGGTCCTTATGATAAAGCTTATTACACAGTGAAACTTTGTGTAATTATGGAAATGAGGGTTAGAACCCAGGAGCTGCCGACAGCTTCTGAGGGTTTAACCAGACGCTCATGCTAGCAATCAACAAAGCGACAGGCCATCATTAATTTTCTCCGAGTTGGAATTTCAGTAACAGCAGCAAGCAACAGCGAGACAAGTGACATTTGGAGATTTTCTCAATTCTGAGCAAAGAAGTTATAATGGCGGAACAGCGTCAAATCCACATGTCTGGCTGAAATGATTAGTTACAGCAATTCCATGGTTTCCTCATCTCCAGCTTTATTTAATACCTGCAGTTTGTTCCTATTTACTGTCTGACACCTAAAAATAATACATACATACATGCTTTTATTGTGGTATATATGCTACTTCTGAGATACCACTGACCCTGATCCTTTTGCTCTCCGAATCCTGTGATCCAACCTGATGTGCTACTACTGGTTGGAGTTCATATTTTAGAAGCCCCTTACACCTGCTGATGATGATCCATGTAGACCTAAATATACACTCAGAAACTGTGAAGATGATTTTTCACTGTTGGTGACATAAACTAGACTTCATGTTAAACTATAGTGAAGCTTCTGCTACATGGTTTGATTTTTATCTGGTTTCACCCAAATTGCGATGGGTTTCTCTTCTGAATCTGGTTCCTCTCAAGGTTTCTTCCCTGTGTTGCCTGAGGGAGTTTTTTCTTGCGACCAATTCTTTACCAAAGTTGTCTTTCTATGTGAAGCTCCTTTGTGACGATGTTAATTATAAAAAGTGCCATACAAATACAGTTAAAAAATTTGTGAGCTTCCATTGTTCCTCTGAACAAGCCTTATGTTTGATTTCACCATTGGTTGATTTTTTTTGCTTGATTGTTAGCAACTACAGTAGTGTGCAGTGAAAATTATACACCACCACTTTTGTGTAAAAGGGCTCCTAATAAAAAGAAGTAAAAATTTACAATTTCAATTTTTCTAAAAAATTGGTATTTTCAGTGTTTTTGTTTATTAGCCATAGTTTTACCTCAATATACTTGTCGGAATGATTTTTTTGGTTCTCATTGCCTACAATAGCATTGTTTAATACATTTTCACCAAAAAATTATAGAGAAGTAATTTTGTGTTTCTTTTTATTAGGAGCCCTTTTAGACAAATGTGGTGGTGTATAATCTTCACTGCACACTACTGCATAAGCAAAAAGTTAAAAACAGACCTTAATACATTTTTTGAGGGGTGAAGTATGACCCAAATACCCCTCTATTATGTTTTGGGGGTAAACCAGATCAAATTCTGGATTCAGGAATTTTTGTTTTAAGATTTTATGTTGTGAGACAGGACAAGGAAAAGCAGAATCATTCTTAACCTGTCAATCATGTTACTAGTTAATTTGAATAGTCAGTGCATGAGTTTGTGGGCATGGCTTTTTTGGAAATATAGTTACCACAACAATATAATGATGCTGTTAGGTTAGGGGAACACACGGTGGTGTAACAGTTACAATATTCGCCTCACAGCAAGAAGGCCCTAGGTTTGAGTCCTGGGCTTGGCAAGGGCGTTCCTGCATCGGTTTCCTATGGTTCCTCCGGTTTCCTCCGACAATCCAAAGACATGCACATTAGGCTAGGCCCTTAGGATATTCATTCATTCATTTTCTGAACCGCTTAATCCTAATTAGGGTCGTGGGGAGGCTGGCGCCCATCTCAGCCAAATCTGGGCCAGGGCAGAGTACACCCTGTACAGCTCGCCAGTCCATCTCAGGGAGTGGATATGGGTGTGAATACTTGTGCGTGCATGTTGACCCTTCTGCAATGGTCTGGCAAAATGTTCAGGGTGTACCCTGCCTTTGTCCAGTGTCGACTGAGATAGGCTTTAGCCTGCCACGCTAGAAGGATTAAGTGGTTTGGAAAAGGAGGACAAATACATGCATGGACATACATGGACAAATAACACTACAAGAGACAAATGACAAGCCTGCTAGTGCAAATGTAAGGTTAGAAGTTAATATGAATCTTGATAACCACAGACACTCAGTTACTCGGTTTGTGTTAGGCCAGCATTTTGTTCAATATCCTTAATGATTTCTTCCACTGGGACACGTTCTGTGGATGCCACTGTCTTGCAGAGGTGAATAATGATTCCTGAACAGGTCTAAATAAAGTCCCAGGTGGAAACTAGGCCAGGAACCCCGAACAACTTCTGACAGCAGGCGTGAACTCCTCTCGCAATCCTAAATGATGACAGAAGGTTTTAATCAAATGCTTCGAAATCACTGCCCTGGATTCCAACTCAGCTCCAAGTATCCGATGCAGCGCTCTTGCTTTTGCCGATGGCGTGGATTCCTGTTGGATTTCAAAGGTTGTCTTGGCGCTTTGGCAAGCATTTCCAGCTCAATAAAGAAAGTCTGAGTGTAGTGATGGCTTTCAGGATGTCTTTCAAGTGGCGTTAATGAGGACATTGTTTTTCTTGTTGCTGAGAAGTGCTAGGTGTTTTTTTTCTTGGCTTCTACAACACTACGAGGAATCTTCCGGCGTGATGAAGGCGTGAAGACACTTCTGATATTCCGTCAGAACATTTTTAAAGGCTAATGCATATAGTGTCCTGCAGCGCTGCAGCAGGGAGTGAAGGAGAACCCAAGTTTCCTGTCTTAGCAGGAGGTCAATAAACTGTGACTACACTCACACGGCACTTATTCAACGCATGAATGGGAGCCTTCAGGGGAATTTTCAGCCGCATAATCCAGAGTGACTTTTCCATTCTTCCTTCCTGATAAGGGAGAGGCCAGGTTGGAAATTTCTTTTGTGAAATGCCTCAAAGTGCCTGATGGCTTCGGGAATCTAGATGCGGGGTATCACAGGCACACAGAACAGACCAGGCCCCGAATTTCTGTAGTCATTTTGATGAGAAAGAAAAAATAAATCAACTGGAGAAGTGAGGTATAATAGAGGGTAAAAGGGACACACAAAGTCTGAATTAATCCAGGTGATTTATTTCGGATTCAATCAGTGTCGGATTTTTATTCACAAAAACAGCCCCAATAGACTAGGACTCAAAATTTGAGTAGAAAGAACTAGTTTGATTTATTCCCTTGTCGACCGACAATATGGTTTATTTACACAACTTTATCAAACATGTTCACATCATACGCAAAAGGGTCTGTACTAATTAACCCATTAAAATAAATAAATAAGAGAATAATGATTATTATTATGGCATAGTGGAATATGTCCTGGGTTTCCTCCGGGTAGTTTGGTTACTGAGTTCTCGGTTCGAGTCCTGGGTTCGAGTCACGGGCTCAATGAGGACATTTCTTAATAATTATGTACAGAAGTTTCACACAGGTGCACTGAAGAACCATAATAATGCAAGTAAATGCTATTAGCTGTCAATAAAACATTTTGTTTAGTTAACACCATGAATCCAGTAGTGTTGTTCTTTGACTGAGATGTGTTTAAAGGAATACTTGAAAGGGTGTGGGAAATATTTAAAACCAGTGAAAAAGTCTTAACACATTTACAAGAAAAGATTTGCTAAGAAGATGAGTTGATCTCAGTTTCATTATCTCACTCACTCACTCATACATTTTGTTGAACCACTTAATCCTACTAGGGTTTCTGGTATCTCAGCCAACACTGGGCGAAGGTGGGGTACACCCTGAACAGCTCGCCAGACCATTGCATGGTCAACGCACACAACCATTCCCTCTCACACTAATACCTAGGGGCAATCTGGAACAGGCAGTTTGCCTAATGTGCATGTCTTTGTAGAAACCGTGAGTACCCAGGAAACCCAAGCAAGAATGGGAGAGAACACATACACATTTGAACACATATCAAAGCCTAATGTGCTTTTTGTGTGTCTTTGGACTGTTGGAGGAAACCAGAGTACTCAGAGGAAACTCATGTAAGCACAGAGAGAACATGCAAACTCCACACAGAAACATCCTTGCCAAGCCCTGGACTCAAACTCAGGACCTTCTTGCTGTGAGGCAGACGTGCTAACCATTACGCCACCATGCCACCATGTTTTAATATAGTAAGTCACTCTTGCCGTCCACACCCACCCACACACACACACACACACACACACACTCACACACATACTGTATATTTCTTTAAAAATGTATAGTGATGACTATAATATAAGGTCAAACTAAATTGACTGACCTTGCCACACATTATGCAGCAATGGTGCATAACCAGCTCTTCGACAGCATGATTTCCATTCAAAAGCCATCAGGGGAGATCATTATGTCACTGCAATAAAAATGAAATGAGCAGATTAAAGGGCAGAGCTACAAGACTTCAAGAAGAACAATTAAGTGAGGACGAGCCATAGAGAGGGTGGCGTGGTGGCGTAGTGGTGAGCATGTTCTCCTCACAGCAGGAAGAGTTTCCTCCGGGTACTCGGGTTTCTTCCAACAGTCCAAAGACATTCACGTTAGGCTAATTGGCTGATGCAGATTGCTCTTAGGTATGAGTGTGAATAGTATGTAATAAGTAATATGTGTTGGCCCTGCGATGGATTGGTGAGCTGTTCAAAGTGTACCCCACCTTCACCCAGAGATGGCTGAGATAGTCTCTAGTCTTCCTGCAGCCCTATTATGTTTAATCATAATGATTACAATAAACAAAGTATTATGATGCCGGTATGGTGAAGTAGTGGTTAGCACGTCTGTCTCACAGGAAGAAGGTCCTAGGTTCGAGTTCCAAGCTCGGTGAGGACATTTCTGTGTGGAGTTTGCGTGTTCTCTCCGTGCTTGCATGGGTTTCCTCCTGGTACTCTGCTTTCCTCTTGCACTCCAAAGACATGCACATTAGGCAAATTAAGTGTTCCAAATTGCCCTTAGATGTAAGAGTGAATGGTTGTGTGTGTGTGTGTGTGTGTGTGTGTGTGTGTGTGTGTTGCAACACGATGGTCTGACAAGCTGTTCAGGGTGTGCCCTGCCTTTGTTGGTTGTTGGCTGAGTTAAGCTCCAGCCTCCAGATTTAGAGGTTTGGGGGAGATAGAGGGAGACTAGAAGATAAACGACGTGCTAGCTCATGTGCTAGGAGACTAGACTAACTAATGCACCTGAAGTCAGCTGCTTGCGACTGCAACATGCTGGAGTGATAGAATCAGGTTGGATGTGACAAGGTGACAATGAAAATACACACACACAGGCACAAATTTTCCTCTTCCTATAACGCTGGCGCTCGCTTCAGGCCAGAAAGAGAATTCTGAATGGTTTAAAAAACAAGATAGCACGCCACAAGCAATCAGAGGGAAATTGAATGACAAAGTGAACTGAGGATTTTTTTATATGCAATAATGAAATGTTTCATGTCCACATTATCTTAATCAGTAAAACCGAAGCCTTGGCCTCCCCAACACAAAGCGTGCACGCATGAAAGACTGGCACAAAGGATTTCTGCATAAAAAGCTGGTAAGTGTATTTCTATCTCTTAGCCCTTTTCATTTGCCTTAACATGTTCCTTGCAAAGTGTTGATAAGAAATGAAGGAAGCTGAGCTTTGGATCTCCTCCCAGCTGTTTTGAAAATTGTTTTCATGCTGTACTTTATTCTACTCTCGCCACAACAGAGGGAAAAGCGTGTGTCTGTTTAATTTATTTTTTCTCATTCCTCTTCTTCTTCTTCTTCTTCTTCTTCTTTTTTGCTCTACAATCAAAACGTTTCCAACATCTTTGATTACAGCAGGGTGGAAATTGCTGTTTACCAGGCTTTCAATGGAGAGCTTCGCACTGATTTGGGGATCTTTCATTTTTCTGAGGTACTGTCTGATTTAGGAAGATAGCCTCCCACTCAAACCACAAAACAGATTATCAGTCACTGACCACTCGCTCACAGACTGGGGCTGATGTGTTCTTTTGAACTAAAGGGAATGATGTCTATGCCACTTTAATTACCTGAATACTCAAATGCATCACTTTTCTCTTTCAATATTTCAAAAAATAACAATGAATTAAGCAGAGAAAGCATTGGTCAAATAAAAATGATGTACAGGTCATAAAAAAAAATTCTAATTAAATAAAATACATGGATATATAAATGGGGGCAAAGTGGTGGCATTCACAGCATCCGTGAGCACATCCGTCTCAAAACAAGAAGGTTTACATGTTCTCTCAGTGCTTGTGTGGGTTTCCTCTGGCTACTTGGGTTTCCTCCCACAGTGCAAAGTCATGCATATTGCACTATTCTAAATTACCCTTAGATGTTAAACTAAATGGTTTTGTGTCTTTGCCTTGCAGTGGACTGCAGTGGGTTTTTTCACAGTTTATTCTTCTGAAACATTCTTTGGCAAAATGGCTGTCTGTGCTGATATAGTTCATTGTGGCATGCCATCTCGGGCCAGGTGCCACAAAACAAGCCCAAACTTTCATACTGTTATTTAAACCATATAAAGCTGATTTGGCCTCATTCATTTGCATTTTTCCCCCAGTACACTTCTGGCTTGTCCACGTGGTCTTTAACAAACAGCAAACAGGCAGTAGTGTACTTTTTGGAGAGCACTGACTTTCTCCTTGCAATCCTTCCATGCTCAGCATTGTTGTTCTATCTTCTCCTAATGGTGGACCCATGAACATTAACATTAGCCAATGTCAGAAAGGACTTTTGTTGGTTAAAATTTATCCTGGATTCCTTTGTGACCTTGAAGACTATTACACGCTTTGCTCTTGGAGCAATGTTGATTGGTCAATCCCTCCTGAAAAGGCTAACAATGGTCTTTAATCTCCTACTGCCCATCTTTCTGACTTGATGGAGTCCTAACTCTTTGGAGATGGTTTTGTAAGCTTTTTCAGCATAAAGTATTTCTCTGAGGTCATCAGAAACCTCCTTTGTTCATGACATAAAACATGTCGTGAAGATCAGACTCTGTTATATTTAACAGCACACCAAGCTCAATAATGCATCTGTGCCTGAATAAGAACACAGTCATGATCCAAAATTTAGTGGAAAGCTTTCCCAAAAGAGTAGGCATTAACTGGACTGGGATGACCATATAGTGTATGTCGTGCCAGGTCCGGCCACTTTCTCTGCCTTTTGGTGATGCTCATATGTAATATCTCTTCTTATCACTTTAATATTTATAGTCACTTTAAACCTGATACTTCCACTGTGTGAGGACCTCGGCTCTGGGTTACTCATCATATAGTTGGGGATTCAAGCCCCAGCACCACAAAGCCTGAGCCCTTGAGCATGGACCTTAATCCTCCCTGCTGCGGAGGTGCTGTGTCATTGCTGACCCGGGCTCCATTGTGATGCCAAACCTCCTAAAAGGATGATATATACTATGAAAAGAGTTTTGCTGTACTGTCCTGATTATGTAACAAATAATTGCATTTTTCTTTTTCGGTATTAATGATTCATCATACAAAAAATTTCATGCTCTGGATCAAATACTATTTTATATTTTAAAAGCTGATAAATTATAATAAGGCTAGAAACAATATCGTTAAATTAAGACAAATTTGCAATGACTCATGCAGCCCCATCTCTCTCTCTCTCTCTCTCTCTCTCTTTCTCTCTCTCTCTCTTTCTTTCTAGGTGATTTCTGCATCCTTGCTCTACTGCGTTGTTAAACAATCGTTCAAAACCGATCTAGATCCAGATCCAGAACACACCCAAATTTTAATCCGTTCTCTGTTAACCCAAGACACATATTCGGTTAAGATTTCCTGGAAATCCATCCATTATTTTTTTGAGTTATCATGGTCACAGACTAAATGTTTTTTATTTTGAAGAGTTAGATTTTTATTACCAAATGTGACCTTATCGAACTCCATTGCTTAGCGTCACCTGATGCCTCTGACCAGCGAAGGGCCATCATAAGCAGTGTGCAGAAAACAGAAGTGCACCAATCCCATGGATTTATTTCTTATAATCCAATAGGTGTGGATAGAGTTAAA
>JAQMYF010000008.1:16161067-16174322 GCA_030014195.1 Neosilurus mollespiculum
AATGAAAATCCTATATCTCTCACAATCCAGTGGATGTGTATTTAATAAAACACTTCTGCCTCTCACTCTCGTTGTACATGGCTGACTGCTGACTTGGCGCTGCATGCCTTGACAGCCATCAGGTTATGAAAGACTCGATTTTAGGGAATAACAGTTAATTATTTATTTCACCTGTCAGTGGATTTAATGTGTTTCAGTGGCTGATCAGTGTATATTTTATATATTCAATGTATTTTTTCATTCAACTCTTTTTAAAGGGCAACACGGTGGAGTAGTGGTTAGCACGTCCGCCTCACAGCAAGAAGGTCCTGGATTCGAGTCGCAGGCTCGGCAAGGGCTTTTCTGGGTGGAATTTGTATGTTCTCCCTGAGTTTATGTGCGTTTCTTCTGGGTGCTCTGGTTTTCTCCAACAGTCCAAAAACATGCACATTAGGCTATTCAGCTGTTCCAAATTGCCCCTAGGTGTGAATGTGAATGTGAGTGTAATTTGTCCTAGGCTCCAGCAACCCCATAACCCTAACAGGATTAAACAGCTGTGATTTTAAAATTATTGCTACCACTAATGATGTGCTTCATAGCAACAGTCCATTATAAACAAATAGGGTACCACAAAACACCATAATTGACCAATGAGAATTGAGTATTTAAATGAGCCATGTCTGGAAATAATGACCATTTAAATTTATTTATTTATTCATTTTCATTTTCTGAACTGTTTAATCCTAATTAGGGTCGCGGGAAGGCTGGTGCCCATCTCAGCCGACTCTGGGCGAGGGCAGGATACACCCCGAATAGCTCGCCATGCCATCGCAGATTTCTTTTTTTAATTTATTCATGTTGGCTGAGATAGGCACCCCCCTAAACACACACATACACTCCTAATAAGAGTAAGCGGTTTTGCAAATGAGTGAGTTTTAATGTTAGTGGAAGGAGTGGTGGCTCGGTGGTTAAGGCTCTGGGTTACTGATCCAAAGATATGTGGTTCAAGCCCCAGTACCACCAAGCTGCCACTCTTGGGTTCTTGAGCAGGGCCCTTAACCCTCAGTTGTGTAAAAATGACAAATGTAAGGTTCTGTGGATAAGGGTGTCTACCAAATACCATGTAAATATTATTGGTTGAGATTTGTTTTTAAGATGTTAATGTAAAATCAATTTATAAAGCCATGCCTGAATCAGAATACATTTCTTTATAAATTTATAATATATATTACATATATATTATAAATTTATATATAGGAATATACATATAAGAATAACTATATATATTTATTCTTTATAAATTGGAAACAGAATTAAATTGGAAACTTTTCCTCTTTATATCCCATCACGGGGTCCGTTTTTGTCTCTGTCATCTTCCTGTTTACCATTTTGTTTTTAATTAAAAGGCTACCACTCTATTTCCTCAGAGTACACAAACCTAACTGACATTGCTCAAACAGTGTACAGAAACTTTCATGAAGGTTCCAAAAACAGTTGTGTCTGGAGGAAGTAAAAAAAAGAAATAAAAAAGTAAAGAAAGAAAGTAGCTTTTTTTTTCTTTTTTCTTCTGTGCCAGCACTAATCTTTTCAGCTCTAACAAATCTCTGTCCTGTATTACAAACCAGACTGTTTTGCATTCGGCTGAAATCTGTTCCGAGCTTAAGAGACGTTGTGTTTGGCAGACTGCATGCTGGTGCAGGCTGGGTAGACTGGATCCTATCTCAATCGACATTGGGCGAAGGCGGGGTACACCCTAAACAGCTCGCCAGACCATCACAGGGCAACACACACACAACCATTCACACTCACACCTATGAAACAGCCACTCAGCCTGACTCAGCATGTCTTTGGATCGTCAGAGGAAACCAGAGCACCTGGAGGAAACCCACACAAGCATACAAACTACACACAGAAAGTCCTTGCCAAGCTCCTTGGTTTCCTTGGACTCGAACCCAGGACCTTCTTGCTGTGAGACGGATGTGCTAACCACTACACCAACGTGCCGCCTTTAATAAATAATTTGAAGTTGAATCCCAGGCTGGGTGAGGGCGGCATTGTGTGGAGTTTGCATGTTCTCCCCATGCTTGCATGAGTTTCCTCCGGGTACTTCGGTTGCCTCCAAAAGTCCAAAGACATACTCATTAGTCTTATCTTCCCAGGTGTGAGTGTGAATGGTTGTGCATGTTGGCTCCATGATGGACTGGCGAGTTTTTCAGGGTGTACTCTGCTTTCGCTACAGTCGGTTGAGATAGGCTCCTAGTAGGATAATGAGTTTGGGCAAATGAATGAATGAATGTGTACTTCATAATATATGAAATATTATCCCTAATATATATGAAATATTATCCCTGTATAAAAATTAATCCTGCATGTTTAACTTGTTTTAAATGTTTATGCTCCATCCGTTACTGTTGATGCTCATGAGCATGAATAAACATGAACTTCATTTAATCAGTAATATTTCTAGTAATATCATTGTAATATCATTTGCGATTCAAATTAAAAATGTCCACAATGTTTCCATCTGTTGACCCTGTCCATGACCAGTGTGGCTAAATGCCAGTCTCATTAGCTTCACATAGTATTATTTACACATCTTCTACTCCATAAGTCTCTGAAAAACCACAGATTTACCTGAACTGAAAATAAAATTCTCTTTAGAAAAGTCGTAATAGGTATCTGGTTGAATATATATATATATATATATATATATATATATATATTCAGTTGATTGAAACTAACACTCTAAAGCAGCTGCTATTTATTGATTTCAAGTTCAGCATTTTAATAAATCTGATACGCAATTAAGGGACAGTGTACAGCCAGCCGGTCATTATCATGAAACCCTGACAGGGGGCTCAGGAGGTCTTGCATCACCCTGACGGAGATTATATTATGATCATAATTAGCTTCCAGTCCATTATCTCACTGCTCACGCACCTATCTACTCAATATTTATTTAAAAAATGTTTTTTATTGATTTTAAAGTATGAAGGTCCTGGGTTCGAGTCCCAGGGCGTTTTTGTGTGGACTTTGCATGTTCTCCCCATGCTTGCATGAGTGTCTTTGGGTACTCCAGTTTCCTCTGCCAGTCTAAAGACATGCACATTAGGCTAAATGGTTTTCCCAAGATGCCCCTAGGTGTGAATGGTTCAGAAGTGGGTAATAACAACAATTTAACTATGGAAAAATAGGGAAAATGCTATGTATTTATATCCGGCCTTCACCCAGTGTCGGCTGAGATAGGCTTCAGCTCCCCAGAGACTGTAATAAGAGTAGACAGCTGTGATTTTAAAATTATTGCTACCACTAATGATGTGCTCCGTAGCAACAGTCTGTTATAAACAAATAATGTACCACAAAACACCATAATTGACCAGTGAGAATTGAGTATTTAAATGGCCATGCCATTTTAATGTATTTTATTTATTTTTATTTTTCTTCTTTTTAACCAGCCTTTATTCAGGAGACTTTTCCGAAGCCATCAGCAAGTCGAAATACACTCGACCTTCAATTTGACGGACAATAAAGGGGGGGCACCGATTTTGCCGATTGTCCGTAGCTTCCGAGCTATGGTTCAGAAGTGAGTAATAACAACAATTTAACTATGGAAAAATAGGGAAAATTCTATGTATGTATATACAAGCACATCATCCAATGGAAATGTAAATCCAATGTAAATCCACCACAAAACAACGTGTGAAATAACAAGGGAAAGCGTGGGTGTGGGTGTACTGCTGACTGCAGTAAACAAATTGACACACTGACGCGTGCACCAACTAACGTCTTGCGTCTGCCCTTGCCGATTGCTGTGCCCTCCCGGACAATTCGGCTACTCCAGACCTTGTCTGCAGCTTCCGATATTCGCTAAACCGGGGTCCGTAGAATCAAGGGTTGAGTTGATATCAGGGGAATAATTGTTTTAGTATCTTTTATGCTTAATTTATATTTTTGTTATCAATTTTATTTAATTTTTTATTTTATTTAGCTTGTGGGGTGGATAATAAGCAATTAGTGAATGAGGCAATGTATAATATTGAGAAATCGGTCAAGTGGTTGTTGTCCGCCCAGGCCAATGGCTGGGAAACACCTTGAGAGACCAAATAATTCTCCAGATCATATGAAAGCTGAGTTCTATAATTGTTTTATTTACTCATTCAAAATATTTTCAATATATACAGTCATGTTACTGTGTTGTGCATGCGAGTCATGCAATAATCATTTTACTTATCCCATGCAACCCTTTAGTTAACCCATGGCAATAATGCAATACTGAGAATTACCTGCTGGCTTTTCACCAAACAGAAACGAGAATTCTCTTGAATTAATAATAATGTCTATTATGCAGAGATAGCAATCCAATTAGTTTGCCCCTTTCCCATGTAATAGATACAGTAATGTAATTTATTTTGTAGAAATATTTCTATAAGCAAACAGGATACTGCATTTCTGACTTTATCAACTATTTCAGAATCAGAATCAGAATACATCATTCATCCCGAAGGAAATTGTGTAAAAAAAAAAAACCCAAACCTCTCTGTAAGTCTCCACTGTCTCACCGCCTCCCTCCTTCTCCTTTTCTGTCCTCCACCTCTGCATCCTCAGTGTGTTTTTCTCCAGATTTCAGCCGGTAATTCCATGGGTCTGGCTGCTAATCCGGCTGGCTTCAGAGCAATTAGCTGATCCTCGGAGTTAACACGTAAACAAGTAAAGTTCCACCTTTCCAAGAAAGTTCCGTGGTAATAAAAAGTACAAAAACTCCCTCAACCCGCTTATTGAGAGGGCAGCTACTAATGAACAATAAAATAATAAGTACAGGGCAGGGGCAACTGAAAAGGCTGCACACCTGTTAAAGCATGTGCACTCATTAAATATTTTAAACACCCTTTATAACTGTGCAGCCACGTTTTCCGTTTTTCTCCATCACTGTTCATCTCATCACCTGAGGTAAAAATTACTCTGTATTTCATCCTCACCAAACTCATCAACGTCACCATTGCTGTGAAAATAATCCTTGATTCAGTGAATGAGTATATGTTAAATTTTACTATGAATTATTAATGTAGAAACATTCACTGATAGTTTGACAGTCGGTACCTGAATCCAAACTGAACTTTTTAGCTGTAACTGTTTAGTACAACATGAAGCTATCCAACAACGTAATTAAATTGTAAGAAAATCACACAAAGCTAGCATAGTTTTAGGCAAAATTGACTAGCTCTAAGGTAGCGAAGACGTAAATAGAAAAATTTTAAAATAGTTTTGGTGAACAATATTTTCGACTTTTTTCCAACAATCAAACTGAATTACATCCAACTGGTTTCCCAAACCATATAGACCTCATCATTTATGAGGGAGGGCATATTTTTCAAAAATAAACAATAAACAAGCCAAACAATGATTTGACAAAAAAAAAACAAAAAAAAAAAAACAATAATAATTAGGTAAAAACCAATTACGATTTAAAAAAAAATTAACGTCTGATATGTGGCATGGACAATCAAAAAATCAGACAATTTGGTTTTTATTACTTATTTGCCCATATTAGAATATGTTCTATAGTATGTGGACATCATCATATTGGAAAAAGAATATACAAGATGAATGGGGTTTGATCTCACAAGGTCCCTCAAGCAAAAAGGTAACTGTCTCATTTGAGAGTCAATATTTCATTTACTAATAGTGGTCTGCCAACACGCATTGTAAAGTTATAAGCACTTAAAATCCTCTGACATGGCTTTTTACCTTTTAGGGTCACTTAAGGTCAAAGGAAACTGTCTCAACTGAAAGTCAATATGTAGTTTCTTATAAGTGTTCCATAGTGATGGCATGCCTATCAGCACTTGTTTCAAAGTTATAAGCACCAAAACTTTGTAACCTTCCTCTGACCTTCACCTTTGACTTTGGCATTCCAAAATTAAATGATCTCTGGTACTCGGGTAGGGTAGTGTTTCCACCAAGTTTGGTGAAAATCTGTGCATGGGTGTGGTCAGGATTTTATTCAATTCTAACAATACTAACTATACTAACAAAACTATACTAACTAATCATACAATGCTGGTGATTGTACTATATTAGATTGCCCTATGTTTATAGTAATTGATACCAGTCTATATGTGTTTCCCTCTTATCTTGTTCTTCGGGGAGATTGGAGATAACTGATAAAAGGTATCCGTGTTGGCGAGTAGTTTTGTTTTTGATGGAGGCAGATAATTTTTTCACTAATATATGGTCTGTAAATAAATTTCCCCAGTGGGTTATTATAATGGTGGTAATTGTGTGTATGCAAGTGTACGTATAAAATAAATAGCCATGTCAAACCAGAGTGTCTTTTTTATTATTTATTTATTTATTTATTTATTACTTTTTACGCACCACTCCAGCCTCTGACTTGCTCATTAGGGATGTAAATCTATATGCAGCTTTCTGGAAAGCTGCTTTATAACAATATCTAGTCTTAGAAGTGCTGTACAAAAAAATACTGAATCTGAAGCATCAACAAAAAAAACATATAACACTGTGTGAGTGCAAGGTACCTTCGCCACCTAGCATGAATAAAGCATATAGACGTTATATGTGTATTGGGTTTATTTCATCATATGCTTGTTTATAATATGTAACTCCTTATATGGTTTCCTATTAGTATTCCGCAGTATTAGTACATCTATTAGTATCTGCCATTGAACTTATGTGTGTTTAATAATCATATGATCTTGATTTCGACCTTTCAAGTTCACTTAAGGTCAAAGATAATTGTATTATTTTAAACTCCATATGTGGTTTCCAATTAGGGTTCCATAGTAACAGCATGTCTATCAGCACTGGTTTTGAAGTTATTAATGCTTAAAATCATGACCTTGATTTTGAACTTTCAAGGTCACTCAAGGGAGCACACGAGGGTGTTTCTGTTGAAGTTTGCATGCTCTCCCTGTGCTTATGTGGGTTTAATCTGGGTACTCTGATTTCCTTCCACAGCATCATTCATTTGCCGAACTGCTTAATTCTGCTAGGGTAACCGGGAGGCTGGAGCCTATCTCAGCCAACACCCTGAACAGCTCGCTAGACCCTTGCAGGGCCAATACACACACTTTACCATTCACACCCACATTTACACCTAGAGGCAATTTTGAACAGCTAATTAGCCTAATGTGCATGTCTTTGGACTGTAGGAGGAAACTGGAATACCTGGAGGACACCCACGCAAGCACATGGGGAGAACAAGGGGAAAACAAGGGGAGAACATGCAAACTCCATTGTTGGTTTACCACACTGGTCAGCACGGTGGTGTAGTTGTTAGCATGTCTGCCCAACAGCAAGAAGGTCCTGGGTTTCATTCCCTGGCTCAGGTGTTTCTGTCTTGAGTTTGCATGCTCACCCTGTACTTGCATGGGTTCCCGTCGGGTTCCCTGGTTTCCTCCCACAGTCCAAAGACATGCACATTAGGCTAATTGGCTATTGGCTATATATGGTCTGGTGAGCTGTTTGGGATGTACTCCGCCTTTACCCCGTGTCGGCTGAGATAGGCACCAGCTTCCCTGCGACCCTAAAAGGACTAAGCGGTTCGGCAAATCCGCATCTTCTTCTCCTTGTGCTCTTCAGCACACACCTTGATTCAAATGTGTCAATAACATGACATTTCGATTTGTAGTGCTTTTCATTAAAGTACTGTTTATGGAAAACAGTGTAAGAGTGAACACTTTATTTATAGAATTGTAACTACGAAGCAATAACGAGGATTATCTTAACATAAGTTCCATTAAAGCTAGAATAAACACTTTATTTAAAAACTGACAAATTATACATGAGTAGAAAAGAAAACAACCAATTTGCTTAATGTGCATTTCTATGGACTGTCGGAGGTAAGCAGAGTACCTAGAGGAAACCCACACAAGCACAGGGAGAACACACAGACTTCACACAGAAACACCGAGAAAATTGCCGAGGCCTGGACTCGGACCCAGGACCTTCTTACTGTAAGGCTGATGTCCTAACCACAGTGTGGATGCTTCATATCATTAATAGGTCAATAATGTAGGTCTTAGAAATACACCCTAGGTATAGTACCTGTAGTACCCTACAGAACATGTACTAGAAATAGTAAGGAAGTGCATTGGAGCTCCTGAGTTTTCAGTTATGAGTACTGATGCATCACTCTGCGTGCTTTACTCATTTGTGGCCCAAAATCACCAAGGAATGGTATATGGGGCATCATCAGTTAGAAATGAAATGCAGTATTTATTATATGATGTCCTCCACAAGGCAGTCTATAATTTTTTTTAAATCCCCTTGTAAAGTAGAAAAGCTTAAAACCAGCCTCCAATTAAAAAACAACAACAAATCTCTTGTATTTTGTAGCTGCCAGTATTTTGTTTTGCTTCTCAACACTTCATTTATTTTTAAATATATTTTTACACCATGTGGAGTATAAGTAGGGAATAAAGCATAATAGGGTGTGCTGGTGTAAATAAATAAGCAATGATGGGGTGGGGTGGTGCGACGTAAAATGGAATGGGATTATTTTTACACACACACATATAACAAGTGGTTAGCACATCCGCTCTGCAGCGTGAAGGTCCAAGGTTGCCTGTGCCTGGCAAGGGTGATTCTATGTGGAGTTTGCATGTTCTCCCCATGCTTGCATGGGTTTCCTCTGGGTACTCCGGTTTCCTCCAAAAGTCCAAAAACATGCACATAGCTTTTCCAAACTGTCCCTAGTAGTGAATGGTTGTGTGAGTGTTGGCACTGCGATGGTCTGGGGAGCTGCTCAGGGTGTGCCCGGTCATCGCCCATTGTTGACTGTGATAGGCTCCAGCCTCCCCACGGCCCTGTGTATGAATAAATTAACACAATAATAATAGTAATAATAATAATAATAATATGATTAAATTTATTAGTAATACTTTGTCTATCAGCCCTCATCAAGGACATTCAATATCAAAGGTAACTGTCTAATTTGAAAGTGCACATATGGTTTCTTATTAGTCTTCCATAGAAATGGCATGTCACTCGTTTAAAAGTTATAAGCACTCAAAATATCTGCTCTATTTTTTATTAGCACTAAAAGTCCCGTGACCTTAATTTTGACCTTTTTAGATCACTCAAGGTCAAAGGGGTTTATATTCTTTGAAAGGGTATATATGCTTTCCTCTTTGTCACTCATTGCATCTATGGGTCTATGTCGGTTTGTTTTTGAGATATAAGCAATTTCAATTTCAGCATGTCTCCAAAACTTTGTGACCTTGTTCTGTCCTTGACCTTTGATCCAGAGATTCCAAAATCAAATTAGGTCTGGGACTTGGGGATGGTAGTGCTTTCACCAAGTTTGTACAAATTTTACAATATCCAACAGCAAAACTGTAAAAACCAAACAAACATACAAACAAAAATCTGTATGCACCTATGATGTCATTAGTATGGCAAAGTGTGACAGTGCTAAAAATATTTTAATTACTCACTCACTAAAAAAAGCCTATCTCAGCCAACACTGGGAGAAGGGGAGGTACACCCTGAATAGCTCACCAGACCATTGCAAGACCAACACACACACACACACACACACACACACACACACACACATAGGAACAATTTGGAATTTCTAATTAGCCTAATTATAAAAATAATAATAATAATAATAATAATTAGCCTAATGTGCATGCCTTTGGATTGTAGGAGGAAATCGGAGTACCCAGAGGAAACCTACGCAAGCACGGGGAGAACATGCAAACTCCACACAGAAACGCCCCATTCAACTATCCATCCCAGAACTCGAACCCAAGACCTTCTTGCTGTGAGGTAGACATGCTAGCCACTACTCCAACGTGCCCCTATTATAACCACCAGATCATCATGCTGTATGCAAGTTTTGAATGAAATCGAATACATTGTTTATGAAAATAAGGGATAAACCTGACAGAGAATTAGAAAACTTCTAAATGAACTTCTTCAAGGTGCCAGTGAAGTGCACATTTTTTTAGCACACCGTCAAAGGTCAAGAAGAGCTTTATTTTTTTCTTTAATTGGAAGTCAGTGTTAATCACGGCTGCCAAAAGTGTGTCCCTGAGCAACGTGTGCGAAATTGGCTGTTTATTTAAGAGACTTGAACGCAATTTAGTAGAAGTAGATGACGGGTCATTAATCCCGAGCTGTGCATGAATAAATGCAACACCCAGGCCCTCTTTAGTAATTATTGCAAATTAACAACTTTAGCCACTGAGTCGTAGAACACTAGGCCTTATGGCTGTGCATGCAGTACAGAAAGCCATTAAATGGTGAAGAGTTTAATCGTGAGAACACTGAATACATGCAGGTCTGAAGATGGAACTGGAGAACATAATCATTTATTCTGACTAATTAGAAAAAAGTTTTTAAAGAACATCAATATGTTGCTCTTTGTGAATCAGGACTAGGATTGGGCAGCACTGGTTAGCACTGTTGGAGGAAACCGGAATACTTGAAGAGAACCCATGCAAGCACATAAAGAACATGCAAACTCCACACAGAAACACCCTCGCAGAGCCCGGGTCTGGAACCCAGAACCTTCTTGCTGTGAGACGGACGTGCTAACCACTACACCACCGTGCCACCCAAGAGGATGGATTGAAGGTATTAATAATTAAAAAAAAAACACACACACGCAAATATCTCCTAATGAGTTTCATATCCATATACAATTTCCTGTGGCAATTTGGAACAGCCAATTAGCCTAACATGTTTTTGGACTGTGGGAGGAAACTGGAGTATCCAGAGGAAACCTGCACAAGCACATCATAGTAACGCCCGAGCCTGGAATTCAAACCCAGGACCCTCCTGCTGTGGGTTGGGCATGCTAACCCCTATGCCACTCATATATAGATTACTGTTATATTTATTGCTTGCAGGATCTACCAATGGTAGTTATTATCTAGTTATTAACATGTGTATGACATATGGTTGAATGGATAAAGCTTGGGCTGTAATGGTACAAGTTAATCTGAGCATGATCACTGAGTAATATTTTCAACACATTACCAGAGCAAGTGGTTTGAGCTCAGACTCCCACCAGGCAATCGATTTTGCCCTACGCCAAGAGCCTCCAGTCAAGCAGAGATATCTCTCTTTGCCTTCTTCTCCATGTCGAAATTAATTTTCCTCACTTACACCTCGGCCTACTCTGAACCCAATCCCATAGTACCTTTGGCAAGTCCTCTTGCTCTGCTCTAGCATCGCGGCTCATCTTCTGCCAGCTGAATGCAGCTGCACGTCATTCCTCAGCAAAAATATTCTCATCGACAGACAACTATCACAGATTTCAAAAGTTTATTTAGCACACGATATTAGAACAGCTGGAATCCTGTGCATAATGCTAATAACACTCTTAAAGTTCACCAGTTAAACTTGTTATAAATGGATGTATGGATGGATTGAAGGATGGACTGATGGATGAAGAGGTGAATGGATGGATGGATACATAGATGGATGGGTGAAGAGGTGTAAAAATAGATAGATGAATAGGTTGATGGATGGATGGATGGAATGAAGGATGGATGGATGGGTGAAGAAGTGGATAAATGAAGGGTTGGAATAATGGATGGATGAATAGGTTGATGAATAGATGGATTGAACAATGGATGGATGGGTAAAGAGGTGGATAGATAAATGGATGGATGGGTTGAAGGATGGATGCATGGGTGAAGAGGTGAATAGATTGAGGGTTGGAATAATGGATGAATGAATAGGTAGATGGATAGATGGATTGAACGATGGATGGATGGGTAAAGAGGTGGATAGATGGATAGATGGATGGATGGATGGATGGGTGAAGAGGTGGATAGATGAAGGGTTGCAATAATGGATGGATGAATAGGTGGATGGATGAGTGGATGGTAGATGAATGGATTAATAAATGGGTTAATGGATTGAAAGTGGATAGAATAATAGATTGATGGATGGCAGATGGACAGATTAATTAATAGACTGGGAAGCAGATAAATGAATAGGATTATTGTTTTATTCTATAGTTTTAAAATTATAATAGAGCTAGCTATGAGAGCATGCTGAAAAGTTTATAGGCTGACCATGATGCAATCATCAAATTTGAGCAAATGTGGTTTATTTTTTTATCCCTTCAACATCTCCTGTGGGGTCTACACACTCCTTCCATCTTTGTCGCAGCACTTGGATCCCTTGGTATAGAAGCTCTTATCCTGATGGTCATATGGATTGCTATGATCTTTTCATTCCAGCCTCATATCATCAATTTTGGTACCTGGGATGTTTATCGATGAATACAAACTAACCCGTAATTAACAGTTATGAGCCAAAGGTGCGGTGGATGTCACTAGTCCCCGAGATGGAACGTTCAATGATGTCTGTTCACTTCAGGCTGAGGCACTTAATCATTTTAGTACAGGGTGTCCCAAAAGGGGTCGCTGGGGTTTTGAGATAAGATGAGATAAGATAAGATAAGATAAGATAAGATAAGATAAGATAAGATAAGATAAGATAAAATAAGATAAGATAAGATAAGATAAGATTAGATAAGAGATCCTTATTGTCAACTGTTGCATGAACAATAAAAATCAGTTTAGCGGCTCTCTGTTTAGCAACTACACCAAGCTCTATATGTGCATATACCTATATACACATACCTATATGTACACATAGAGACATATATATATATATACATACATATATCCTGTATATTCAAACACATTTACATCTATCCACATATTTACACATGTACAGACTAATACATTTATCCACATATTCACACATTTAAAGACATACACAGAAGGGTGTATGACATATCAAGGGTGCATGGTATACACAGGGTGGGAGGTAGAGCTCTTTACTCATAAGATGCATGATGCTAAAATGTTATATGATGTTCAAGACCTGCTCGAAACATGAGTATTGCACTTAAACATGAGTATTGCACTTAAACATGAGTATTGCACTTAAACATGGTTATTCAGATATGATGGTTATTCAGTCAGTGTATGTGACAGTGGTGGTGGTGATGGGGTTGCATGTTTAATAGCTTGTGGGTAAAAGCTGTTGTTGAATCTGTTAGTTTTTTGTTTTTAGTGTCCTGTACCTTTTGCTGGAGCGGAGAGAAAAGGGTGTGTCCAGGGTATGTGGGTTCTCTGATAATTCCACTGGCTCTCCTCCGAAGTCTGCTACCATGGGGGGTAGTGTAGTTCCAATTACCCGCTCCGCCATCCTCACCACCCACTGCAGGGCCTTCCTGTCCTCTGCAGTACAGCTGTTGAACCACACTGTACAGCAGTAGGTCAGG
>JAQMYF010000008.1:16188767-16210595 GCA_030014195.1 Neosilurus mollespiculum
TCCCTTTCTCTCTCTCTCTCTCTCTCTGTCTCTGTCTCTCTAACCCTCTCTCTCTCTCTCTCTCTCTCTCTCTCTCTCTCTCTCTCTCTCTCTCTAACCCTCTCTCTCTCTCTCTCTCTCTCTCTCTCCCTCTCTTTAGACTCCAGCCTTGCTGCAACCCTAATAGGATTAAATGGTTCTGCAAATGAGTTTGCTTGTTCTCCCCATGCTTGGATGGGTTTCCTCTGGGTACTCTGGTTTCCTCCAGCAGTCCAACAACATAAACATCAGGCTTATTGGTTGTTCCAAACTGCTCCTAGGTGTGGATGTGAGTGTGTTACCCTGCAGTAGTCAGGCGAGCTGTACCCCACCTCCGCCTAGTGTCAGCTGAGACACGGAATTCCCCCGAGGTCACACCCGTGCTGAGTATTTATTTGTTTAATCCGCCTGACAGATCTAAGCTAAAATCTCTCCTAGAGTGTTTCAGAGTTCTTATGTTGGATTGGTTATTTGATTGATCACAGAATCCTTGGAACTACATAGTTATCTTGAAGACAGATGCTTTGTCTGTACTAGGACAGACCATATCAATTGATCTTTTTTTTTACATTAAGCATGTAAAATTAAATTAAAGGCAACGACGTGCATTATCCACGAGAATAGCTGTATAGTAAATGTGAAAATGGTGGGGTTTTTTTGGTGTCATATTTTAATAAACAGAGTCGTTTTGCTTCCAGGCTGCAAAATCACTAGAAAAATGAAAGATCCTTGTGAGGCATATTTATGCGTAAAGATAGCGCCTGAGTGCGGGTGGGTGTGTGTGTGTGTGTGTGTGTGTGTGTGTGTGTGTGTGTTGTATGGTGTTCAGAGGACTTCTGAGGTCAGTGGGCTGCTCTCCTGGGTAAGTGGTTGACCCTCTTTCTTTTGTGTGTTTTTCCATCTATGATTCAAGAACAATAAAAAGGAATGAAAAAGAAAATTCTCCATTATTGATGGCGCTCATATTCCCAGTCCATCCTGGAGCATTTCCATCAGGCTTCTTTTCTTTCTGCATTATGAAAAGTATTTAATGAAATATGTATGTGCTTTAAATATTACAGAAACCATCTTCCGGCTCATGTCTTAATTCAAAATCTCATAAAGCTCCTGCAGGGGTGATGCACCACTCGGTTCGCTGTACTTCATTCTCCAGTAATTCGGATTGCACTTGTGAAGACGCGGCGTCATAATTAGCACATGGGTGAGTTTGAATGCTGGAAGTGCTTCAGGTTTTAAAGGATTAGGTGACATGATGACTTGATTAGCTACTAAAAATGCATTTTCAGGCCAGACTGCTGGAATATTAAACATCCACAGACTCCTATCCTTAACTGACTGGCTCTGCTGTCTGAATTGGTTGGCTTATTAAAGCCTTAATAAGCAGAATATATTTTTATCATATCTTGCACCAGTCCAATATCTATGCAGAAAATTCTACAGTTACTCATCATCTTCTTCTTCTTATTATTATTATTCTTCTTCTTCTCCTTCCTTTTAATCCGGGGTCAGGTCATGCTAAGCCTAAGCAGTGAGGTCCTGACATCCCTCTCTGTGGGTTTTTTTTTTTTTTACAGCACAGAATACTTAGAAGTCTCACATAATGATTGCTATTCTAAAACAGCAAAACACTGTTTCGAGCTGTGGACAGAACAGTGGAACAGGGTTAGCATGTCCACCTCACATGAAGAATGTTGTGGGTTCGAGTCCTGGGCTAAGTGAGGGCGTTTCTATATGAAGTTTGTATGTTCACCCCGTGCTTGCGAGGGTTTCCTCAGGTTACTCCTGTTTTCTCTGGCAGTCTAAAGACATGCACAGGCTAATTGGCTGTTCTAAATTGCCCCTACGTGTGAGTGGGAATGAATGTATGTGTGTTGGCTCTATGATGACCTGAAGAGCTGTTTAGGGTGTACACACACTGAGCCTGGGTCTCGAACCCAGGACCGTCTTGTGCTAACCGGTACACCACCACATGTAGCGTAAATGAAATGGTATTGAATTTTAAAAAATATTAATAGCAAAAAGATTATAGCTGGGATTATGAGGAGAACATGCAAACTCCACACAGAGCCTGGGCCTCGAACCCAGGGCCCTCTTGCTGTGAAGCAGACATCCTAATAACTATGCCACCAAATTGCTGCTAGGTGTGAGTGTGAATGGTTGTGTGTGTTGGCCTTGCAATGGTCTGGCAAGGTGTTCAGAGTTCACCCCATCTTTGCCCAGTGTCGGCTGGGATAGACTCCAGCCTCTCTGTGATCCTACTATTCGTAAGAGGTTGCTTTCATTTCCTGGAGAGAAAGCCATAACTCACAACACACATTCTTTTTGATATTCACAATCCTGCTGCTCTAGTGGATTCATCTTTGAATGTCTAGTTTGCACTGTCTGACGCAGTATTTTGAGGTATTTGATTAACCTTATCTGTGCAATTGAGCATATGCCAAAGTTAACAGAGTGGCAATCACACACCCCCACCCCCCCAACACACACACACACACACACACACACACACACACACACACACACACACACACACAACCATTCACTCTTACATCTAAGGGCAATTTGGAACACTTAATTTGCCTAATGTGCATGTCTTTGGAGTGCAAGAGGAAAGCAGAGTACCAGGAGGAATTAAACTATGTTTTGCAGCTCAAAGCTTTAAGTATAAACAATAAAGTTATGACTTGATTACTAAAATCACTGAGTCAGCCCAGACAGCTGTGCTATTAACGACTCATATAATGTAATATGCAGTGTTTACATTGATGACAGATGGCTGAGGAATTTTACTGACGGAGCACCATATCTGCTCGTCATGGGAAAAAATATAATTTAATAACATTTACTCGGGTCAAGTTTCATGTTAATGGTTCTTTTGTATTGTTGTTTGATTTTTTTTTTTTTTTTGCTATTTTTCTTCCTTTTTTAAATGTAATTTGATTTCATTTTATGGCGGCATGGTGGCGTAGCGGTTTGGGGGTGATCACACTAGCGATGTGATAGAAATGCAACTGACACAAATTGCAATTTGTAGCTGTCACTTTTCATTCTCAAAATGTTCTCAAATTTGTCTTGCGACATTTGCGGCATCGCATTTTGATCATCTGGTTCGTGAACTCACTGCAAAAAATTTCAAACGTTTGAAATTTCTGCAAATGTCGCAAAACAAGACTTTGACACGGAGTAGTCTCAAACTCTTCTCATACAGTCCGCACATGTCATAAAGAAGGTCGCAAAGTTTCGTTTTGCTCGCAAATTATTCGTTTTTTTTTTTTTATTATTATTCGTCAAGGAAAATCAACACATTGGAGACTTCTACATGAAAACTTTGAGGAAAGTTTAAGACTTGCTGGCATCCGCTATATTCCGTGTATTTTGTCAGCATTTGTACTTTATTTGCATTTTGTTCACGCTAAAAACACACAGATAAAAAGTGAATGGTTTGAGAACAAAAAAAAGCGAACAAAACGCGACTGATTTACAACAGAAGATTAGTTTTTATCGAGCAACATCTGCAAACCGATCGCAAAAATTACTCGCAAATCAGTGGCAAACTGTCATGCTCAAAATTCACAATTTCGATTTTCAAAAATGTCAAAAGATGTTCTCCCTGTGCTGACGTGGGTTTGCACATTAGCCTAATTAACTCTTCCAAATTGCCCCTAAGTGTGAGCTGAGTGTGAATGTGTGTGGGGGGGGTGTTGTCCCTGCAATCGACTGCCGAGCTGTTCACCACCTTAGCCCAGAGTTGGCTGAGATGAGCTCCAGCATCCCCATGACCTTACTAGGATTAAATGGTTCTGCAAATGGATGGATGGATGGACATTTCTTGATATCTGTCATATATTCGGTACGTTCCTGCTTCAACAAATTAAGTAATAATACATTTATTCAGCTTGATAAATGACATTGAAAATCCTCACTCTTTGAATCAAATGCATTTGTAGTTCACTATGAAGTCCCTTAGAAGTCAGGATCAGCCAAATCACCTCCCTGCTCACTAACAGATCGATTGGTATGCAGACCCATGCTAATTCTGTTGTCACACAAGACCCATTGAAGCCATACCAATAAGCTTAGGCTTGCTCTACACATAATCCTGTATAACTGAATAAGAACATTCATAAGGCACATATGTACTCACAAACTAAAAGGATTTATAGCTAGTGGATTGACTCTGGCACTTTTTTTGCATATTGAAATCTCCAGAGTGTCCTCCAGGTAGTCCAGTTTCCTTTGACAGTCCAAATACATGAACAGTAGACGAATTGGTTGCCCCTAGGTGTGAGTGTGTGAATGGTTGTGTGTTGCCCTCCAATGGACTGGCAAGCTGTTCCGGGTGTACCCCACCTTCGCCCAGTGTTGGCTGAGACCGTAACAGGGTTAAGTGCTTTGGCAAATGAGTGAGTGACTGAGATTAGTACAAAAGCAATGGTTTGCAATGTATTAGGATTTGAAGCCTGTTGAAATCATTCTAAAAATATGGCTAGCCTGACAATGAAAATGTTTCGAGGCGGACACCTCAAAATTTTAATTGGAGACGTCAGTGAAGCGGCACGGTTATGTAGTAGTTGTTTGTCCGCCTCAAAGCAAGAAGGTCCTGGCTTCCATTCCCGGTTTTGATTCCCTGGCTCGGGGCATTTCTGTGTGGAGTTTGCATGTTCTCTGCATGCTTGCATGGGTTTCCTCCAGGTACTCCGGTTTCCTCCCACAGTCCAAAAGCATGCACAGTAGGCTAACTGGCTGTTCCAAATTGCCCTTAGGTGTGAATGCAGGTGTGAATGGTTGTATGTGTGTTGTCCTGCAATGGTCGTGCATGCTGTTCAGGGTGTATCGTGCCTACGCCCAGAGTCGGCTGAGATGGGCGCCAGCTTCCCCGTGACCCTAATTAAGATTAAGTGGCTTACAAAATGAATGAGTTAATCAGAATTTATCATTATCCTGTACTAGTTGCCATAGTAACGTACTACAAAACACTCTCACTCATTTGACAAACTGCTTAATCCTGCTAGTGTTGCTGGGAGGCTGCGAAACAGCAAGTTAGTCTAAAGTGCATGTCTTTGGTCAGTCGGAGGAAACCAGATTACACAGAGGAAACCCACGCAAGCACAAGGAGAACATGCAAACATCACACACTGAAGCCAGGAGCTTCTTGCTGTGAGGCGGACATGTCCATTGCTCCCTTTGCTTAAAAGCAGTGGTATACAGAGTTGCGTTGAAGTATTACAAAGCATCTTGGTGGGAAAGGTCACTTATTCCAACTGAAATCTCAGTCAGTCTTATTGCTGTAAAGCAGAGAGCTTGAAAGGCTTATCTACTCTTCAGTGAAAAATGGTGGAATAGCTGTACTTGCTGAATGTCAACCAAGCTTGGTGGATTTGTGAAATATCTTCCTGGCGTGGAGCTAATTCCTTCTTTATTGTTTGCCACCGCGGTTTCTGAAACTTGTATTTCAATAATAGCGTCTTAAGGAAAGCTAACACTCTCCTGGGTTAATATTAGCTTTTTGCTAATGCCTTCATTTTGAGCATCTTAATTGAGTTTGGAATCTAAAGAAGTGTCTGTACACATATTTAGCCTCGAGTCAACATGGGACTCTTTCTACCTCAAATATAACTCGTGGAATGAATTCCCTTTGTTTTCCAACACAGCTTAATGTTTTGTATTCCAGTCACTCGCTCATTTGCCGAGTAGTTAGGTTGAGGCTGGTGCCTATCTCAGCTAGGTACAGCCTGAACAGCTCACCAGACCATCGTAGGGCCAACACACACACAACCATTCACACTCGCACCTAGGGGCAATTTGGAACAGCCAATTAGCCTACTGTGCACATCTTTGGACTGTGGGAGGAAACCGGAGTACCCGGAGAGAACCCACGCAAGCACAGGGAGAACATGAAAACTCTACACAGAAACACCCTTGCAGAGCCCGAGACTCGAACCCTGGACATTCTTGCTGTGAGGTGGAGGGCTAACCACTCAGCAAATGATAAATGACTTACCATATCTACATACCTCATTATATTTCCATATATATTTGTTTTTGTTTTTTTTCCCCCTCTGGATCTCTTTTTTAGACCAGTGACGGCTAGTCGTGATATTAAATGGGAGGCTAATATCCAAAATTCATCAATAGCTTGACACTGAAACTATTAGTGCTGAGCAATATAATGCATCATATAGCGAGTTCTCACTATCACACACACACACACACACACACACACACACACACCACATTTACACACACACACACACACACACACACACACACACAGCTGCATTCATGAGTTTTAATATTTTGTTTACACTGTTCAATTCTCTAATGCTCTCCAGGGTTTATGGGTGGCATGGTGGCGTACTGCTTAGCACGTCCGCCTTACAGCAAGAAGGTCCTGGCTTTGAGTCCCGGGCTCAGCAAGGGCGTTTCTGTCTAGAATTTGCATGTTCTTTTGGTGGGTTTCCTCTGGATGCTCTGGTTTCCTCCCACAATCCAAAGACATGAACATTAGTCTGTTCAGTCACTAGTGGCTGTTCCAAATGTGTGAGTGTGAATGTGTTGCCCTGTGTTTGTGCTCCGCCCTGTGTCAGCTGAGATAGGCTCCAGCCTCCCAGCAACCCTAGTAGTAGGATTAAGCAGCTCGGCAAATAAGTGTGAGAGAGAGTGAAAGAGAGAGAGAGAGAGAGAGAGAGAGAGAGAGAGAGAGATTCTGTGTGATGTTCTTCCTGTGTGTGGGTGGGTTTCTCCACAGTCCAGAGACATGCATATTAGGCTCCAAATTGCCCCTAGGTGTAAATGTGAGTCTGATTAGATGGATGTTTGTCTCTTGGGTAAAAACATACACTGCAACGGAAACCAGAAAAGTGTCCCAATGCACCATGGGTGCAAAATAGGATTTAAATGTATGCAGAAGAGGGTAGATAGCACCAATTTTAGAAATTCTTATGCTGCACAAAGATATGGTTGGCTGGCTTGATACGTCTCTGTGGAGGATTGTGTTAGAATCCACCACCTCAAGGTGGTAGCTTGCAAATGTATGATGGAGAGTACAGGATAGTTGGCAGTTAAATGGGTATATGGTGGACGACGATGGACAGAGGCTTCACCGTCCATGATGTAGACACACAGTGCATGTAATATGAATGAACGCTGATTATCAGGGAAACTCTTGAAGGTGTGTAGCATAAGGTCGGAGCTGTCTGTGCATATATTTATATATATATATATATATATATATATATATATATATCTTGGAAAAGTGTCCTGATCCGAAATCCTTAAGATCAGTCCATCTTCTCAGCACTACGGAGTGTTGGAGTGTACATGAGGGCTTGTAGAAAGTTCACCAAGTTCAGCATCATGTCAAATTCTGTTTCCAGTAAGCTCATACCAGTAAATCGCACTGACAGAAAACTTACTTTGAGATTACACCATCCACATCCTCCTCTAGACTGCTGACCTTTTCATATTCTATAGGAAACTTATTCTGTGGTTGCAGCACTTTTTTTTTTTCTTTTCATGCCCACGACACTCCATTGTAAACATTGTGCACACAAAGGCATGTCCCTTTCTTTTGAACAAAATGTACATAGTTGTTAGCTCTGGATATAAGAGTAACAACAGCATCCGGTGGCACTTATCAGCTATCAGCTACATATCAGGTGTAGGGAGGGAATCATGCTTAGCAAAGAATGTTCCATTAAAATGCTTTCATCTGGCACAAATGCAAATTACCTAATTAATTATGCTTTTGATTTCTCAGGAGTACACTACCGGTCAAAGGTCTTAGAAATCCCCTTTTTTTATTTGTTAAATTAAATTGTAGGCAAAAAAATTAAAAAACTCATGGAATTGCTCCATTAACTCACACACTCACTGATTTGCTGAACTGTTTAATTATACTAGGGGCAAGGGCAGGCTGGAGCCTATCTCAGCCAGCACTGGGCGAAGGGCAGGGAACACCCTGAACACCATGGCAGGGCAACACACACAAAACCATGCACATTCACACCTAGGGTCAATTTGGAACAGTCAGTTAGCCTAATGTGCATAACTTGAAACCCGAGTACCCGGAGGATACCCACACAAGCACGGAGAGAACCTGCAAACTCCACATAGAATAGCCCGTTTTTCGTTCACAAGAAAAAGCGACAAGTTGGAGTTGGAGAAAGTTAGAGAAAAGTTTAAAACTTGCTGACATCCGCAATGTTCCTTGTATTTTGTTCATGCTAATAACGCACAAATAAAAAGCGAACGGTTTTAGAACAAAAAGCAAACAAAACGTGACTGATTTACAGCAGGAGATTCACTTTATTTTCACCAAACATCTGCAAACCAATCACAAATTACTCGCAAATTGTCGTGTGACTTTCGCGAAGTATACTTATTTAAGCTGCGAAATAGTTGCTTGCATGTGGTAAAACATCTTGACACCAAATTCAAAATTTCCCCCAAAAAAAAGAATTTGCACATTCACATCAGTCGCTTTTCTGTTGCACCTCTAGTGTGATCACCCCCTTACCTTTGTTCCTTTTCAGGTCATTCACTGGATTTGAACTACTTCAATTTCAAAAAGGGGGGCGTTGCAAAACTATTGACTGTTAAAGACTAGTATGTGATGGAGTCTAAGGGTTCTGGATGAATGGGATAGCAAAATAATGAAGAAAAACATTGTAAAACAAACGCTTGAGGTAAAATATCTCCCGAGGCTTGGAACCTCTCCTTTCTCACCAAAGACCAGACCTCTAAATGAAAGAAGTAGGGATGTACTTATATTTGAAGGAGGGAAAAATCATTCTTTGAAATTATGTACTTATACTTGAAGGAGGGAAAAAAATCATTCTTTGAAATAGTTCAAAGAGCAAAATGTGTGCCTTTTGGGCAAATAGTTATAGAAGCCCTTTTGTGTGATTCTTTGTTCTTGGTTACATTTGATTAGCTGGTTTGTAAAAGGGTGCACAAGAACTTTAATCTGCGGATCGGCTCTCTGAGGTTTCGGGGATTTTTTTCAAAGCAACAAGGCAGGGAGATTGCTTAGAGCAAGAAACTGTCACTCATTAACACCTACTTATTTCATATCAAGGAGGAGAAAATAAACAGAGACATACACATCTTACCTTCGGTTGTACACCGTGCTTTTACATCGCGGATGTAAAGTAACATCAAAGAGTAAAAGCTGCGTGCTGCATTGAGAATGAAACAAAAACCTCACGCTGAGCAGCAGAATATTCCAATCGGGCTGGAGGCAAAACATAAAAAGATTCATGTTGGGCAATGTGTCAAGAACAAATCTTTTCAGCTTTAGTTACTTTTCATACAAATGAGTCCTGAAAAGTGAAATGGCTGAATGACAGCTAGAACCATAAAAGAAAGAATGCAGCACTAGGAAAATAATCAGTAACAGGGTGAAGAAGTGGGACCCAAAGCAAAGCACCTTAAAGTTCCTTTTTTTCCAAACCATCCAAAATTCTTTTATTAGGCTCATTTCTCAATTTGCCAACATATTTTATTTAATATTTCATGTATCTCGCTGTGCTTGCATGGGTTTCCTCCGGGTACTCCGGTTTCCTCATGCAGTCCAATGACATGCATATTAGGCTAACTGGCTGTTCCAAATTGCCCCTAGGTTTGAGTGTGAGTTTGAATGGTTGTGTGTGTTGGCCCTGTGATGGTCTGACAAGCAGTTCAGAGTGTACCCTGCCTTTGCCCGGTGTCAGCTAACATAGGCTCCAGCCTCCCGGTTCTTGTGTTAAATGTTTTTTGGTATTTGTTTTTTTTTTTAATGCAGGCATTAAAAATTCGCCTTCGCCCTGTGTTGGCTGAGAAAGGCTTTTATATATATATATATATAATATATAATATTTTTTGTATCCTATATTTTATTTTATATTATATTTTATTTTATTCTATATATTTTATTTATTTTCTATTTTTTTTTTTGCATTTTATATTTATACTGACCTTTAAAATCCTTTAAAAAGTTTTAGTTATTGTTATTGTTCTTTTCTTCTCGTTACTTTTATAGTTTATTCTTTACATTTTGGACAGTCGTGCTAAGCATTTCACTACATATTGTACTGTGTATAATTTGTATGTGACAAATAAAATTTGAATTTGAAGTGGGAGTAACATCCTGAACAGCTCGCCAGACCATCACAGGGCCAAAACAGACACACAACCATTCACACTCACACCTCAGGACAATTTGAACCCAGGTCCTTCTTGCAGTAAGGTGGACTTTCTAACCACTACACCACAGTGCTGCCCACACCTGATGCACCTAAGGCTATGTTCAAGTACTGGAAACCACCAGAAATAGCTGAGGGAGTCCCGGATGTGGTCTAATATCAGCATATCTAATAGGACCATTCCACCCAAAAAAAACAAAACAAAACCCTGAGATATTCCTATGAATATAATTTTTTATAAGTATATCTGTCAACTGAGGTGTCGTGAAGCTCCACCTTCTCTAGACAACATCCTGACATTCATTGCTTGGAAACATTGAAGACCTGATTTCCATCATCTTGGAGTGTAGCATCATCAGCCCTAAAGTTTGCAGACATCTTGTTTGCATGTTGGCATCTGATTGATCATACCTTCATGCTGAAGCATGGTGACCTGCCAAGATAAACAATTACCTCCCTATCAATGACCTGTCATGTAGCACATCCATCTGACCAAGCCTCATTTTCCCATGCCTAGTGATAACTGATAGAATACAGGCTGAGGTCCGGTGTCAGGGAAGAACACATTGAGATGTCACCTGGGAACGAACAGGCAGTTAAAAATGATGATAGTGAAGAACATTTGATAGCTTTAAATGACTTGAATGGAGGTAGATGTCTGATGGTGACATCAGCTGGCGTCTTAATTTTAGTCTTGATTTTTAAAAGAACCAAAGTGACTCATATCGCAAATCAGATTGCATTTTCTTCTTAAACTCAAAACTAAAATTTATAACAGAAATGACAGTAAACAATTCCTGGAGTTTGCATGTTGCATGGATTTTCTCTGGTACTTTGGTTTCCTCTAAAAGTCCAAAGACTTGCACATTAGGATAATCAGCTGTTCAGAATTGCCCCTAGGTGTGGGTATGAGTGTAAATAATTGTGTGTGTGTTGCCCTGTGATGGTCTTGTGTGCTGTTCAGGGTGTACCCCCTGCCTTCGCCCGGTGTCAACTGATATAGGCACCTGCCATCCCTGCAACTGTAGTAGGATTAAGCAGTTCAGAGAATTAATGAATGAATACTTTGCTTGCCAAAAACTTGTAGTGGTTACTGCATCCACCTCACAGTAAGAAGGTTCTTGGTTCGAGTCCTGGGCTCAGCAAGGGCATTTCTGTGTGGAGTTTACATGCTTTCTCTGTGCTTGCATGGGTTTCCTCCCACAGTCAAAAGACACACAGTGTGTAGATTTTTTCTTACAAACAAGTCCGGAAAAGTTAAATGACAGCTTTAATCATAGAAAAATAAGACTAGGGGACATGCAGTTATAGGAAAATAATCAGTGACGGTAATAATAACACTCACTTACTTACTCCTAGTAGGGTCGTAGGGAGGATGGTGTGTCTCATCCGACACTGGGCGAAGGCGGGGTATACCCTGAACAGCTCGCCAGACCATCGCAGGGAAAATCACTCTCAACCTTTCACACTCACGCTAACACCTATAATTAGCCTAATGTGCTACTCAGAGGAATACCCAGAGGAAACCAACACAAGAATGGAGAAAACCTGCGAGCTCCATGCAAGGTCCGAGCCCAGGACCTTCCTCATGTGAGACAAACATGCTAACTACATGCTAACTACGCCACTGTGCTGGCCACTTTATGCTCTTATTGGAAGGTAATCCATTTTGAAATGCTAACACAGTGTTGATGTCCCACAGCAGCACTGCGTCATTGTAGTACATTTCTTACTTAAACTGATGTTTATGTAAACTGCAAAAAGCACCAAAGTGACTAAGCAAAACTTGCAAGGTTATTCCCAATGACAGTAGATTTTGAGGGTTGATAATAACATGCTAAATGGGTTATAAATTGCGGGGGGAAAACATGGCTCTTTGCTCTGTTGTTGGCCCAAAGATAGCATTTCTTATCAAAGGGAAGGGCATACACTTCCCGAAGCCCAAGACGAATGAGCTCCAGTCAACCGTGCACTGTTTGACCAGAGCAACTTGAAGGCCGTGATAAATGGCCGTGTCACTGTGTGGTTAACCAGTTTTGCCCTGATATTACATATGCATGGAGACTATGGGGTGGGCCAAGCGTTAGTAACGCTCT
Source organism: Neosilurus mollespiculum (assembly GCA_030014195.1). NCBI lineage: Eukaryota > Metazoa > Chordata > Actinopteri > Siluriformes > Plotosidae > Neosilurus > Neosilurus mollespiculum. The sequence continues at coordinate 16,201,066 of JAQMYF010000008.1, forward strand.
CATCATCTTCTTCTCAAGGCCCTCTCGCTCTTCTTTCTCCCTCTTACTTGAAAAAGAAACAAAGTGAGATAGGACCTATTCAAACAATGATAAATGCACAATATCTCTTCAAATCACTTGGTATCTCAAAGAATATTTAGGACTACTTGATGACTTCCTCCTCCTGTTTTGGCCAGTTTATCTTTCCTCCTGGCTTTGAGAGACCTTTTCTTGGGTTCCGGCCACTGATTAGGCCCACAAGCTTGTTAGGCTTGATAAATGATGAGCCTTTCATCATCTAAAGAGTCTTTGAAATGGAAGAGTAAAGGGATTGTTGTGGAAATAAATAAACCTCTACATCAGAAATCCAAGATATGACGATCTATATTTTAAAGACCAGGAAAAACCTTTCACCTTTCAACCCCTGTGTTCGCTACTCAATATGAGGGCCAATGAACTTCTGAGGATGATGAAAGCTGGGTCAGAAGAGTCTGCATCCCTCTTTACAAGATTCAAGAGGTTTTCAGGCTTTTAGTCAAGCTCTTCTTAACTTCGAACTCCTTCAGGTATGAAGTGGCTGAAAGTACAGCTTCAGTAATGATGACTGAAGAAAAAAACCCCAGTGCCAAACACATTGTGAGTCTTATCATCGGCGTTTTTCCACATCGTGTCGAGCAAAGACAGATGATAAGTGTTGTTTGGCTGGATGCAGTGTAACAGAATAATGAACTAATTAATTACTACAAGAGCTCCTTCAACACCGAGGCCTCCAACAGAGTGTACACCTCGTTCCTCTCTCATAACTTCTTCTGACAGTTCAACACATTTCCCGCAACCATACATTTATCTTTATTTGAGAATATAGGCAAAAGTTTTGATACACATGTCTAATGGAAGGAACGTAGCCATTCTTTAGTTAGTCTGGTGGTAATTGAAAATTGACGGATGCTCTAGAAAGTTATTCAGCATTTCTCTGTGTCAGTGCAGAGACTTATGATGAATTAAATGTTGGAATATAACTTTTAGTTAGCATATGCAAGTTATACAGGGTATATTCTCTCACTCTCTATCTCCCTCTCTCTCTCTCTCTCTCTCTCTCTCTCTGTGTGTGTGTGTGTGTGTGTGTGTGTGTGTGTGTGTGTGTGCGTGTTTTGCTGAGGTACACATGCTACTTCTGAGATACCAGTGATCCTGAACCTCTTGCTCTCTGAATCCTGTGAGCTGTCCTGATGTGCTACTATGGGATGGCAACATGGTTCTCATCTTAGAAGCCCCTCACACCTGCTGATGATGATTCATATGGTCCTAAATATACACTCAAAGTGTTATTTATAAGGGTATTTATAAGCCACCATCCCCATAGGCTTGCTTATTGGGGAAGTGTAATGTTTATAGACTGTTAAAATTCTTTATCAAATTTGTTTCTACTATGTAAAGCTGCTTTGTAACAATGTAAGTTGTAAAAACAGATAAAACTGAATTGAATTGAATTGAATATACTCCAAGTATACTCCTTGGAATGTGACACAGAAATGCCTGAGCTCAAGAATTTCTTGCTGTGAGGTGGACAGGCTAGCCACTGCACCACCCCACTTGATACATTAAAATAAAGACATTTCTGTTCTATTTCAGGATCATCGTGAATCATATTGGGTTTCAGCTCAGGCCAGCTTCAGTCGTTGCTGACTATACAGACGAAGATCAGTGAGCATCACTGATTGAAAGGTGTTTCCTCCATCTCCAGATTCACTAGATTTGCTTCTGCGTCCTCCCTGACACTATGGTAGATGCATGTGCATCATGTGTCTCAATGATTACATACAGATGTCCAGGTAGCCCAGTCTACTGTATGAGGAAGTCTCTCTTTATGGCATCCTTGTATTTGAAGCGTGGTCTGCCAATGGGCCTTGATCCCTCGTTCAGTACACTGTGGAGATACAGTGAGGCAATCATAATTTGGCATTCTCTGGACAGCCCATCTAAGGCGAGTCTTGATATGATGTTATGACAAAATTGTGTGTGTGTGTGTGTGTGTGTGTGTGTGTGTGTGTGATGTTATACAGTAGCTATAGTTTATGAGCAAGTTCATCTCCTTTCAGCATTTTTTTACTGTATGTTGCAGCTGCTGATGCTGTAGTCTGTAGTCATTCATATCAATAATACATTTATTCTGTTTGTGTCTGTGTTTGCGTGGGGTTTTTTTGGGGGGTGGGGGGTCTTTCATTGATATTCATTGAGGTGGTAAGTGGCAAACTTTTACTTGACCGATTTCACAGCAGCGTGATTATGAATTCTGCATCCAAGGAATTTTTTTATCTGCACCACTACAATTTTATCCTTTTTTTTGATATTGTGAAAATTCATAGGAACCTTCTAGCAGAAAGTCATATCTTCAGAATACTGATGACTCAATAGGAACATACTTCTGGGATGTGTATTTAAAATGACCACACAGGTAATCAGTGTGTGTGTGTGTGTGTGTGTGTGTGTGTGTGTGTGTGTGTGTATGTGTGTAGGCGGTATGGTGGTGTGGTGGTAAGCGCGTCCAACTCACAGCAAGAAGGTCCTGGGTTCGAGTTCCGGGCTCGGATATGTACTGCCCGTGCTTGTGTGGGTTTCCTTCAGGTACTCCAGTTTCCTCCTACAGTCCGAAGTCATGCACATTCGGCTAACTAGCTTTACCAAATTGCCCCAATGTGTGGATGTGAGTGTGAATGGTTGTGTATGTGTTGCTCTGTGATGGTCTGGTAAGCTGTTCAAGGTGTACCCACCTTTGCCCGTGTCAGCTGAGAGAGGCTTCAGCCTCCCTGCGACCCAAGTAGGATTAAGTGGTTCAGCAAATGAGTGCATGTACAATATGGGCAGCATGGGGGCGTCGTGGTTAGCACGTCCGCCTCACAGCAAGAAGGTCCTGGGTTCCTGTCCTGGCCTCAGTGAAGGCGTTTCTGTGTGATGTTGCATGTTCTCTCCATGCTTGTGTGGGTTTCCTCTGGGTGCACTTGCAATTATAGTGGGTACAATTTTGAACAGCCAGTTAGCCTAAATGCATGTTTTTGGAGTGTGGGGGAATCCCCGGAGGAAACCAAAGCAAACACTGGAAAACGTGCAAACTCCACACAGAAATGCACTCCCCAAGCCTGGGACTTGAACCCAGGACCTTCTTGCTTTGAGGCGGATGTGCTACCTATTTAATTAGATTTAATATTCATTCGTCTATTCATTCATCTTCTTTCGCTTGTTCCGGGGTCGGGTCGCGGGGGCAGCAGCCTAAGCAGTGACTATTAGATTTAATATATTTTTAAAAAATATTAAAATAATATAAAAAAAATTTTCAGATTTTCAGATACTATTAAATTTATTTTTTAAGTGTCCTGTTATGATCCAGTTTGCTGCAATGTGTTGGTTCACGTGCATGTTGGAGCTCATGTCTATAAGTGTGTTAAAGGACAGGACCTCATGCCAGGAATAATGAGGCAGCATCTCATTATCAGAGCATATAAGCAGAAGCGATCAGATGGAAATCTCACAAAGTGGCTTTTTCCCCCGGAGCGTGCCAGAGTTCAATGCCTTTTCCCCTCACAAGTGCTTCACATCAGGAAAATCACTTCATGGAGAGGAAAAACCCTCAGTGCATGCTTTGCTTTAGAAATCATTTCAAATCTGGCCATTTTGTGTTATTACTGCTGAAGCACAAATATGTTTTAATAAAATAAGAAAAAAGATCCTTTAGTGAAATTTGGCCTGAGCTCAAAAACAAAACAAAAAAAATAAAATAAAATAATAATAATACTAATAATAATAACAAAAGAATATACAGTGGCGTACAGGAGTCTGAATGTAGGAATTTTTAATTTATTTATTTAAAATTAGAAATAAAGCGGGGGCGGCACAGGGGCATAGTGATTAACACGTCTGCCTCACAGCAAGAAGGTTCTGAGTTAGAGCCCTGTCCCTGACTAGGCCATTTCTGTGTGTAATTTGCATGTTCTCCCTGTGCTTGCACAGGTTTCCTCCATGTCCAAAGACATGCATATTAGGCTAATTGGTTGTTCCAAATTGTCCCAAGGCGTGTGTGTGAGTATAAATGGTTGTGTGTGTGTTGGCCATTTGGTGTTGTGAGCAGTTCAGGGTGCACCTTAGCCAGCCTCTGTGCGACCCTAGTAGGATTATGATAAAAAAATGGGGTGAGATGATACAGATTTTCAGGTTTTATTAAAACCTGGAGCGCGCACTGTCATTACATTATTATTAGGCCGATAGCTTCTGCTTTAATGATTTTATAGACAGTTTTTACCAGACAATCATGGGCTTCTGTAAGGTCATTTATACAAGCAGTTAGGGGGGGATTGCACTTTCCCTCCAAATGTGTTAAGCCGTAATGCTGCCACCCACCTCTTTATGAACTGCTGCGCATGTGTATGTGGGGGCAGGTGTTCATAAAGAGGTGCATGCTTACACTCCTCCCTGGATGGTGGTGGTCATATGAAAGGGAAGGCAGTGTCTGATGGGTGGGAATTGGATACAGCTGAATTAGGGGTGAAAAATTAGGAACGCTGAAAAAAAGTGAAAAAAATAGAAAACTGAGTCTCAGAATGATGATGTCATCAAGGCCCAAGTTAACAGGTACAAGTAAATGATTTTAATACTTTTATGCTATTTATTGACAGATTTGTGTTGGAGGTGTCTTAACGTTTAGATTAAGATCATTTCCTGTGCAGTGGAAAACTATATATACACCAGGATGTATATTTAAGCACAATCAGAAATACTGAAAGAAATGATGTTTAAAGCCAAACTCCTCCATGTTAACTTGGGCCTCGATGATGTCACTGTTTTGAGATTCAGTACTTAAATAACCACCAATATATTTATTAAAGTTGAAGCTATCGGTGTAAGATATTGCACACAGACACAAGTGCTCCTTTCCTTTAATGTCAGTGTTAGCTTATAGCAAGGGTGTCAAACTCATTTTTACTGAGGGCCACATCACTAAATTACAAGGTCATCAAGGGACGAATAATCACTTGCCATCTATTCAAAAAGGGCGACCATGAAATCTGCATTTACGCATTTGTTCTCTTTTTCTTTATTCGTTTTCTTTTTCTGACAATGCTTGGTGGTGACAAGCTAGCTTGCAATCTTCCCTGAGTCGTGAATGGCTAGCTGTTTACTTGAAATTGGTTCGCTCCACCTAGTGGATGGGTGATGAATTACGTTTCATAGTAATGGTTGATTCAAATAATGTACGATAATAATACTTTAAAAGCTCTTGCAGGCCACATAAAATGAGTTCGAGGGCCCAATTTGGCTCACGGGCCTTGAGTTTGAGTGGCTTATAGTGTGTGGTATGTGTTTGGATTACTGATCCGAAGGTTGGGGGTTCAAGGCCCACTATCACTGGATTGTCCCTGCTGTCCCTCCAGTGCAGCTAACTGGGTTCTCAAAGGCCAGCCATGTCTCTTACGGTCTGTGATAAGAGTTAAGAGTTATTACATACACTGTATAATAACAATAAGAGAACCATTGCAGACTCTTGAAAAGAGTAGGCCATCATATATTGCCGTCAGCGTGTTTCTGCTCTGTGATAGCCTGGCGAGATGTCCAGGGTGTACTCGCCCAGCCTCCCCATGACCCTAATTAGGATTAAGTGGTTCAGAAAATGAATGATGAACTTAACACAACACATCCAAAATATCAACAAGTTTTCACAACGTCCAAGATAAAGAAGAATAATGTCTGGTGTCAGAGCGACAGTCAAAATAATGCTGGCCTCAACTGTTTTCTCACCGAAGCTGCTTTTGTTCTCAATTAGCCAATTAGCAAAATGTGCACACTTCTGCGACGAACATCTGTGCAAGTGCTATTAATGTCATCTAATTATATGTATCAGCCCACTGAAACTGTTCTCTCCGTGATCGTACTGACAGCAGCGTATGTGGATTTAATAAGTTAATAAGTGTAAATAATGTACCGCCATGCTAATGTGGCCTGAAAACAGTCGGTTAGGATGGTTTAATAATGTGTGTTATATATATCATTTATTACATACACTGTATAATAACAATAACATACTGTGTGGATGTTCATTTTTACCAGAGCTATTATATTTAAAATTCTATAGGGATGCTTGTATGAATGTATAATTACAGCACACACACTTTATAGAATTTTAAATATAAAATTCTATAGGGATGCTTGTATGAATGTATAATTACAGCACACACACTTTATAGCCCGCAGTGGTTTCTTGATTAGCTTCACAGCAACAAGGTCCTAGGTTTGAGTCCTTGGCTCGGCAAGGGAATTTCTGTGTGGGTTTCCTCCAGGTTCTCCGGTATCCTCCCACAATCCAAAGACATACGTATTAGGCTAACTGGCTTTTCCAAATCGCCCCTAGGTGTGAGTGTGAATGTTTATGTGCACTTGGCCCTGCAATTGATTGACAAGCAGTGTAGACTGTACCCTGCCTTCTCCCAGAGCTGGCTAAGATGGGTACCACCCTACAAGTGACCCTAATAGGATTAATAGGTTCGGCAAATTAATGAAATGAAGGCCTTAAGTCCAACAGGAGCAAAATAAAAATGCTTTCTGTGAGGTTTCTAAGCATATATTTGGGAAATTTTATTCATTTTAAACAGAATTCATTAGATTCGTAAGCTACTGAGCCAAATGATGCTGGTGGGCTGAGTGATGGGCTGATTATTAATGGGGTCTTTAAATCAGAGAGTGAATTTAACTGCCTGTAAATCTTTATTCCAGAGACGTCTCACTCAACTCCCGAAAGCAGTAGGCTATAAAAGGCAGTTTATCAGCGGAGTAAAAACAGTCGCAGACTGCTGGATGACAACATTTGAGTGACACTTGAGCAAAGATAATTTTTAGTCTAATTTATTTATTCTTTTGGATGGAGCAGAGTGACCTTGAAACATTATATCTTTTAAAGATTGTGTTTTTTTAATTTCATTGAGAACCATGTGGTGAATTTCAAGAGCAGTCTCATGGCAGGTGAAGCCTAATGTTGAGAATGAGAGCAGGTCAATTTCACACACACGTCATGCATCGTACGACATGAGAGCAGCTGTGCTGGATTTTTTTAAAAATAAACCTATAACGGTTGGTAATAGTCAATATTCAATTGCAAAAAATTAAAAATTAAAAAACCTCTCTGGTGGAGGTCCAAAGATCATGGGTTAGATGTTATCTTGTTATTCCGTACAAATTGGTGTACCATAGAAAGGCTGGAGGCACTTTTTATTTCTAACAGGACGCCAAAGAATAATGAGAGCAAACAATAAAATGAGCTCGGTCTGTCTCTCACTCTCTTTCCACCCAGCAAGCCAAAAGGGATCGTGTTTAATCTCTACATGCAGCTAAACCTCTAATGTGAATTGGCTCACTGCCACCCAGCCAGCCACCATTCATTTCTGCTCCATCTTGATAGCACTGCTGACATAACACACCAACTTTAAGGATCATGCTTTTCAAGGCAAGATCGTCATTCAAGAGGCTCTTGCTTCATCTCGGAGACTGAAAGGGTGTCTGGTGACCTTTATTGCCATATTGTGATCACCTCCTGGTAGTAAACATGCTCACTTGCAAAGATGAATCAGTAAATGATGGTTTGAATAGGCTACTAAAGCCATGCCGTATCAGGAACCATTTTTCCCGGTAGTTTGCAAAAAAGCTAGTAGTCGCCAAATCACATTGTAGGCTAATTTTCATATTAAATCAATTTGAATACTAAATTCATGAAATCATGATCATGGCATGCATTATCAAAAGGTGTAACTTGAATATGAGTTTTATGTGAATATTTGTTAAAATAATTGTGATCAGTGATTAGTCATTGCAAGTAATAGCATTCAGTATTTGGTTACTGGGAAAAAAACATAGATTAGAGATTGGGAAAAATGGTGACTAATGATTGGCTGTTGGAAAACAAAGAAGAATGATGGGTGGTTACTGGAAACAGTGGTGACTATTGATTAGTTTTTGGGTACAATGGTGATTATTGATTGGCAGTTGGGAAAATTTGAGAACATTGGTTGTTGAGTACAATCTGTACATTGGTTGTTGAGATTGTTTTTTCTGGGAACAATGGTGATCACTGATTGGTTGTTGGGAAGAATTGTGACCATTTATTGTTTTTTTGGGGAAAGTCCTGATCATTGGTTGTTGGGTACAATAGTAATTCTCATTGGTTTTTGGGAACTGTGGTGATCACTGTTTGGGTGTTGGGATGAATTGTGATCATTGATTGGTTGCTGGGAACATTTGTGATCCTTGATTGGTTGTTGAGAACATTGGTGGTGATTGATTTGTTGTTGGGAATAATGGTAATCATTTGTTGTTTGGAAGAATGGTAATCATTGATTGTTTTGGGGGAAAATGGTGAAATTGATTGGCTGTTGGGAACAATGTTAATCATTGATTTGTTGTTGGGAACAATGGTACTCTGATTTATTGTTGGGAGCAACTATGATCATTGATTGGTTGTTGGGAATAATAGTGATCTTTGTTTTTTGTTGGGGAAAAAGGGTGATCATTTATTGGTTGTTGAGGACAATGGTGGTCATTGATTAGTTGTTGGGAATAATGGTGATCGTTGATTGGTTGTTGGAAACAATGGTGATCACTGATTGGTTGTTGGGAACAATGGTAAACTTTGGTTGTTGGGAACAATGGTCATCTTTGATTGAGCCATATTGGGGGTTTGACAGTCACTAATGTCTGCTTGTTGCTTTGCCCAATTTTTGGACTGGGTCACTAAAGAGATCTAAAAAAGCACCAAGTTTCTCATCAGAGTCTCGAAGTTGGCGTTACATGATGATGTCAGCACTTGGACTACTGATGACTTTCAGAAATGTGTTACCTTGATTCATATATGATTCATTTGTTAAAACACAAATTCAAACCCAATTAAAAAATCAACTTCAGAAAAGCAATTTTGTTGTCGGTCTCCAGTGACATGAATACAGACTAATCTATTCGGAATGCCTCTCCTTACCTGAATCCAAACTAGTGTCGAAAAATCTTTTCTGAACACTTGCTTGCATTCTGATATTCATTTCCTTTTCCCAACAGAAACTTTGATCCACGCTCATTTAATCTTCTACTCACTCTGGCTCCGTCTGTCTTTTCTCAGACTGCTTTCAGACCAGTGATATGAAGCAATATCTCTGTCTCCTGATAATTATTATTACTGTGCGAATTCAATGTTTGGCATTCAATTCTAATTAACCCCTCCACTGAATCTGAGAGGTAAATTCCATGCAACAATTACATTTTTAATTCTCAATAAGAATTCAGGTGGCAATTTGGATTGGAAAAAAAAACACTGATGTGGAACAATATAAATAATATAACTGAAAGCATAGCATTGGTCATTTTCTACCACTTAGTCCTACTACCGTGTTTCCCCGATAATAAGACACTGTCTTTTTTTTTTTTTTCGGTTCAAAAAACACCATAGGTCTTATTTTCGGGGTAGGTTTTATTTTAATTAACATTAACAGCAATTTCAATAAACAGGTAAGTGAGTCCTCCACAAT
>JAQMYF010000008.1:16223689-16234357 GCA_030014195.1 Neosilurus mollespiculum
GTCTCAATATATTATATATATATATATATATATATATATATATATACTCCTGGCAAAAGTATCTACATACAAAATTATGTAAGAATACATCATTACCAGTTAATGATGATGGTTTGTCTGAACAGCAGCTAATTTATATGAAATAATTAGTTTTATAGCTAATAAACATTTATAGACTCATTCAAATTACACACAGAAATGTAATTATATCATGCTCCATAATGGTGAGTTATTACAGTCATTCAAGGTTAAATATATACTCTGTGTAACATAAGAAAATCAAAATAAAATATTCATAAGTGCCTGTCATTTAGAATCGAGTATTATCTACTCGGGATAATGCGTTTTTTTTCCCTATTTTTCTCTCGTAATTTATTAGTCATATCCAATTCCTATTAATCAAGTGTTGCCTTCCTATCAAATATGACCACGACTAACCAAGGACGGGCGTAAACATGCACATGCCCCCTTCATGACACACGATGCTTACTGCTGCACATGCACATCAGAAGGCGGGCCAACACATTCAAATGGAATGTGCTAGCCATCCCTTGGTACAAATAAGCTCACAGAGGCTCATGATTGGCTAGTGAAAGCTGTGAGCAACAGGGAGGGGAAAGTATGCTCTCACTCCCTCCCATGAGAGTTTGGCCAATGGACTTAGCCCCCTTAGACCCCAGTCAAGGATGGTTAAGCATATCCCTGGATTTGAACCTGCGATCTCCTGGTTGATAGTATCCTCGGGAGCCTGGGATAATGTTTTTATAATCCCCTGATTGTGGACCAATCAGATCACAGCACACCTGTGTAGTATAATTAGTAATAAGTTATAAGACATGAGCATTCCTAGGACTGTAATTTTCGCGAAGCACTCAGTTTAAGAGGTCATAATTTTTAGCGGTTGTGATGATCATGCACAGGCCATTTTTTTTGGTCAGGACAGTGGGGAAATTATAGTAATTATGGTCCTTTATTGGAGCTTTATGGAGCATTATTAGAGCTTGATTATAAAAGCTTTCAAGGAAATAACGCCAAATTGCACAGAACTCTAAGCACGGTCAAAAGGTTAATGAGTACAGGATTTATTATGATTCCAGTTGTTCTATCAAGGCTTTTACTGCTGTTTATTAGGGATGTGACCTAATGAGTTGATGTGTTCTAATCCATTATCAATATTGATATGAATAAAAGGTGTGCAAGTGTTATTAAATAAAAACAAATTGGGGTTTTTTGGTTGTTTTTCAAATTAAGCTTGGTAGAAAGTTTGGGCATGTACCTTGGGATTAGAGTAATTATAGTATAAAATTTAATCTTTCAAGTGTTTTTAAATTGCAGTTACCTTTTATTAGCTTTACAAGCTTATAAGTAATTGTATTTTTATTTTAATGACATGGTGTTTTAATTGCATTCTAATTTAGTTTCCGTGTTCTTTTTACCAGGGTGGCACATTGGCATAGTGGTTAGCACATCTGCCTCACAGCATGAAGGTTTCGAATGGGCTCGAATCCTGGACTCAGTAAGGGTGCTTCTTTGTGGAATTTGAATGTTCTCCCCATGCTTGCACTCCGTATAGTCAGGTGTCCTCCAACAGTCTAAAGACATACACATTAGGCTGACTGGCGGTTCCAAATTGCCCCTAGGTGTAAGTGTAAGTGTGAATGGTTATGCATGTTGGCCCTATGATGGACTAGCGAGCAGTTTAGGGTGTACCCTGCCTTCGGTCAGTGTCAGCTGAGATAGGCTTCAGCCTTCCCACAACTCTAATATGATTAAGCAGTGGGAGTGAGTGAGAATGAGCACACATTACCGCCACCTTCTGGAACTAGTCTTTAACTGTCTAACTAGTGTTAGATCATAGCCTGTTTCATTATAATTGTGTATCTTAGGTACGTATATCGGTCGAACGGTGGTGCAGTGGTTAGCACGTACGCTTCACAGCAAGAGGACCTGGGTTCAATTTCTGGGTTCGGGCGTTTCTGTGTGGAGTTTGCATGTTCTTCCAGTGCTTGCATGGCTTTGCTCTGGGTAATCCAGTTTCCTCCCACAGTCCAAAAACATGCACATTAGGCTAATTATCTGTTTCAATTCACAACTGAGATGGGCGCCAGCCTTCCCGTGACCCTAATTAGGATTAAGCAGCTTAGAAAATGAATGAAAGGTACATATACAAGTACACTCTACTGGTTGACTTTGATGGCTCAAGAATTGAATATTCCCTCCATGAAATGCTTAAGTGTATTATTTCAGAAAGTGGTGCTTTATAAATCAAACAGATAAATACATAAGATATTGCTTTTATGTCTCTAGTGAGGACTTATAAAATTTGATTTTTGCTGAATGGGTGCATGAACCCAAATCTCCAGAGCTCAGCAATGCACCTCATCTGTCCGCAGCTAGATTTCAGGGCTGAGAGCGTCAGGTTTTCCTGGAAATGCTCAAGAGCGAGAAGTGTTTGAATTTGCTGCCATAGGAGGCAAAACTTGTTAATAAGCACCTCAGACATGGTGTTCAGAAGGCAAATGATTCACATATACAGTTGTGTGCAGTGACGATTATAGACTTTTGTCTAAAAAGGCTCCTAATAAAAAGAAGTAAAAAAAATTACAATTACAATGTTTTGGTGAAAACGTATTGAACAATGCTATTGTAGGCAATGAGAACCAAAAAAATAGTTCTGACAAGTATACTGAGGTAAAAGTATGGCTAATAAAGAAAAACAGTGAAAATACCAAAAAACAAGTACTATTCAATTATTTATTTCATGTAATATTGGATCATATTGATGAAAATTAGAAAACAAACAACAATATATAGTAATAACAAAAATAACAGTCTCTTTTTAAAAAAAAAAAAAAAAAAAAAAAAAGTAAATATTTAGTGTTGCCGCGCTTTACTTTGATTACAGCATTTAACCTTTCAGGCAGAGTGTTCACATATTTTTTTATTTCTTCACTGGCTAAACTATTCCATATGGTTTGAAGTTCAGTCATGCTATGCAAAAGTCAAAAAATTAAAATTTGCGACACCTTTCAATCTGTCTGAAAAATTGGTCCCCACCTACAGCTAACTGGGTTATCAAAGATCGGCCATGTCTGTCACTGTCTGTGGTGAGAGGAGTGTAAAAGAACCATTGCTGATTTTCGTCAAGAGTAGGCTGCATAGCCGTCAGCGTGTTTCTGCCCTGTGATGGTCTGGCGAGCTGTCCAGGATGAACTATGCCCTCACCCAGAGTCGGCTGAGATGGGCGCTAGCCTCCCTGCGACCCTAATTAGGATTAAGCGGTTCAGAAAAAGAATGAATGGATGAATGGATGAAAAATTGGTATTTTCAGTGTTTTTGATTTCAGTGTTTCAGTATTTCAGTATTTTGGTTTATTAGCCATACTTTTACCTCAGTGTACTTGTCGTAATGATTTTCTTGGTTCTCATTGCCTACAATAACATTATTCAATACATTTTCATCAAAAAAATGTAGAGAAGTAATTTTTTACTTCTTTTTATTAGGAGCCCTTTTAGAAAAAAAAAGTGGGGTGTATAATCTTCACTGCACACTACTGTAGGCTTCAAATGCCTTTGAATTAGCACAACTACATGTTGAAACACTGCCATAGTTTGGCCTTCATCATTACCATAATAATTCCTTCTATACTGACTCCTACCCTCTAATTGTTTGCCAGCTAATCATATTGGAAATATCATTTAAAAAGCAATTATATGGCCAACAAAGTGCAACATGTATACATTATAATATAGCCTACAATTTTATTATTTGAACGTTAACACATTCAAACGTTTCAATTATTATTAACATTACCTCAGCTGCACAGTGGCGCCGTGGTTAGCACGTCCACCTCACAGCAAGAAGGTCCTGGGTTCAAGTTCCAGGCATGGTGAGGGTGTTTCTCTGTGGAGTTTGCATGTTATCCCCATGCTCAAATTTCCTTTCACAGTCCAGAGACATGCATTCACTCATGAAGGAGTTATTTGCCAAACTGATTAATCCCACTAGGGTTGTGGGGAGGCTGGAACTTATCTCAGGTGACACTTGAGGTGAAGACCCCTCATGCTCGCTCCCGACATAAAAATTGATCGAACAGTGGACATTATCAGGCGTCATCGCCCAAATGAGATTGGAGCTTAACAGTGGTGCACATGCATGTCAAGTTAATTATACAGCCGCAGCATCACATCGCGTAATGAGGGTAAGCTATACACCGTGTGCAGGGCAGCGTATCTCTGCTGCATGTTCCTCAAAATTCCTAAAAGATAATTCGGCATCATTATAACAAAAAAACACACTTTCCAAGAAAACCATCCAGGCATTAGACTGAAATGAAACTTCAAGGGCTCGCAACAGAAGCAGAAGCAGCAGCTTTCTGGAAGGAAGCAAACCCCCAGAACTGATGTGAATCTCGTTAACTATTATAAGATGTCCATGGTTGCCAACTGTACACCAAAAAATCTTGATTAAGTTTGCTTTTTTTCCTGTTTCCATGTAGTATATACTACAACAATTATGCCCCTTAGGCTGAATAGGGTTTAGAGTGACGGCCCAAGGATCACTGACAGTGGTGCACATCAAGTAGTGAACGCTAGGCTGTTTGGTCTGATCCCACAGAAGAGCTACTACAACACAAAATGCTGAAACTGTTCATGGTGGCTATGATAGAAAGAGGCCGGCTAGCCGCAGACCAGTCTGGTGGTGTTATTGTTATGGCTGATCGTGTATAGTCTTTAAAATCCGTTTTATTCATTCAGATTTGGGAGAAGCATGCAAATGGGAAAAAAACAGTACCAGATTTACACCAGACACAGGCATAAAATGATCCATAGAGAATCCACAAATAAGTGCATTTATGAATCCATTTGTTTTAATGTCTTGCTTTTGAAGCATTGAACTAGCAAGACTGAGGCACTTTGCCTTCCCTGACTGTCCGTCTCAACACGTAATGACCTGTAATCACTTGGACACGCTGACAGAGATGCATTGAGCATGGACTAACCCAGCACTTGCTCCCTTTGGTGACAAATACTGAGAGGAAAAAATAGACAAATGGTAGCCAGATGGTGCACACAGCATGCCCCCCCCCCACCACCACCACCACCACCACCACACACACATACACACACATACACACACATACACTTCCCCCTAAACTCCATATATCCCAATGTCCCAATGTTTTAGTGTCACCCTTTTTTCCCCTTGCTATATTGTTATCCATGACCATTTGTACTTGTCACTTTCTTTTGCATTCTATTGTCGTTTTAATAGCTGTTCTGAGTGATAGATAAGAAAAAAACAACAACATTGCCAACGACAGGCTAGAGACAGCAAGTCTTGTCCCTAAGTGGTACACTGTGTTGAACATACATTTAGATAGATGTGTGTAAACTGGGACAAGGGACACAACAGCAGCATATCATTGGCACCTGATGACAAGTGAAAGGGTCAAAGGTTGCAGTCGGACTGCACACGTCATGTTTAACTATATACTCTACACTCACTGATTTGATGAACCGCTACGTTGTGGGGGGCCGGTGCCCTCTCATCTCAGATGACACTGGTCGAAGGCACGGTACACCCTGTACAGCTCAGCAGACTAACGCAGGGCACACACACACACACAAAACTATTCACACTCACATTCAGAGCTAAATTGGAACAACCAATTAGCCTAATGTGCATGACCTTTGGACTGTGGGAGGAAACCGGAGTATTTGGAGGAACCATTCGATCCTACTAGAGTTGCAGGGTGGCTGCTGCCTTTCCCAGCTGACTCTAAGCGAAGGCACTGATGGGACCACATGCCACTGAAATCAGCAGGTGCACCTATTGTTATATGAAGCTTGATAAACCATCTAATCCTACCAGGGTTGCAGGGACCCTGGAACCTTTCTCAGTCGACTTCAGGCAAAGGTGGGGTACACCCTGAACAACTCGCCAGACCATTGCAGGGCAAAACACACACACTTACACTCAGACCTAGGGGCAATTTGGAATAGCTAATTAGCCTACTTTGGACTGTGAGAGGAAACCAGAATACCTGGAGGAAACCCAGGCAAGCACAGGGAGAACCTGCAAACTCCACACAGAAACAGTGTGTGTGTGTGTGTGTGTTTCTTCTACTGACTTAATAAATTTCAAAATAATAATAATAATTTTGCTGTACTGTATTAATAAAAATTTTTGATTTTAATAATGATAATAATAACAATATGAGGGGATGGGGGGTGTAGTGGTTAGCTAGAAGGTCCTGGGTTCAAGTCCCCAGCTTGGCAAGGGTGTTTCTGTGTGTAGTTTGTATGTTTGCCTCATGCTTGAATGGGTCTCCTCTGGTTACTCTGGTTTCCTCTGACCGTCCAAAGACATGGACATTAGGCTAATTGGCTGTTTCAAATTGCCCCTAGGTGTGAGTGTGAGTATGGGTGTGAATAGTTGTGTGTGTGTGTGTTTGCTTTGCAATGGTCTGGGGAGCCGTTCAGGGTGTACCCCACCTTCGCCAAGAGTCGGTTAAGCGAATCTGGAAATGAGTGCGAGTGAGTGAGAGTGAGTAAGTATGTATAGTATATTATCCTTAATCAGCCCCAGTTAGTTGTGAACAGTGCTTCTGAAGATGTGAAAATATTACTCTATTATTAGAAAAAGACATGCACAACATTCTACCTCTTTGTTTCTCCAGGTTCCAAAAGCTTCCTATAATATAATACTAACGTCAGGCTGGAGGTGCTCGAAAAATTAGAATATCATCGAAGCATGTCCAAATTTAGCTGAGCAAACAACTCGCTTGTTTCTGAAGAGCTTCCCTGCCAGTCAAAAGTTTTCCAACACCTGGTGTTTCTTATGTTTGTTAGAGTTTAAGTGCTATTGTTGGAAAGAAAGTTAAACTGATTTGAGTAGAAGAGTATCTGGATCCAGTTCAAGACAGCTTCTGGCATGTGCTGACACAGTGAGTAGATTTGCCTCTAGGTTTTTATTATTATTATAATTATTATTAATTAATCTTTCATTCATTCATTTTCTAAGCCACTTAATCCTAATTAAGAGTTGCAGGGATGCTGGCGCTCATCTCAGCCGACTCTGGTCGAGGGCAGGGTACACCCTGGACATTTTGCCATCGCAGGGCCAAGACACACACAACCATTCACACTCACACCTAGGGGGCAATTTGGAACAGCTAATTAGCCTAAGGTGCATGTTTCTGGACTGTAGGAGGAGACCGGAGTATCAGGACAAAAACTTCTCAAGCACGGGGAGAACATGCAAACTCCAACAATAAGTGCTCACAAGTGGCATGACTGTCAACCTGGAGATTGTATGTCCAAATCCTGGTTAATGCCACAGACCAGACATTAAGAGTCCATGGGAGTTAATTGGCTGAGCTCTTGCAGGAGATGGCATACACTTGCCTTCCTGTCACTTAGTGGGTGATCATACTAGAGGTGCAATTAAAAAAGAGACTGACTCAAATGGCAATTCATGGCTGTCACTTTTCATTCTCGAAATGTTCTCAAATTTGTCTCATGACATTCGTGGCATTGCATTTTGGTCGCCTGGTTCGTGAACTCATTGCCAAAAAAAAAATGTTTGAGATTTCTACGAATGTCACAAAAACGAGGCTCTGACTGAGAACAGTCTCAAACTCTTCTCAAACAGTTCGCACATGTCCTGAGAAGGTCACAAAGTTGCTCACATATTATTCGTTTTTCATTCTCAAGGAAAAGTGACATGTTGGAGACTTCCACACGGAAAGTTTAAGAAAAGTTTGAGACTGGTATCCGCCATGTATTATGTCATCATTCGTAGTTTATTCGCATTTTGTTCACCCTAATATCGAATGGCTTGAGGACAAAAAGTGAACAAAATGCGACTAATTTATGACAGGAGATTCACTTTTTTTCTGCTAACATCCACAATCCGATCACAAATTACTCACAAATCGGTTGCAAATTGTCGTCGACTTTATCGCGACTTTTGCCCAGTATATGTATTCAAGCCACATAAAATTCGTTTGCATGTGGAGTCGCAAATCACCTTGACGAGAATTTCGAAATTCACAAAACAAATCGCAAATAATCCATTTGCATTAGTCGATTTTCTATTCCACCTCTACTGTGACCACCCCTTACAACAATCATTCATGTCATGCTCATGCATAGAAGTGGGTAAAAAGTGCTTTTCCTCTAAGTGTGTTAGGCCACTCCTGCAGCACTTCATTAAGGTGCAGCTGACAGCATTGCATGTCACATAGTGATATGCTCCTCTGCTGCTGGTCGTATGTCATAGGAAGGCAATTCTTGGTGGGTGGGAATTGGGTACGACTAAAATTAGAGAAAAAAATGGGGGGAAATAATAATAATTAAAGAGATGGGTCATTTGAGAGCTACGAATCATCATCCATTCAGGAACTAGGCTATACTTAATGTAATATTTGCTCATGAGCAACGGATTTGGGAACAGTTTGGAAAAGTTCCAAAAGTGAAACAGGAAATGGAAGTTAATACAAATGCAAAGTAGATTTGAGAAAAAGCTAAAATGAGAAAGAAAAAAAGATAATTGCCAAGCAAATAAGAAGAAATAGGCTGTTAATAACATTTTAGGGGTGTTTTTCCCTTTAAAAAAAGGTCTAGCATTCATTAAAATATTGCTAATTACTGTGAGCTGTCATTGACAACCCATTTCTTCTTATTTGCCTAATTGTATTAGCTAAAGATTTTGACTCCGGCATGGAAATCTGATGGCTAATTACCCTCGTTAGCAAGCTATTCATGCAGAGCAAAATCTGCATTTTCTAAAAGAAAAAAATTAATAAATTCTGCATTGTTAGAGCTACAGCTTGTGTTGCAATCCTGATGAAGAGATAAATATTAGTTTTGGATCAGGAATCAGGATTAAGACCATCATGTTTTTTAAATCCGGTATAATTGACAGATAATTTCATTCATAAATAAGTGCATTACTCGAGAAAGGTGCGCCGTAGCCAGGACACAACAACAAGCATCCATTTGCAGGCGATGTTTAACTCATCTGGATGTGTCATCTGTCTGAACATAATGACAGTCATTTCAATTTATTTTCCATTTTGATGAGGGCCTTTCCACCATGAATTGCCATATATTACATAAAGAACCTAATAATTATTATTGCATTAGACATGCGAGTAGTAATGATGGCGCCCCCCGAGGCAGACGTGCAGCCTCCAGTAAGGCTAGAGAGGGAGGCGTGTGTGTGTTTATCAACAAATTGTGGTGCAGGGATGTACAGTCTGTTTATAAGCAATGTCCGCCAGATGTGGAGTTTTTATTGCTGAAATGTCGCCCCTTCCTTCTACCGAGGGAATTCACTGCTGTGTTTTTGTGTCATCACTGGCGATGACAAGGTGGCCTACAGGAGGTAGCCAGCCTGATGTCATGGTGTGAGGACAATAATCTCACCTTCAACACAAAAAAAAACAAAAAAGATGATAGTGGACATGAGGAAGGAGAGGAGACCTCATCAGCCACTGTTTATCCGAGAGCTTGAGGTGGAAAGGGGGAGCACCTTTAAATATCTGGGGATCCACATCAGTGAGGACCTGACCTGGACATTCAATACCACACAGCGGCTGTACTTTCTGAGGAGGCTAAGTTTGGCATGTCACCCAGGATCCTAGGCAACTTCTACAGCTTTACTGTGGAAAGCGTCCTGACCAACTGCATCACCATGTGGTATGGCAGCACTACTGTTATGGACAGCAAACGCCTGCAGAGAGTAGTGAAGACTGCTGAGAAGATCACCAGAACCTCACTGCCCTCTCTGCAGAGCATCTACCACCGCAGAGTCCACAGCAGAGCTACCTCCATCATCAAAGACCTCACCCACCCCCGACATGGACTATTCACACAGGCTGGAGGTATAGAAGTATGAAATGCAGGACGTACAGGTTACGGAACGCCTTCTTCCCTAATGCCATCAGACTCCTAAAAAGATGACAGGAATATATAATACCTCATTTGACTGTTTCCATCCTCACCAACTGCACATGCAATATTGCACATAAAACGGTTTGATTCCTGGGCTGAGGGTGTTTCAGTGTGTAGTTTGCATGTTTACCTGTGTTTGCGTAGGTTTCCTCTGGGTACTCCAGTTTCCTCCCACAGTCCATAAACATGCACATTAGGCTAGCTGGCTGTTCCAGGGTGTACCCCACCTTTACCCGGTGTCAGCTGAGATAGGCTCAATTCTCCACGCGACCCTAGTAGTAGGATTAAGCGGTTCGGCAAATGAATGAGTGAGAAGGTGTTTTTTTCTGAGAAGTAGAATTGTTAAGCTAAAAAAATAGTTGGATTGTTTATTTTTCCATGAAAGAAAAAAAACGTTAAAAATTGAGAAATTTGTCTTCAGAACACGCATTTTTTTAACTGTACTCTCATACTCAGCTTTTATTTTCCATGATTATTTTTCCGTCCTTCGAGTTTCCTTTTCCTGTCGTCAGCAGTCGTTTTTGATGTTCCCCCCTCAGTTCTCGATGTACTCGAAAATTAAATGCTGCGTCTCTGGTAGGGGAAAAGGCTGTAAACTGGAGTGCATTAGTGAAGACTGAGCAGCGTCTCTCTCTCTCTCTCTATATATATATATATATATATATATATATATATATATATATATATATAGAGTGTCTGTTGTCAA
>JAQMYF010000008.1:16235983-16272187 GCA_030014195.1 Neosilurus mollespiculum
ACTTTCTGTTTTCCATCAACCTGCTACACCTCAAACCTTTATAATGTACGATATCAGTTATACAAAAGGGGCAGATAACGCTTTCCCTCTGAGTTCACTGGCATACGTATACGACTCGTAAAAATGCAAGTGGTTGCATTGCGTTGACTTTTTGTTGACTTTTATGATATTGAGAACAGGCTAAAAGGGCTGAATGGTGGTGTAGTGGTTAGCACATCTGCCTCACAGCAAGAAGGTCCTGAGTTTGAGTCCCGGGATTCTCGAGGGTGTTTCTTTGCGAAGTTTGCATGTTTTCCCCATGCTGGCGTGGGTTTCCTCTGGGTACTCCAGTTTCCTTCAACAGTCTGAAGACATGCACATTCTGACGGGGTGATCACACTAGTGGTGTAATTAAACAGCGACGCAAATTGCTTTTTTGTGAAGTGAATATTTTGCAGCTTAAATATTTATCGTGTGAAAGTTGTACGACAATTTGCAACTGACTTGCGATTGGTTTGTGGATGTTTGGCAAAAAAAAGCATTTTGTTTGCTTTTTGTTCTCAAACCATTCGCTTTTTATTTGTGTGTTATTAGCAAGCAAAATGCAAATAAAATACAAATGATGATAAAATACACCGAATATGGCGGATGCCAGCAAGTCCTAATCTTTTCTCAAACTTTCCGTATGGAAGCTTACAACTTGTCGCCTTTCCTTTCAAACAAAAAAAGGAATAATTTGCAAGCAAAACCACAACTTTGTGACCTTCTCGTGACATGTGCGGACTGTTTGAAAAGAGTTTGAGACTACTCTGCGTCAGAGCCTCGTTTTGTGATGTTCGTGGAAATTTCAAACATTTGACATTTTTTGCGATAAGTTCACGAAACAGGCGACCAAAATGCGATGCCACGAGTGTGAATGATTGTGTGTATGTGTTGACCCTGTGATGGTCTGGTGAGCTGTTCACGGTGTACCCTGCTTTTCCCTAGTGTCGGCTGATATAGGCTCCAGCCTCCCCGCGACCCTGGTAGGATTAATCGGTTTGACAAAAGAGTGATCAGAAGCAGTGTATTTGTGACGTTGTTATAATGTTGAATATAATTTAAGCTCTACAGTCGATAAAAATCAGTATTTTGATATCATGGAGCAGAATGCATTTTTGTTGTAACAGGAATCTTATTTATTATTTACAAAAGTGTATAGTAATAAGTTTATATAATTTTCTGTAATTATTATAACCTACTTTTATTCAAAAGACATTTTTCTCGTTAAAATCCATAAAGCTTTTTAAATTTTAACTTCATAACACATAACTCGTAGTCATTGCATAAATCTTTTATAAACCAGGGTTGGAGAATTCATCAAAGGCATTATTACAAAATTTATGATATTACATTTGAATTTATGTTGGAGTAAAATATCAATGATGGCTTGACTTTTTTATACAAATCATGCAAGATATTCTTTTTTTATTAACACAACATTCAGAACAAATTCATATTCATACACACTCACTCATTTACTGAATCACTTAATCCTATCGCTAGCGATGTGAGGAGGCTGTGGCCTATATCAGCCAACACTGGGTGAAGTCGGGGTACACTCTGAACAGCTCGCCAGACCATCACAGGGCAACACACACACACAACCATTTACACTCACATCCACACCTAGGGGTAATTTAAAATAGCCAATTAGCCTGATATGCATGTCTTTGTACTGTAGGAGGAAACCAGAGTACCCGGAGGAAACCCACGAAAGCAAGGGAGAACACGCAAACTTATTTCTTGGGGTGATAATTGATGAACTAAACAAAATAAACTGGAAACAACATATAAAACATTTGAGTTCAAAAAATATCAAGAACAATTGCAGTTCTCAGCAAAGCAAAACATGTATTGGATCACAACTCACTTCTCTTTCTTTACAGGTCACTGGTTTCACCATATTTCAATTACTGTGCAGAGGTTTGAGGGAATAATTATAAAACCTCACTAACTATTCTACAAAATAGAATAGTGAGAATTATTCACAAAGTCGGTTATAGAGATCACACAAATCCATTGTTCTTGCAGTCTAACATATTAAAGAATTATGGATCAGGCTGAATATCAAACAGGACAAACCATGTTTAAAGTAAAAAATAACCAACTTCCAACAACTATTCAAAACTTGTTTGCAGAAAGAAAGTTAAAGAAAAATTAGCCTGACATGCATGTCTTTGGACTGTGGGAGGAAACCAAAGTACACAGAGGAAACCCATGAAAGCACAGGCATAACATGCAAACTCTACACAAAAAGGAATCGAACACAGGACCTTCTTGCTGTGAGGTGGAAATGCTAATCATTGCGCCATTCATTCATTCTGTACTGTTTAATCCTAATTAGGGTCGCGGGAAGGCTGGCGCCCATTTCAGCCAACTCTGGCTGAGGGCAGAGTAAACCCTGGACAGCTCACCAGGCCAACGCAGGGTCAAGGTAATTATATTAATTTTTATAAATGATTTAATAAGTTATGTTTTGGGGAGGGATTTTTCCCCAATTTACTTCCCTAATTTATTTGCATCCAATTCCCTTTAATATACAACCACCGCCCACCAGGAATGGGTGTAAGCAAACACGTGCCACCTCTGTGACACACGATGCTGCCACCTGCATCTTTGACAAACTACTGCGTATGCGTATTCAGGGCCGGCCTAACAAACTCGGAGGGAAAACACTATCCGGCCCTTTGCTCACAGACACACTTGCAGACACCCAAGATTGGCTGGTGAATGCTGTGAGTGACAGGGAAGCGAGCATATGCCACCCCTCCTAGGAGAGCTCGGCTAATTAGCTCCCATGGACTCAAACCAGATTCAGATTTGTCCGCTTCATAGCAAGAAGGTCCTTGTTTCGAGTCCCGGATTTGGCGAGAGCGTCCTGTCATTGCGTATTCCGCTTTCCTCCGACAGTGCAAAGACAGGCACATTAGGCTAATTGACTGTTCCAAATTTCCCTAAGGTGTGTGTGTGAGACTGTGAATGGTTGTGTGTGTTACCCTGCGATGGTCTGGTCTGGCGAGCTGTTCAGGATGTTCCCCTTGCCGAGATAGGCTAGTAGGATTAATCAGTTTAGCTGATGAATTAATGAATAATAATTGTAGATGACTTAGGGACAATGCCAGAGGCTATACAAGTTATCTCTTACCTTTGAAGTCTCATATCTCACCTACTCAGCACTCTATTTCCTCCATGTCCTTGGATGCACCCTGTGTGTGGCTGTTGTTTTATGCTGTTGTTATGCTAGCATGTTTATTATTTTAGTGTGTTCAGAAATAATTAATTGCTGAGCACTCTTCTTCAGCCCGTGCATACATTGTGTACCTCAGTACAAAAGGGACTTAGACACATTATTATTTATTTAAAGTCCTTTTTTCAGATTACACATAAATCAACTATTTAATTGATCTAAAAAGAAGAAGAAGAAGAAGAATCAGCAAACATGGATTCATGTGGACAGTTTTAATATTTTCAGACTACTTTCTTGATGGGCAGCAGAGTTGATCGGCAGTCCCTGATCGGGCGTTTCTGAGTGGAGTTTGCCCCATGCTTGCATGGTTTTCCTCTGGGTACCCCTGTTTCCTCTGACAGTCCAAAGACATGCACATTAGGCAAATTGGCTGCTCCAGATTACCCCTAGGTGTGAGTGTAGGTGTGAATGTTTGTGTGTGTGCTGCCCTGCGATAGTTTGCCGAGCTGTTCAGGGTGTACCTCGCCCTCACCCAGTGTCAGCTGAGCTAGATTCCAGCCTCCCCGGGACCCTCATAGGATTAAGCAGTTGGCAAATTAAAAGAGCAATCAGCTGTTCATCACTATACTCCAAAATGCTGTTAAATTTTCCTAATCTGATAAGAATTATATATTCAGTATCTTGTTGAGTCCACAGCAGGGTGACACTTCATGCCTTCAGGGTTTTCAGCCTCCTGCATGATATAAATCTGGCTTTGTGCGTTGAGACAGTGGGAGACTATGGCTGCTGCTGCTACTGCTGCTGACAGGGACTAGTTTAAATTGGCTGTTAGAAAAGCATGTATGCTCTCCAGTCAGCAGGCTCAGAGAGGACCGGCTATCATAGCTGAGAGGGTCAGCAGGGTTCACTTTCACCAAAGACCAGGCCCTGAAATGTGGCTGCATCATTACCTGTGACCAAACACACACACACACACACACACACACACACACACACACAATCTTGTACTTCTATCTTTGTGGGGACAGTCATTGTCATAATGCATTCCCTAGTCACTGTCCCTAACCTTAGCCATCACAACTCAATGCCTAACCCCAAGCTTTACCCTAACCCTAATTCTAACCTAAAACCTTAAACCAAGTCTTAACCCACAAACAGTCTTTTGAAAAAGTGAGGACTGGCCAAAATAAAAGTTCTTCGATATGTAGCAAATACAAGCACACACACACACGCACACACACACACATCACACACACACACACACACACACACACACACACACACACACACACACTAGGGTTTTAAGGACTTCATGTTCCACCTATATAATGAATCTAAAGCACAAATACTGTGAAATCTCTTACATAAAATCCACTGACATAAAAGAAGTAGGTGGTAGAAATCCTTCTTCCTGAAATGATTTATTTATTTATTTATTTTTTTGCTATACTGTATTAATCCCGCAAGGGAAATTATTTCCTCTGTATCGAACCCATCCAAAGTGAGCACACACATGTAAATAGCGAGCACATACACTTGGAGCAGTGGGCTGCCACACATTGGTTCGATTCCCGAACCAGTGACCTTTAGGTTCTAAATCCGTTTCTCTAACCATTACCTTCTTAGTTTCTTTAACCACGGCTGCCCCCGGCTGTTTTGTTAGAGTGGAACCTCTTTTCTATTTTCTGCGTTGATGTTTATAACAATTCAATTCAATTCAGTTTTATCTGTATAGTGCTTTTTACAACTGAGACAATTTTTTGTCCTAAGCTCTGACACTGGAGACTCCTTCCATAAACATATCGTTATAGAAAACTTCAGATTATCAGTTAGGTAATATTTTTGCCTTAATAAATATCATTAATTTGCTGAACCACTTCATTCTACTAGGGCTGTGGGAGCCTGGAGCCTATCTCAGGCGACTCTTGGCAAAGGCAATCCAACACACATGCACAACCATTCACACTCACATTCACACCTAGTCACGACCAGTTACGGTGGTGTAGGGATTAGCACATCCGTCTCTCAGCAAGAAGGTCCTGGGTTTGAGTCCCATGTTCTCCCCAAGTATGGGTTTCCTCCGCCAGTCCAAATATATTGTGTTTACATTATACATTATACAATTATACATTGTGTGTGTTAGCAGTGCAATGGTCTGGTCTAGGGTCCAGAGTCCCTGTGACCCTAAGAGGACTGAGTGTTTCGGCAAATGAGTGAGTGATGAGTTAGTCTAGTGTGCATGTTTTTGGACGGTGGGAGGAAACCAAACTATCCAGAGGAAACCCATGCAGGCATTGGGAGAATATGCAAACTCCACAAAGAAACACTAAGCCCAGGACTCGAACCCTGGACCTTCTTTCTGTGAGGAGGAGGTGCATCATTGTGCCACCCCAAATAACACCATCACCAAATGATACACCAACACGTGCAACACAAGTGTCTATGTATGTTGTTATTATAGAAATTATAAATTACAGGCAGCACTGTGGTATTAAATAGTTTCGAGTAAACAGAATCAGTGTTCATCCATTCAGATATTAGCTTTCCTTTCCAAGAACTGACACACTTTGTATTTGTTTTCCACTGTTTTCAAGCAAAATTGAAAAGGGAATTAATTCCCCCATTGTGCTTGAACTTACGATCTTCACTTCCAAAACCCTCTCAAAGACCTATAGGCATAGTGACGTGACCAGGTTTGTAAGTATGTGTGTTTTTTGTTCTTAGCCTGATGTTATTCTTTTTACACAACTTATTCAACATTCATATCTTTTCATTTTTAAATCTCAGTCATTTTTATATTGTGAATTATGAGAATATAAATTGAATAAATGAAATAGATTAAATAAAATTAGAAACTGCAACATCTTTGTGTGTGTATGTGTATGTGTGTGTGTGTGTGTGTGTGTATGAGAGAGAGAGAGAGAGAGAGAGAGAGAGAGAGAAATCTAAAAAGTAAAAAAGTTTTTCAGAGTCTGTGGCACTGGATATGTATAATAACCTGAAGCGCCACTATACACTAATTTATATTTGCAGTATAGTAAGGTATTTAAAGTTATTGTCACCAAGGGGGTAATTTAGTAAATTGTAGGATGCATATAGTCAGCAGCAACACTGAGATACTCTGTGCCATTCAACTAATATTTCATTGGTATTAATGTTTCCACTGTGTGTCATGAAAGCATCCCCACACCATTACACCACCACCACCACCAGCCTGAAATCTTCATCAACCACATGTCCCAAAAGATATTGCCCTTTATCTGACCATCCTTCAACATTGTATTTGAAGGAATGGAACTCAGCATGGTCTTCTGCTGTTGTAGTCCATCAGCCTTGTCTTGATTTTGTTTTCTGATATGCTTTTCTGCACAGTGAGGTTGTAAACAGTGAATATTCAGTGGCTAATCTGAATGAACATGCATGGTGGCATAGTGGTTAGCACGTCCACCTCATATCAATAAGGTCCTGAGTTTGAGTCCCGAGCTCAGGTGTTGTTGTGTGGAGTTTGCATGTTCTCACCATGCTCGTATGGGTTTCCTCTGAGTACTCCGGTTTCCTCCAACAATCAAAAGACATGCACATTAGGCTAACTGGCTGTTCCAAATGACTCCTAGGTGTGAGTGTGAGTGTGAATGGTTGTGTGTGTTGCCGTGTTATGGTTCAGGGTGTATCCCGCCTTCACTCAGTGTCAGGTGAGATAGGCTCCAGCCGCCCCGTGATTCTAGTAGGATTAAGCAGTTCAGGATATGAGTGAGTGGGATGAGTGAGTGTTGTCACCAAATATTAGCTGCTTATCTTCATAAATCCCCCCAATAGAATCAACTGATGTCATTGGTAATTATACACCCAAGCAAGGTAAGTTACTTATGTGAAGTGAACATGTGAGTACAAGCCTGTTTCTTTTACCTCTTTGCACCTGTACATTCTCTTTTCCCGACATGGTAGTGAATGTTCTCCTCTTTTACATACAAGGTAAAGGCCTGCTGACAAATTGTGCATATCAGCAGATGGGCTAGAAAATAATATCGGGAAATATAATACCCTGGATTGCTCGTTTTATTTTTCATTAGTATGATTAGCCTCAGTCATCATCCGCCGTGAACCAAGAATAAAAATTATACCCTGACCTGCAGGTGACAAGCATTATGCAAATCACAAGCACCATCAGTGACCATGATGTCTGGATTAGGAAAACGTAGATCTGGAGGAGCTTTGATATTACTTTTAAAACATACAGTATAAATAATAAAGTTTGAAAAAAGAGGAAATGCGTTGAAGATTGATAGCTTAAGTTTAATGTGTCTTTCACTCATTCCAATCCTATTAGGGTCATGGGGAGGCTGGTGCCTATCTCAGCTGGCACTGGGAGAAGGTAAGGCTTATCAAACCATTGCAAGGAAACGCACACATCCATTCACACTCACACCAAGGGGCAATTTGGAACAACCAATTAGCCTAATGTGTATGTATTTCGATTGTGGAAGGAAACCGGAGTACCTGGAGGAAACCCACGCAAGCATAGGGAAAACATGCAAAATCTACATAGAAACACCTGAGCCCGGGACTCAAACCCAGGACCGTCTTGCTGTGAGGGGGACATGCTAACCTCTACACCTTCGTGCTGCCGTTTTAATTCTTTTGATCTTGGTATTAGAAAGGGGTGGAAAGTTATGTTTGTCCTCTTAATATAGTACTAAGCACTAGTCCATACTTCAGTACTACTTTTTACATCCACCAAGAAGGTTATGTTTCATGCTCAGTTTGTGTGTTTGTTTGTTAGCAGGATAATGTGAAAGGTTAGGTGAAGATCTACCAGACGTGAGGCTATAGTTAAGGAAGACTCCGTTAGATTTGGGAGATGATCGGTATTAAATCCTGGATCCAGGAATAACTTAAAGGATTTTTTGGAAGTGTCATATTACAGCAAGTCCAGCAGGAGGTGCTGAGTCCATTCTGTTATTAGTGTTTTTTTATTCATTCATTCATTCATTCATACATTCATTCATTCATTCATTCATTCATTCATTTTCCAACCCACTTCTTCCTAATTAGGGTTGTGGGAAGGCTGTCGCCCATCTCAGCCCACTCTGGATGAGGGCGGGGTACACCCTGAACAGGGCCAACACACACACAAACATTCACACTCATACTCACACCTAGGGGTAATTTGGAACAGCCAATCAGCCTACTGTGCATGTTTTTGGACTGTGGGAGGAAACTGGAGTATCCAGAGATGTACTTTTAGAGATGATGTGGATCAAACTGTGGATCCAGGAATTTTAGAAAGGATTCTATAAGATTATGAAATTTTATTTTATTTTGTTTTTATGTTTATTCATTATGAGTGATTTTTGACATTTTGGATAATATGGGGGGCCTTGGAGAAGGTTTGCACTCTGAAAGCACTCTTGTGTTTTGTGTAATTGAAGTCATAAAAGCAACAAAACATTTTTGGGATAGCATTAAATGTAACTCAGAATGGGTTTTAAAAAACAGAAGTCAAAGGTAAGGCTGGTCCTTTCAGTTAGATTAAGGTTATGGGGTTAATGGTGTGAAAACAGAATGCATTTAGGTAATAGGATGATGAAAATAACTCTACTGTCTAGCCTAGCTAATAGTTCCAGCAGAGGAACAGAGGAGACTTTGAGAGAGAGAGAGAGAGAGAGAGAGGCTTTTATTACATACTTAATTATATACAATATTTAATATACTGCTATCTAAAATAATATTTAAAAAATAATCTTACAATAGGAAGCACTTTGGCGTAGTGGTTAGCACGTCCGCCTCACAGTATGACGGGCTCAGGTGTTTGTGTTTGGAGTTTGCATGTTCTCCCCGTGCTTGTGTGATTTTCCTCCGGGTGCTCTGGTTTCCCCCCCACAGATCAAAAACATGCACAGTAGGCTAATTGGCGGTTCCATATCACCCCTAGGTGTGAGTGTGAGTGAGAATGGTCGTATGTGTGTGTTGGCCCTGGCGAGCTGTCCAGGGTGGAGTTTGCATAGTATTGTCCAGGTGCAATATTATACATTATATGCATTATGAGCTATTCTTTTTTTATATATATACTATATTAATCCCGCAAGGGAAATTATTGCCTCTATAACCCATCCAAAGTGAGCACACACACACACACACACACACACACACACACATGCATGCGTAAACAGTGAGCACACACACTCAGAGCAGCCACACATTGGGGGCGCCTGGAGAGCAATTGGGGTTTAGGTGCCTTGCTCATGGGTACTTCAGCATTTTTCCTGCTGGTTTGGGAATCGATCTAGTGACCTTTTACGTCCCAACCCCGCTTCTCTAGCCATTAGGTTACGGCTACCCCAATTCTTGAAATGTACATTGGGATTAAAAGCAGCTCTGTATTATTTTATTATAGTTTTGTAGAGGTTTTTTTTTTTTTGCTAGATTTCCCCTAAACATAGTAAATAATGGTGCAAAATAATGATGTTTCAGCAATATCTCAAAAACCTTTTCCACTCCATTAGTTTTCACTTGATTGTGGCTGGAAGGTCATTCTTATCACTTCTTCCAATTTAACTGCTGTATCCTAAAATTACTCGAACCATGTTTTCTCCCTGCCCAAAGAACATCCTTTACACTTCTGTGCATTCGGTGAATAAGGAGTAGTAAGGACTTCCAGGATTCCTCCTATTCACTAAGAGATATTGACATTTTTACTTCCACATCACCTAATGAATCATTTGCTAATTTCCATGATTCAGCCCATTCAGCAGAGTTTACTGCATCACCTTCACCTTTTGCTTGGCTGACTTTGTGCTTAGCGTTACATTTTGGATGTGGCTGACTCTTTGCAGTTTTTCAAGATTCAGCCTATTGCTTTACTTGCAGGGCAGTTTAGCCGATTTTAGAATACAAGTATCGTTTATACCGGGCGGCATGGTGGCATAGTGGTTAGCACGTCCAGCTCACAGCAAGAACGTTCTGGGCTCAAGTCACAGGCTCAGCGAGGATGTTTCCTCTGAGTACTCTGGTTTCCTCCCACAGCCCAAAGACATGCACATTAGGTTAACTGGCTGTTCCAAATTGATCCTAGATGTGAGTGTTGGTGAGAATGGCTGTGAGTATGCGGCCCTGTGATGGTCTTGCGAGCTGTTCAAGGTGCACTGCGCCTTTGCTCAGTGTCAGCTGGTTTGGGCTACGGTCTCCCCGCAACTCTAGTAGGCTTAAGCAGTTTGGCAAATGAGCAAGTGAGTGAACTATCTTTTATCCTATTTTGTCTTGATATAAATAGTTTCGTTGCCTGTTCTCTTACCAGGAATAATAAATAAACATGAAATACAGTGTGATCTTTTGTAAATCAATTAGAATTATTCACAGTGCTTTTCTGAAACCACTTGCTTACTCCTGTACACGAGTACCAGTGTCCCCTGCACCAGCGTGCATGCCATCTGGAGGCGAGTGCAGAACTATCAAAACAAGATGGCAACCATCAACACAGACACGGAGAACACAAGCAGTGAAAACACCAGTAGTTTTTAAGTAACTTTAAATATGTTTGAATGTATGTTGAATGTTATCTCTCTCTGTTCGGGGGATCTGGGTATTCATCACATTCTGGGGACCTATATGTATTTATGCAGTCATTATGGAGACTTGTCTGTGCTCAAATTTAAACATATTTGGAATATCTTCAAGTTCAGAATTAGCTCCTGTTTTTGTTCCATTTGCAGCTTTGGTTCGTCTACTCTCTGGTCCTACATTGGCTGTTTCATGTACTCTGAAATAATTTTGTTCATCATGACCCATGATTACTTCCTGACAGATGGACATACATTTTCTGCTTGGAACTGGGAACTACACAACATTTTTCTTTATCTTCTCTTGATACCTTCACTGTTGGCTGGTAGATTCTAGGATCAGGTGGTAAATTTGCTCGGGGCTTAGGGGGCTTTGAAATCTTCACTTGTTGCATTTCTGGATTTTGGTTTAGAAAGCTCCCAAGAGACTCCACAACCAGACTGAAGACATATTGATATTAATTTTGACTTGCTGTGGAGTTGTTTAAAATGCTTTCAGGATTCACTCCATAGCATATCAAACACATTTATAATTTCCAGGGTTATCACTCAGAGAACCAAGTACATTCTCATGGAAATCTACTGTATTTTACTTCAAATGGCTTCACGGAAGTCCAGGACATACTCCATTCTAATGATGACCCTCTTCATTGTGGAAGTAGGATTCAAGGAGTTTGTCTAGATTGCTATTGCTTGACCTATTTCATGGACCATTACATTATTTCCTTTGGTTTATATAATTCCAGGATTTCTTCCACCCCTTTCTTTCTTAAATTGAACTATGTTTGCTTAATTCCTCTAATATACATTTTGACGGTTGATAATATTACTGCTGATGTGTTTTTGTACCCATTATTTAACCAAACTTTTTTGACTGACTGCAGGTACAGAAATTTCCATAAGTGATCCCAATCTGATGCAGGAATCCGATTGTTTCCTGATTGAGGCAAAGGTTGTGAGATCTTCCAATCTTTTGTCCATATTAGCATTCATTCATTCATTTTCTAAAATGCTTAATCCTAATTAGGGTCGCAGGGAGGCTGGAGCCTGGGGTACCACCTGAACAGCTTGCCAGACCACTGCAAGGCCAACACACATACAAGCATTCACACTCTCCCTCACAGTTAGAGTCAATTTGAAACAACCAATTAGCCTAATGTGCATGTCTTTGGACTGTGGGAGGAAACCAAGGTAGCCAAAGGAAACCCACACAAGTGTGGGAAGAACACGCAAACTCCACACAGAAATGGTCAAGCCCAGGACTTGAACCCAGTACCTTCTTGCTGTGAGGCAGATATGCTAACCACTACACCACCATGCCATCCATTATTATTATTATTATTATTACGAATATTATGATAATGATGATGATGATGATGTAGGGTTGGCAGTATTCACATGGGTGACAGCCCACGTGGATTTTGTCCTGGTATTGATTTCATGTTATCTTGGTTAGTCTGTAGCATTCAATAACAGTTTGTTTCTTTAATCTAATTATGCAAGGAAAGATAACAAAGCACAAGAAGCCAATACTGGAAAAACAAGTTCATTTAAAAGTGTAAGATGCAAAAACATCCTATTTTAATCTATTAATTTAAGTTTATTAACTCTTAGAAACACTCCAAGACAATTCTAGTATTTTGTTACTATCCCATTTTTAATGTAATTTTGAAACATTGTCTCTATTGTCTATTACTGGTAATATTTAACCCAGTTTCATCTGTTTGCATTAATTATTTAAGCTACTAGAGGCCTGATTTTGCAGAAAAAAAATGTATTATAACATATATGTTTTTCTCACTCATGTGAATTCCCAGCCAAATCTCAGCCATTCTTCATCTGCCTTGAGGGCAGCTTGAATATATTGCCTAATGTTGTCTGTAATTAACCTTAAGCATGTGACTGCGACCCTTGGTTGTACTATTTTTATCATTGTGCAAGCAAGCTGGATCCTGATTCCAGGCATTCCTTATGGCCAAGAAAAATGCTTTGCTTCCAAAATAAATAAATAAATAGGTAAATAAATAAATAAATAAATAAATAAATAAATAAATAAATAAGGCTTTGCATTTGTAAAGGTAAATCTCAGAGCATAGGGCTAGGTCACGGTGTTAATGTAACTCTGTATACCCTTCTGAAATTTATCACTTGGGTCAAGAAGTAATTTCACTGTAGGGCAGTTTAATTTGTGCTGGTTTGTGTACTTTGCCTTGAAATTTGACTTTACATCGCCAATAATAATGCATGATGTTTGGCAAAGTCACAGTGGTGTGAGTTGAACAATCATTTTTAGGAAGTCTGAATAATTCCTTTTTTCAATTAAAAAAACAACCCTAGGTCACTTAATTTCTAAGTGTCAAGGTTGGTTTGATACAACAATACAACAACAAAGAAACTTTTCAAGTCAGTCTTTTACATTTCCTCTCCTGCACAGAATGCATTCTGTTTCTGCACAACACAGTGCTAATTCGTGCTTATTTTTAAGTGAACATTTACATTTCATTCCCTGTTTAATGACCATGACTAATTCCATATCCTCTTATACTGTATAACCTTTACATAATAAAGAGTAAGCCCAATATAGCCATCTGACAACAGACCTACATGAACTCTAAATCCATCACTTCCATTACATCGGTATCATACATGGCATTTTTACCATGATATTAAAAAAAGAGTAAAATTAGCTCAGAAAAAGGCATTCAGCAACAATGCCCTCAGCTTTCACAACTCAACAGCTGAGTGAACTATTAAATAACCTGACATGACACACTGCCTCCGCTTGGACATTTCAATTGATTTATTTATTATTTTCCATAATATAGCTGGTAATATGACTTACTCATTGGGAAAAGATACTATTTTTTAAAAATGGGCAAATGCTGAAGAAAATTGTGGATGTGTCAAAAGAAAATGCATTTATAGACCCTTGTCATGGATTGTATGTTAGGTGTGTTGTGTGACACCTTACAAATTTTATACGGTCATCTGATGTGCTTAGAATTGTAGGGTTTTCTTACAAAAGTCCTATGATTGCCCTACATAGAACAGTTTTAAAACAGTGTTAGGTTGAGAGTATGTACTGTACATAAAAAAAGAAAGCATTTCAGAAAATGAAAATGTGCAGTACAGTCATATAATTAGGTTTATAATTATGTAAACATATATTTATAATGACATTTTCATTCATTCATGTTCTCTGACCCCACATTAGACATATTAATAAAAAAACTATTTGTTTGTATTTTAATTTCTTACCTAGCAGACATTTGGTTAAAACCTGATATTTTTTTATTATTATTATTATTATTAATAATAAGGCATTTATTGTAAGAAAATACTTATTTATCAATTAATTAATTAATTTATTTAATGATGGCAGCTGTTGAAAAGCTGCCATCCTGGTTTCTAAGCTTTTTAAGCAGTATAAAGAGCGTGCATTGTCATTCATAGGAAGCAGCTCATTAGGAAGGAAAGTGTCAGTTGTCTCCTGATGCATGGTTGATGATTTTTCAGCTGTCATTTATTCGGTCAAATTTCCAAATAAAAATGGCACCGATAATTAGACCAGACAGTTGATGCCTGAAGATCGTACTGTTTATTCCAGGGTAAGATTAGAAAGCTTGGTTTATTTTCAACCAAAGTGCTAGCATGGTTAATGGATTGTTTGTTCATTTAATAAAATCATTTTGATTGTATAAATAGGTTATTTCTTTTTGGCAAGTCATTAGTTGTGAAGAGAAATCATATATATTTTACATTAGCCAAATTCCAAAGGCGCTCTCTTGGATTGAAGTCTGCGGATATGGGAATGAACTTTGGAACCAGTTTGAGGCAGTTTGTGCTTTCTGACATGGTGCATTATTATGCTAAAAACTGCCATTATTTAATAGTGCATTGTAGGAAGCGCATAGTCTGCAACAACACTGAGATACTCTGTGCCATTCAACTACTATTTGATTAGTATTAATGTTCCCATTGTGTGTCATGAAGGCATCCTTGCACCATTACACCAGCACCAGCAGCTTGAATTCTTCACCGTCTGCAAGTCCCAAAATATATTGAGCTTAATCAGATCAACCTTGCATGGTGGCTTAGTGGTTAGCATGTCCATCTTACAGCAAGAAGATCCTGGCTTTGAGTCCCTGGCTGGGGTGTTTCTGTGTGGAGATTGCATGTTCTCCCTGTGCTTGCGTGGGTTTCCTCCGGTTTCCTCCCATAGTCCAAAGACATTCACATTAGGCTAATTGGCTGTTCCAAACTGCCCCTAGGTGTGGAAGTGACTGTGAATGGGGGGTGGTAGTGGTGGTGGTGTGTGTGTGTGTGTGTGTGTGTGTGTGTGTGTGGGTGGGTGGGTGTGTGTTGGACTTGTGATGGTCTGATGAGCTGTTCAGGGTATACCTCACCTTCGCCCAGTGTAGGCTATGATATGCCCCAGCCTTCCCGCAGCCCTACTAGGATTAAATAGTTTAGCAAATGGATGGATGGGTGGATGAATGGATGATGTTAATGTTACCTATGTTTATCCTGAAAGCATCCTCAAACCATTACAACACCACCACCACCAGCCTGTCCCAAAAGGTATTGCCCTTCATCTGCCCAACTTTCAACCTTATACTTGAAGGAATGGAACTCAGTGTGGTCTTCTGATTTTGTAGTCCATCAGACTCATCTTGATTTTGTTTTCTGATATATTTTTTTGCACAGCGTGGCTGTAAACAGTGGCTATTTGGACCATTCAAATCAGACTGGATTTTGGAGGGGGGGTTAATTAAATTTAGAGACTATTGTGGAAATTGATCATTTCTACACTGGGTGAAGGAGGGGCACAACATGAACAGCTCACCAGACCAGGGCATACACACACACCCATTCACACTCACACCTAGGGGCAATTTGGAACCGGCAATAAGCTTAACGTGCATGTTTTTGGACTGTGGGAAGAAACTGGAGTACCCGGAGGGAACTCATGCACGCACAGGGAGAACTCTACACAGAAACAGCCGAGCCGGGACTTCTTGCTAACCACGACGCCACCGTGCTGCCCATTTTGTTATTATTGTTATTATTTTATTATTTATTTTTTTATTATATATATTTGGGATTCTTGTTGTACAGTTTGTACTTTTCTGTGGAACTGTTCATGCAATTTCATCATCATACAATGTGTCCAGGTAAATAAACTAACAAGCATGACCACTTGTACCCACTAAAATGTCAGTGAGAGCTACACTATAAATAATTTTCTGGCAGCTAACAAGACCTTATCACAAAGTTATACTAATTAAAAAAAACAAAAAAAAAAACATGATGTGCTAGACAGCAAGTGTGGAGCAATTAGGAGCCGGGGGCTCTTTTAAGTGATTCTTGGCAGAAGTGAAAGCTTCTGTAGTGTTGAAGTGCTGTTACTTTTCTGTATTTCTGTGAACACCAGTGGTCTTATAAGGCACACTTTGGTCAGAGCCAAACATGATTATAAGCTGTCACCCCTGTGATAAAGCAGGTGCGTTCGCTATAAGGCTGTGGGGGGGAAAGTGCAAGACATTAATGGCCACTCAGTTATATGTCTAAATATATCTTGGAGTTGTATTTTCTGTTTGAATAAAGCATCTGCCAATCATGTGGTTTTATTCCCTTGACCCTTTATCGCCATGACGAATTTTAGCCAAAAAAAATACTGACTAATCTCAACCGTTCCTTTTATTTGTAAGAGCACTGATCAAATGACAAGCAATCGATTGTGTACATCTTCAGCTTGATCACTTCTATTGACATTCATTTTTCACACATAAGTATTATGGAAAGCTTAATCTGCTGAGATCCAGCTTGAACAAATGGTAGATCTGAGCTTGCTTTTTCACTATAATTACCTCCATATGCTCCTGACATGAAACATGACAGCCTGTCAAACACAAGTACACCTGAGAGCTGCCTGAATACATCACCATTCAATTCAATCTTGTTCTGATACAAAGCCCCAAACCTCCAGTTACTCAGTAAAGATATGGGGTTTGCAGAGAGACATCCCTGACCTTGGGTTATGGGAATAAACTGCCCTAATCACTTCAATATCAATTATCAAGCTCGATTTGCCATCATTCATCATCCTGGCTATCTCGCAAATTTTACCATCAGTAATTAAGTCCAATCATCTCTCTGTCAAAAGCACAAAATGGACTGATTTGAGTCTCCTGTGCTGCAGATAAGCCCAGCCTGCTCTATTTGGCCATATTCATGATAGCGCAATCATGAACATCATTCACACCCATTAACTAATTGCAGGTGGGAATAAATAGCACGTATTAATCTTCTCATTTTGACAGCACTGACTGAAAGACTGATTAGGGGATTTGTCTAACTTTGAAGGTCAGCTACTAGTCACCTAGTAACAGCAGTAGAATCACTCACTTGTTTGCTGAACTGCTTAATCCTACTACTAGGGTCACGGGGAGGCTTGAGCCTATCTCAGCCAACACTGGGCGAAGACTGGGTACACCCTGAACAGCTTGCCAGACCATCGCAGGCCAGGTCACACTCAATCACGCACACTCACCTCCACACCTTGGGACAATTTGGAACAGCCAGTTAGCCTAATGTGCATGACTGTCAGAGGAAACCGGAGTACCCAGAGAAAACCCATGAAACACGGGGAGCACATACAAACCCCACGCTCAAACCCAGGACCTTCTTGCTGTGAGGTGGACGTGCTATCCAATACACCACTGTGACACCCAGTGACAACAGGGTTATGCGTACAGTAAATACTCCCTGTCAGTACAGGTGTGCCCCAGAGCTCTGTCCTGGGGCCCCTGTTGTTCATCATCTACCTCCTCCCCCCTCGGTTATATTTTTAAAAAACACCACATACATTTTCATTGCTATACGGATGACACCCAGCTCTACCTCTCCACCAAGCCGAACTCCACCCGACCACCATCCTCCCTCACAGGTCTTAAAGAGATTAAGTCCTGGTTCACCTCAAAATTTCTTA
The DNA here is from genome assembly GCA_030014195.1 of Neosilurus mollespiculum. NCBI lineage: Eukaryota > Metazoa > Chordata > Actinopteri > Siluriformes > Plotosidae > Neosilurus > Neosilurus mollespiculum. Next base: position 16,253,739 of record JAQMYF010000008.1, read on the forward strand.
AAATAAACAGAAGCAAAACAGAAATGTTATTAATAGGCACCAAATCCACTCTCTTCAAATCTGACAGTTTTTGCATTCCCATGGATGACTCTTCCATTTCCCCCTCCCGTCAGGTAAAGAGTCTGGGTGTCATCCTTGACAGCACTCTGTCTTTTACATCACACTTCAACAATATAACCCGGTCAGCATATTTTCACCTTCGCAAAATCAATATCCGTCCCTCCTTCACACTGCCGCCATACTTGTCCACAGTCTTGTCACTTCCCGTCTTGATTACTGCAACTCCCTTTTGTTCGGTCTTCCCCAAAAAACACTTCATGAACTTCAACTGGTTCAGAACACAGCAGCCTGGGTCATCACAAGAACCTCATCAACCCATCACATCACCCCTGTCCTGCAGCAGCTCCACTGGCTCCCCGTCACCTACCCCATCCACTACAAAATCCTGCTGTTCACCTACAAGGCCATCCATAACCTTGCTCCTCCCTACCTTTCTGATCTCCTCCATGTCTCCATACCAGTCCATTCCCTCAAATCCTGCTCTTCCATCCACCTCACTGTCCCACCCGCTCGACTTGTTATCATGGGGAGCAGACCTTTCAGCTGCTCTGCTCCTCATCTCTGGAACTCACCCCCCCCCGACCTCCGTAACTCTGATTCAATACAACTGTTCAAATCTAAACTCAAAACACATCTGTTCAAACTGGTATACTCACTGTAATATTTCACACTGCTTCTGATCATGTTGTTTTATGCATCTTTTTATTTATGAGTGTATTTATTGATTTGTTCTTGTTCTTGTGTTTTATCTTGTAAGGTGATCTTGAGTGTCAAGAAAGGTGCCCATAAATAAAATGCATTATTATTATTATTATTATTATTATTATTATTATTATTATTATTATTATTATTATTATTATTAAATACAGTCCTGAAAAAATAAGTATGTCCCATGCAAATGGTTAATTTTCAGTATTTGAATTGTTTCACCCTCTTTAAAATAGTGTTTACTAATAAATATGATATAATTAAAGAGAACTATAAGGTAAAGCTTTTTCAATCATTTCTTTAACAAAAATGTCAATAGGTGTAATATTCTTCAGTGGAGAAACCGGAAAGTACACCCTTGGCAACAGAAGCGAGTATTGCCCCCTTTAACAAAAATAACTTCATGTAGGCGTTTTGTATAATTGTCCACCATCAGTGTGCAGAAAAATTTTACCACTCTTCCTACAGTTGAGGGTTTTCTTGCATGTACTGCCCTTTTCAAATCCCCCACAATATTTCAATGGGGTTCATATCTGGTCCATTACATAACCCTCTTTTTTCTTTTATAGCTGTTCCCTGGTGGATTTGCTAGTGTGCTTGAGATTATTATTCTGTTTAAAATTCCACCTCCAGTTTAAGCACAACTTTTGGACAAATAGCCTTATGTTATCTTCAAGCACTCTTTGATATAATGCAAAATTCATAGTTGAATCAATGACTGAAAGCTGTCCAATGCTTGAGACAGTGAAGCAACCCCAAACCATGACATTTCCACCACCACAAAAGCTGTCTTCACTCACTCACTCACTCACTCACTCATTCACTCACTTGATGAACTGGTTAGCATGTCCACCTCATGGCAAGAAGGCCCAGGGTTCGAATCTCATACTCTGAGCGTGTTTCTGTGTGGAGTTTACATCTTCTACCAGTGCTTGCGTGAGTTTCCTCCAGGTACTCCGGTTTCTTCCCACAATCCAAAGACATGCACATAAGGCTAACTGCTTGTCCTAAATTGCCCCAAGGTGTGAGTGGAAATGGTTGTGTGTGTGTTGGCCCTACAATGGTCTGGTGAGCTATTCAGGGTGTACCCTGCCTTCTCCCAGTGTCGGCTGAGATAGCCTACATTAAACGCTCTATTAAACATTTGGCAAACGAGTGAGTGAGAATAACTTTAGGAAAAACAAAATTATAATGATAAAAAATATAAAGCCATTGTGATTAATTCTCTGTGAAGGTAACCAGAAAGTCCCAAGAACAAAACCCTTAACTTTCAACTGCTCAGCTTCAATATTACAATGCATTGTAGGTCACTTGTAAGCTTCTAATAAATGTGAAGAGCAGAAGTTTCAACAAATCGTACTTATACCGTGTATACTATGCATGAGGAATAAAAGTTATTCTGATTGAAGCAATTCAAAGTGACATCATAATAATCATTTCTTTAGATTATGTAATTGATGATGCTTTTAATTAACAAATAGCAGGAACAATTGTATCATGAAACCATTCTCGGTGACAATTAGAGGAATGCAATGAATTTTAACGGCTTTGAAAGCCAAATTCTCCCCACAGCAGTGTTTCACTGGGAAATGAGAAATGCATCGACCCAGGACACATCATTTGCATTTAATTTCTTTTTCAGAAAGGGTTCATTTTCAGTCTCAGTTGAAATTGCGACCAATTAAAGAGATTTGAAACACAGCAAGCCATGGATAAAAAAAGGAAGGAATCAAAGAAGGCGAAAAAAGGGGTAAAAAAACACACATGCCAAGCATCATTTTTCCGGCAATTTTTTGGGGGGGATTCTATTTATTCAGCAGCTCTGGAGCAAAAATAAGTGGGCATATTTAAAGTTTAGATATTAAAGAAGGGGAAGGTTAAAAGTTGTCGACAAATGAAAACAGAAGTTAACGAACCTGAACAATAATAATATATTACAGTTCTGTGCTGTGGGGGTGTAGTGGTTAGCATGTCTGCCTCACAGCATGAAGGTTCTGGGTTCGATTCCTGGAGTTGGGCATTTCTGTGTGGAGTTTCATGTTCTTGTTGTGATTGTGTGGGTTTCCTCTGTGTACTCCAGTTTTCTCCTACAATCCAAAGAACATTATGTGTGGATTTTATGAGATTTCTACCAGAGGTGGCCCCCTGGACAAGAAAGTCTCCATTAGGATTTGGAGATGATCTGGATTCTGGAATTTAATAAAGGGTCCTTTAAGATTGTGAGATAAGACAATTTTTTTGGAAGTGTGAAATTATGACAAGTCCAGCAGGGGGAGCTGTGTGCTTTGTTTTGGTGTTATTGTGGGATGTGTTATGAGATGTGATACACCACAAAAATTGAAGGATGTGTTTTAGACTGGTTAAAGAAAAGTTACAACAAAATAGTAATATCATACTCTAGTTCAAAGTAGGAATTCAATCTATGTAATTTTTTTCTCAGTGGTATGTTGTTTGGGACTATGATAAAATTTTGCTATGTTATTGTTGGTTCTGAAACTAATTAATACTTGACAACAAATTCAGGGTATCGAGTTCACTCTGGTTAAATATGACTAGTATATTTTATTTTATATACTAGTAATTTTGACCACATATGTAACTAAGAATACTGGACACCAAAGTAACTCAGTAATTATAAGATTAGAGCCAGCACTAATAGTCAAAACCAAGAAACAAGGATGCTTTGAATTACAGTTAATGTGTTTGTATTGTCTTTCAGTGCGTGGCTTCAGGGGATACATTGCTAACAAAAGGAGATAAACACACTGCTCATTACAGGTGTGAACTGTTTACAGGGGGGTGTCGTCAAGGTGGGGCAGGAAAATCCAGGAAGTAAACAGGAGAGCTCTTCAACATTGATACTATATATTGCATAAATACACAATAATTCCATATATCACATGTGCACATATATCATTAAAAATGTAAAATCCTTTTTAAATACCAAACTAAGTTGTTTATCTTCCATTAGATAATTTATGGCTGTTAAGTAGGTAATAGTTTCTTGTAATAATCCAAAGTTTCACTACATCTGTTTGCCATATAAGTTTGATTTGCACGTACCATGGGAGTGACTTCTGTGGAAATGTAGCTGCACAATTTGGAAATTAAATCACGTCTTGTGTTCTTAATTGTAATAAAATGCCTCATAGGACATTTGGAATTTTATCACATCACCACTGAAAGTTTGAAGCTTAAATGCTTAAATGTCAATGTAAAAAAAATTAAGGAGGTTGTCACCTTGGTTACTAAAGTTTATGCTAATCATTGAATTTAAAAAACACACAATTTTAGTTAAAATTTAAATGATATTGAAAAATGTAAAAGGTTTATGTGTTCTAAATACTGTGGTTAAATGATGAATACTTTATTAATTTAAATATACCTGTTTAATAGAAATACTTCATTTAAAACATGTATATTTAATCCAAAAATACTTTAAATATACTTTAAATATTACATTTTTTTGCACCTTCATGGATTGTTTGTTTTTTAAGATGTGTAGACTGAGGGGTTTTTATGTATATCCTGTTGTTTTGGTATGACACTCCCTGTTAAAATGTATGTGATTCACCTATTTAACAATTTCGTAAATAAAAATAAATAAATAGATAAATAAATAATAACAACAACAAAACAACTACAATAATATTTATTTTTTATAACATCCAGGAAAACATGCCTCAGACACTAACTAGGTGGAAACCACAACCTTCCAATGGTTATCCCAAAATATAGCATACTTTCCCACTATATCCTATTTTATATTTATTTTCTTTATTAATGTTACACTTTTTTGTTTGTTTGTTTTGCTTTAGTATGTTAGTGAAAAAATCCTGCTTGTAGTAAATAACTGTAATACCCAGAAGACCGTTTTTATTTATTTATTTTGTTTAGTGTATCCCAGGTGTCTTGGTTTCATTTGTTTGTGTTTATATATATATATAAAGAGTAGATACTCTTTCTTTTTCTTATCCCTCTCTTCATTTGCATAATGTCCGGGCCAGGCTGTGATCTCATACATGACTATGAGCCAGAGGAGGCGGGGCTTATAGGTGTGAACTGCGGGTGAAGTGCGTGCTCCTGAATGAGCGCTCGGTATTGGTCGAGCCGAACGATCAGCGACCAATCAGGATTAAAAGCGCGGGGTGTGTTGCAGGAACAGGGGAAGGGAGAAGGACATGGTGATATCTGATTGATAAAACTAGGAGAGAAGTTTTTCCTCTGTACTTGGAAGAAAAGAAAAAGGCCATAGTGGGGTTTTATTTTGTTATATTTTTCTTGAACCTTGAGAACAGGATGCATAAGTTGCTGCTCAGGTAAGCAAGGATGTGTTTATTATTTGCTTTTAGCCAAAATAGTAAATGTTTACAAGAATATATTATTAACCTCCAGTCCCTTTGTATCAGTGTTTTGTATCTTGATAAATTATTTACTAGAAATAATATTTCTTGAGCTGTGTTGTTTATGGACCATCCTAATGATAACACATTACTTTTGACATACTACTGTAACTGTATAGTGTTTATTTACTTTATTTTTGTACATTAAACATAATGCTAAAATTATTAAATGGTCCTGGACTATTTTCTGGTACTGGACTATACTTCATAGATCAGGGTTGTGCTTCAGACATGATTTATTAGTATTTAGTACTGTATGTCAGTAATATGAGGCAAATTTTCTTACAGTATGTAATTTTGGGTCAAGCTCAATCTTATCATGATCAAGGGAGTACTATTTTTTACAGTGTCTTACAAAATTGTACCATACTATGTATTTTGGCATACTAAGCAGGGGCAGTGGTGGTTAAAAGAACCCAGTCACTTATTAAATAAGCATGAAATACTGTTATAATGTTATCTATTGGAAATTAAATGAAATCAGCCATACTGTCTTTCTGAAACTATTTTCTCACTCATGTACATGAATATCATTGACCCCTGCACCGGGCACGATGATATTAGTAAACATTACCATCTTTTTTTTATTATTATTTATCTGGAAATCGTACTTTAAACGTTTGAGCTCAGACTTTTCAATTCAATTCTGTTTTATTGGTATAGTGCGTTTTACAGTTGACATTGTTGCAAAGCAGCTTTACATAGTAAAATCAGGTACAGAACCAAAACAAGACGTAAAACAGGTGAATAAAAGATACCAGGTGCATTAGCTGGGGAAGTTTCACCAGTATACCTTTATATTCATCCAAAATAAGCTGATAAATGATGATAAAGCACTTTTTTATTCACTAGTGATTGGGCACCTTTAAGGCTCTGGGTTCTTTTTTATTAGAAAGCCATGGGTTCAAGCCCCAATACTGCCAAGCTGTCACTTTAAGCAAGGCCCTTACCCTCAACTGTTCATTTATATAACTGAGATAAAATCTAAGCCGGTCTGGAGAAGGGTGTCTGCTAAATGCTTTAAATGTTAATAGAAAGTCTTACATGCATGTATAGATACATACGTAGTATACTGTTCAGGTCTTTTGAAAATATATATACGTTTACACATTTTGAATGAAGCACTGGGTTATGCTACTAAGATAAAATAGTGTAGTATTACTTCGACATACTCTAGTACAGGGTTAATGTCATGCACTGATTCTTTTGGTTATAAAACCTTTCCTGTGTTTCCGCAGGCTCTTGCTGTCTGCAGCTTTTGCGTGCCAAGCAGTTACATTTGGAACAGGTAATGTGCCATCAGGCTATTTCCATTTCAACCATGTCATTTTACTATCGTACAGCGGGTGGTCCACTTCATCTGATTCCCATCTATTTTTTTCTCATCCAGGTTGTGATGGAATGGGATGTGGGAATGCGAACGCACCAGGAAAACGCGATGAACATAGTGAGCTGCTGAATCAGTTTCATGAAATGAACGCGCCGTCTGCAGCTGGCCAGCACCGGGGCTCTGGAGCTGTGTTACCTTTTATCGGACTCACTGGCAGTAAGTGATAAAGCTGTGGGCTGTTTAGGATTTATTTTATGTTATAGGATAATTCAGGAATTATCAGGAGTGCCCAAACCGTGCTCTGTATGTCAAAAGTCCAAACACAGTTTAGTGATTCCCTTCTGGTTTGTAACTAATGACCTGGATCAAGTGCGAATGAGACAATACATCTCCAAACTCGTATGGACTGCTGCCTTTTTTATTTAATTAGTGCCCCTTTTTTGTATTTGAGGGTTGGATTCATTCAAATTTGTCCTGGCTGATCTATTTCCTGCCAACATTATCATATGTTTTTGTTTTGCTGTTTGTCTTCATGTATCAAGAGTTTTTTTTGCCATATTGCTCGCTCTAATTAGGACCTGGAATGGAACACAAACTCTGGATTGCATTGGTGTCCTTGAGGATCTTACAGTCAAGTGTGTCAGGGAATTTCAAACATCTTTTGTGTAAAAAATATTAAAAACGACTACCATCTTAGAGCTGTGAATTGTTGAAAATGTCCATGCATTAACGCACTACTGCGAACAGATGTTCATCTGAATACCAGTAGTGTAGTTCTGGATTAATGTAATGGGTGCAAAACTAAAACAACAACATATTCATTAAAAATTTTTTCTTTATCTTTTTTTTTTTTTTTTTTTTTTTAAGGTGCTACACAGAGTCGAAACTGCTGTAAGAATGGGGGTACTTGCATTCTGGGGAGTTTCTGCGCTTGTCCTAAATACTTCACTGGGCGGAGTTGCGAGTATGACAAACGTCTCAGGTAACCACCGAGCATCGTTTAGAACTTATCATAATACTGTACCATGCAGAATTTAACAAGTTTTTGTTTTTTCCACAGGAACTGTGGAGTCATTCCCCATGGAGAATGGGTTCAAAAGGGCTGCTCATATTGCAGATGTGGATATGGGGTGTTGCACTGCTTCCCTCAGGTCTTTCATAGTGACTGCGGTAAGCACAACAGGCTCACTGATATCACTGATGCTTTATAGGTAGTTTGGGTTTCAGATTTACTATTAAGTTCTATACTGGATAGGATGCTATCAATTTGAACATCATAAGTACTATAACATTATGATAACTAGTGTGTATTAGATAGCATATAATGTATGTAAACAATCTGATTAAGTCAGAAAAACATACATCTGCCCTGAAATGCATAATCGTAAAATGCATGCCAAAGTAGACTTTTGCTTAGAGTTTATTATTTATTACTAAAGATTAACAAAATGAAGTAGAATAGCAGGTTGGTTATTATCCTGCTGTACTTAAGTAGGATGTCGAGGTAGTAAGATAACCCTGTAATAAAATTTCTACCTTTTGGTTTATTATAGATTTCTACAATAAAGAGTGTCACGATTTTGGCTTCAGCTAAATATGGTATATAAGGATGCAGCTGCAGGCCGTTCATGTGTATTCTACTTCATCCCTTCCGTTGTGTGTTTGGGTTGCAGCGATGCATATTTTGAGCTTCACTGCCCTATTGGCTTGCTCAAAGCTCTCCATGTTAGACAGACGTTTATCACTCTCATTATTAATACAAGATAAGCAAGAGAATCCGTCTCGGAGCCAGAGCACTCTTTTATCAGCAAATTGTCTGGGACAGGAATAAGCTGCGGAAGAAAAAAGGAGGTCTTCACACCTCATTCACTGGACAAATAGAGTTGTGAATCCCCACTGGCTGGCCTTAATTCCCGAGAACCCTTACAGGATTAGTCATCAAGGGCTTGTTTTTCAGGTCCAAGCATGTGTTAATGGTCCCATTTCCCCTCCGACATGCATTTGAAATCACTAATCATGTGTGCGTGTCTCTTCATTCTTTTTGGTTTTGCAGACGATTCTCAGGAAGTGCGCTGGTTTCCTTCGAACGCCCAGAGAACACTATTGAACCACAGCCTCCTGTGTCTGGCGCTGCCTCTTTCATTTTTGCTTTGAAGACAACTCCAGGGCAATATTCCGCCTTAGACTTCTGGCCTCAGATGTTTTCAGAGAAGGCGGATGAAGAGCAGAAGCAGTTTTAAGAATGTACAGTCTATGTATCTCTTTCTGTTGTTGTTGTTGTTGTTGTTTTGCAGCATTTAATGGCAGCACTGATTTTTTGTTTCTCTTCCAGTGGAAGCTAAGCACCTAGCTGTGTTCAATACAACTGTTTTAATGTGATAAACACACCATGTATAAAGGATTTTTATATAGAAAATATATTGTATTCATGTCGCTATGAATTGTACCCATAGACCTCTATATGTTTATGATGATTTTAATGTTCATGTATCCTGCCAGTCAATACATCCTTTTAGAGAAGTGCTGCCTTTATATTGAGTCAAAATAGCTTGTTTGGCACTGTTCTTGATTGGGTGAGAGTGTGATAATGCAAAGATAACCTCAGATTGTTGACCTTTCCATTATTTTCTTCCCCCCCCCCCCCCCCCCCTTATCTTACACAAACAATTGCTCAGGACAATCAATCACTCTGACCTACAGAGTTGACCTGATAGCCTGTGGAAGGGATGTTACTGTTACTGTAGCGATGAAATGGTCTCACAAACTTAATTTTCTCATCGGTGAATTAATTGTTCGATAATTCGTTCCTGGGTACAAGTTTTAAAGGAGAGTTGAATAATGCAGTATAAAATAAAACTGCAATTAAAAAGAAATGAGATTCTAATGCATTTGCAATATACAGTGTTTAATTGTGGGTGGTATGATGGCATAGTGTTTAGCACGTCTGCCTCATTGCAAGAAGGTGCCGGGGTTCAAGTCCCGGGCTCAGCAAAGGAGTTTGCCTGGTGTATGCATGTTCTTCCCATGCTTGAGTGGGTTTCCTCTGGGTACGTCGGTTTGCTCAGACAGGCCAGAGACATGCACATTAGGCTAATTGGCTGTTCCAAATTACCCCCAGGTGTGTGTGTGTGTGTGTGTGTGTGTGTTACCCTGCGATGGTCCAGCGAGGTGTTTAGGGTGTACCTTACCTTCTTCCAGTGTTGGCTGAGATACGCACAGCCTTCTTCGACCTAAATAGTGAGGTTTAAGCAGTTCTGCAAATGATGGAGTATTTAACATTTAATTGTCGTAAGCTATGATTGGTGTTTTTGCAAGAACTCACATTTTTTACTGCGAGGACATCATTCTATTCCACAGCATTCTTGAAATCTCCATTCTGATTGGGCAGAAGGTGTTGAAGCTATTATCTCCTCTAACAGCAGGAGTGGTGGCTATAAATCAAATTGCAGGTTTATATTACTGCACTCACTAATATTTTAATCATTTCTATAGTAACAACTTACCAGGGGCGTCACGTGGCGTAGTGGTTAGCACATCCAACTCACAGCAAGAAGTTGCTGGGTGGTGTAGGTTTCCTCTGGGTACTCCAGTTTCCTCCAACAATCCAAAGACACACATTGGCTAATTGACTGTTCAAAATTGACTGTTCAAATGGATGTGCGTTGCCCTGCCTTCACCCAGAGCTGGCTGAGATAGGCTTCACACCCCCAACATACACACACACACACAACCCTAGAAGGATTAATGAACGAATGAATGCATAAATGAGGTGGAATTCAAGTATCTCGTGGTCTTGTTCGTGAGTGAGGGAAGGATTGAGTGGGAGGTCAACAGGCAGATCGGTTACAGCCTCTGCTGTAAAGTGGGGTTTGTACCGGTCCTTTGTGGTGAAGAGGGGGCTAAGCCAGAAGGCAAAGCTTTCAATTTACCAGTCTAGTAAGTAAGTAGTAAGATTTACATTCCTACCCTCACCTATGAAACAACAAGACCGCGAAAACAAGCGGCTAAAATGAGCTTCCTTTGCAGGGTGGCAGGGCTCTCCTTTAGACATAGGGTGAGAAGTTCAGTCATCCAGGAGGAGCTCGGAGTAGAACCGCTGCTCCTCCGCGTTGAGAGGAGACAGTTGAGGTGGTTCGGACATCTGATTAGAATGCCTCCCTGATGTGATGTTTTTGGTATGTCCAACCGGGAAAAGACCCCGGGGTCGACCCAGAACATGCTGGAGGAACTATGTCTCTCAGCTGGTTTGGAAACGCCTCAGTATACCCCATAAGTGCTGGAGGAAATGACGTCTGGGGAATGGGGAAAGGGACGTCTGGACCTCACTGCTCAGGCTGCTTCCTCCCGCAACCTGACCCCGGATTAAGCGGCAGAAGATGAGTATGAACAAATGAAGTAATGAATGGATTTACCCTGGGACTTTTAATTTGTATGTAAAATACAATAATAATGTAAAAATGTTTACATTATTGTTTATCATTTATATAAGGAGTCTCCAGTGTTAGTGATTTGTTACAGTAAGTTTTGCACTACAGGATTATTTCTGAGTAATCTGGCAACCACTGTGTGTTATGAACATCAGAAAAGGGTGTAAACCACACCTGTAATGTGGGTGTACCTTTTTTCATGGACAATCCACACCATTTATAGATATTATATGAGAAATTTATTGTCATCCATGAATTCTTTTTTTGTTTTGTTTTGTTTTGTTTTTGTTTTTGTTTTTTTTTTGGTAAAATGTCCTTGCTGGTAAATTGTTGCATTCTCAGTGAAATAAATCCCTCCTACTTACTGTTGTGCCAGTTAAGTCGTTGATTTCTTCTAATAACACTCCCATGCCTTTTGTCACAATTTTTTATTCCTTGTATATTTTTACATGGCTGAATTTCAATCTGATCAGTAAAGTAGCATTAAAGTGTTGTGTTCTAGTGATATCTGATTAGCCGAGGGACACCTTTGCATTTCTTCGTGAGGAAAAAATTATTACATTTCTTATCACGACGCCCCCATCCACCCCTCCCCTACCCGTGAATTCAATGAATTTGCAATGCATGCGGATTTATCTTCAATAGCTTAAGGCGGCGGTATGATTGCTTTTACAACATTTGAATTTATAATTCAGTGAGATAAGGATTAAGCGCATTGTTAAACTGAAGAAGATGGTCAGGTCAGGTTTATTTTCTGCTTTGTACACATACATCGCTTATAAGGAATTTCAACCTGGTCTTATAAAGACCACACCAACAGGTGAGGTCTGTACAAAACCAAAGGCTGGGATTTCTCAGTACAGATCAAATGAGGTTAATAATCAGTTTATTATGGCATTTTTGAAATGGCGGCCTTTTCACATTCTTTTTCTAAGCGTTATTATTTTTCCGCTTCCAATCAGAAAGTGGATTTTAGCCTCTCGCTGATGTGTGGACTGTTAGCCACCATCCCAGCATCAGCCTTGGTTTTCTGTTTTGTTTGTTGTGTTCTACTTTTCTGGTTTTCACTACATTCGATGTTCCTTATTGTTATAATTTTTCTCAGTTTGTACTTTGCTAGCCGGTATAGAGGCATGATTATGATTGATAAACTGTTAAATGATTAAATGATGATTAATGTTATGATTGTTGTATTACGATTGGTAAAATTTTAGTTGAACTGTTAAATGGTTAAGTGATGATTAATGTGAAACAAAACGATGTGTAATAAAGTGTGTGGGCCTTCGCTGAAGCCTCAGACAAGTGAGGGAAACACATCTGCCACGTAGCGTCAACAGCACTTGGAATAAACAATCTCGCCACTGTCTTCTCTGAGAGCCAGAAATTAATGGTGGCAGACACTTTGCACTACAGACTTAACTGTATATATACCCGTAGGGTTTGGGTGTCTTCGATTGTTCATTTGGAGATCACACCTGCTGCGCTGACCTGCTAATGTTTTCACTCTGACTGAATAAATTGTTCCTGATTATTGAACTGCTGATTTTTTCGCTTTGATTGAATAAATTTGTTCTTGATTTTGACTCGACGTCTCCTGGTGAATTGAACTGTGTCTGCCACGACAACGGCTGCAACCTATGCTTACTTGTTTTAGTTTCCTGTATCTATTGGGTTGCCAGTCCACAATAAACTGTCTACATGCATTCATACAAGGTAGCATCTAGCTTGTTTCCTTTTATATGATGAAAAAGAACTTTAAGGCGAGCAGCATGTACTTCGCGGGACTTCCTCTCCATCCTTTAGGATTTTCCTGTATACCTTTTAAGAAAATGCTGGATGCTTCTCTGGACGCTACAAAAAATCACAATTTTTCAAGGTGATACACACCATTCCATACACAATTTAGTGCCTGTGCGCCAACCAATCAGATTACGCATACTGCCATAGCCATAAGTTTTAGTGTCCAGTCCTCCCATAGTCGAAAGACATGATCACTAGGCTAACTGGTTGTTGCCCCAAAGGTGTGAATGTGAGTGTGAATGGCTGTGTGAGCTGGTTGTACAATGGTCTGGTGAGATGTTCAGGGTCTAAATAGGCACCCACCCCCCACAACTGTAGTTAAGCATTTGGGCAAATGAATAAATGAAATGGTTCCAGACACAATCTGGAATCTGGAATCCATTAAAAAATAAAATTAATAGCTCCTGGCTGGGGTTTGCATGTTAAACTTTAGTATTGAGTCTCTCTTCCTGTAAAAGTCTAATTAGTCAGTTCCTGACTGAATGTGTACCTCAGCAGAGATCAGTCTCTCTATTGAAATGCATGCAGCCTCTTTTATTGGGCAGGATGGGGTAAAGTGCTCAGCACATTTTCAAGTCAAAAATTTCACTTCCGCATCACTATCAGCACTGACAATGGTCTCTTTCTGTCTCTTCAATGTGCTTCGTATTTTTTTTTTTTTTCATTTTACATTAGACGTTCCTTTATCTCAGGAGCCTTGTTCATGTTAAATGACTAAACGGAGAGAAATCGCAATGCACCAACTGCAAAAAAAAAAAGGGAAAAAAAACATTCAGTTGGAATCATATTAAGCAAGTAACTGGATTGTTGTGTCGACAACCAGCGCTGTTGATTTCTTTTAGGCACAGGTTAGACGTTCTTGGTTGTCTTAGCGTGACAGGCAATTATGTACTAAATTGTTTAATCCTTTACACAGAAACACTTTTCTCAGGAGAGTTGGTTCACGTCAAACCTCCAGGCCCCACTTTTTGTTAAGAAAGCTTTTTTTTCTTTTGATCCCCTTAACCTAAGGCTATAGATTGTCTAGTGTGCATCAATGTTTCTTTGGATGCTTCAGGGCTGGGCACGAATAGGAAATCTTTATTCAGGGAAAACTGATAAGGTGTTCTAAACAAATAGAGATACAAATAAGAGGCTCATTATTAGTTTTTCTTTTCCACCCGAACAAGACATCTGGTTGAGAATATTGGTGTGTATAAAGAACTGGTCTCTCATGGGATACAAACAGGAGGGTTTTACCTTCATGATGTCAGATATGAAGCTCGTGGGAAGGAAGTGCATGTTAATTAACGTGAAAGTGTGTCGGGATGTGATGCATTCATTCATCCTTAGTAGCTGCCTGGTCAGGATTATGGCAGTTTAAGTGACTAGGACAAAAAAAAAAAAGTTTTAGAAAATATTAGGAAAAATTATTTCCGTCCTTGCTAACCATATATTAGCATTTACAGGCTACCTTGGTCCCTTGTAGGCAGCTTAACGCTAGTGTATTTTTGTATTTCAGGGGTTTTTTTTATATCTCTTCTTCATTATTTATTTTTTATTTTTATTTTTTTTTGGTATGTACTAAACATTGCCCATAAGAAGCTCATTATGACTCTTGAAAGCGATGAAAGTTCATAAAATTTAGTTTTTATGTTCAAAAGGGGAAAAAATCCCAGGATTCATTAGTGAGTTGAGAGACGGATACTCTCAGGATTTACTAACTCCCACTTGCTCCCCTCCCCACCATTAGCCTATCTTCTTATCCTTTTGCTCCCTGCTGATACAATGCGACCCTTTTCAACATTGCCAGTTCATATGCACAGGCTCCATCAAATCCCTTTGATAGAAAACCTGGCATGTGGGTTCCGCTGGGCTGAACCGGCACGGCAGGATCCAGTGGAATGAAAAAGCTCGGATGTCTGGGATTACACGCAGGAAATCTGCCGCTCTTTTGTTCAAAAAGGAGTGGACATCTCACTCAGAGGGAGCCGCAATCATCCCCTCTGTCATGTCTGACTCCAATTAGACTCACCCGGATGAGCTTTGTCAGACAGCTCGTCCTTTATCGGTTCGATGAGATCACCTTTACAGGAAAAAAAAGGGAACGATAATGCAAATACCCAACATGGGGGGAAAAAAACGAAACTGCAGAAAGATTTCGACTGAGATCCATTTCCTTTCTCCGCGGGTGTTCTTTGTCGTCCACATCCCTCTTTAAGAGGGCCTCATTCAGATTTAATGCTGACGCTGACAGCTGTAGATTTGCAGCTCAATCTTAACATAATGAAGCAGGCAGTGTGGGGCTGTGAAAAAGTAATGGTCCCTTCCTGATTTTATTTCGTATTGTACGTGTGTGATACAGTACAGGAAAAATGACTGCAGTCTGGTACTCCTTCCAGTAGCATTTAATATCACAATAAAGTTTAGTCCATGGTTTATTTAATTGAAAAGAAAAATAAAATAAGATAAAGAGCGCTGCACCGGTCCATTGTTTTGAAAAGGGAGTTGAGCCTGAGCCTAAAGTCAAAGCCTTTGATTTATGGGTCTGTCTACATTCCAAACCTTACCTATGATTATGAAATTTGGATAGTGAGCATAAGAACAAGATCACGGATACAAGCGGCTGAAATGAGCTTCCTTCAGAGGGCATCTGGTCTCAGCCTTAGATTTGGGTGGAACTCGGGGTAAAGCCGCTGTTCCTCAACATCAAAAGGAGTCAATTGTGGTGGTTCAGCCTTCTGATTAGGATGCTTCCTGATCGCCTCCCTTTAGAGGTGTTCCAGGCACATCCAAAAGAGAGGAAACCTCGGGGTACACCCAGAACCTGCTGGATGGATTATATATCCCGTCTGGCCTGAGAACGTCTTGGGAACCCCAGGAGGAGCTAGAGAGTGCCGCTGGGGAGAAGGATGCTTTGGTTTCCTTTCTACACCTGTTGCCTCTGCAACCTGACCTCTGATAAGTGGAAGAAAATGGATGGATGGATGGAAGGATGGATGAATGAATGAATATATTTAATTAAAAAAGTGCCAACAGGTAAATATAAATTTTGCAAAAAGTACATGTATACACTTTAATAAAAAGGAGAACTAAAAAGTAAGTCATAATAACTAACATTACTTATTTCCATATTTAACCTTAGCTGAATGGCCAGAAACTGCTCATCTCAGGATCTCCACTTATTTTAATCCCAATGCTTTATACCTCTTTCAACATTCCTTCTTTTTTCTTCACTTTTCAGCCTTTTAGCCATGAAGCAGACCTTTGTGTTTTAAATCATCGTTGTTCTGGATGACCCACAAAGCTTCCACTTCAGCACCATCTCATAGACAGATGCTCAGATCTCCCCGATTATACTTTTTTTTTTTTTTGACCCAGAACAGAATTTCTTCCTCCTCCAATTCCATCCTCTGGTTTTTTCATTCAACACTGCAAGATATTTTAGCAATAGATACTTGACTGGATCCACAGAAATTCATTTGCTGAGCGAACACTGAAGATCAATACCTCGTCCTTATTAATCTTTTCTCATAAGAACAGTAGAGATGAGGTTTGAAAGCTGAGGAAAGGAAGGAGATGTGATTAGAGAGGCTGTGTTCGGCTGAGCAAGAGCTCTTGGTTTAGAGAACACCCCCCCTCACACACACACACACACACACACACTCACACATTTTCTTTGAGTCTCTTTTTGACTGAACATAAGGCTGAAATAAGCAGTAATGTGTGAGACTTTAAAGTCAACATCAGCATTCAGATGGCAAATGACAAAGTACAAGTCTGGGAATGAAATATTCATCTAAATATAGTAATACGTTATCGTTTCCATAGTAACACCTCATTCAGGGGGTCTATGAATATCGGATGTCCCACATAAGGGCTAATAATAAATTACCTTACAATTGTTGATATGGTGATATTTGGTACAAGGAGACATTTATTGAACAAATTTTTTTGGAAGGAGTCTTCAGTGTCAATACTTTTCACTTAACTTACCGAATCTCTCACCTAAACCCATCTGCTCTTTGGGTGACGCAATGTGGCAGCCCATTGCTCCTGTATGTGCACTCACTCTCTATGTGTGTGAGTGTGTGTCTGTGTGTGTGTGTTCACTCTGGATGGGTTAAATGCAGAGCCAAATTTCCCTTGCAGGATTAATACAGTACATAAAAAAAAAAATCATCAGATGTACACGCCTTTGCTTTTTGATGCCCATGTGCATCAATAAGCCTTGGGCACCCATGACACTCTTGCCAGTTCACTGGTTGTCCTTCAGGCTGTATCCCGCCTTTGCCCAGAGTCGGCTGAGACAAACTTAGTAGGTTTAACTGGTACAGCAAATGAATCAATGAATGCAGTCAAAAAAAACAGTTTCCATTCCACTCTTGACTATCTACACACCATTTTTTCCCTGAAAGGCTATGGGACCGGTGGGACTGGTGGTGTAGTGGTTAGGGTGCTGGGCTCATGATGGAGAGGTCATGGTTTCGAATCCCTGTTAGACCCCCACTGTGCTAAGACCCCTGGGCAAGGTCTTAATCACAAGTGTGCCTCTGTCCAACCAGCACTATAAATGGGTACCAGTAAAAATACTGGGAAGGTAACCTGTGATGGACTAGTGTCCCATCCAGGAGTCACTTCCTGCTAAGGAAACCCGGGATAAGCTCCGGCCTGATAATCCAGTAGGCTCGGGGGTAAAAGCCCAACAGACTTTACCTTTACCTACCTATAATGTTAAAAAAATACCTTTACCTACCTATAATGCAAAAAAAAAAAAACTCCATGAACATTGATATACTTCTCATTTGTACAGCACCTCCTGTCCTGCTGCTCTCTCACGCTGTCTGTTTCTGATTAAAGAGTCACAAGCGCTGACCATAATTAAAGTGAAAGAAGAGAAATTTTACCAGAGTAACCCCTCTTGAGAAGATTCACTGCTCGCTTCATGTGTTCTCCTTCAGGAGACTGGTCAGTGGAATCATGGGATTAAAAATTAGGCTGTTGCCCTTTCCAGCCTGACCATTATCGTATCATGGGCTGTTCTGGAAACATGATTGTGGTCCTATATAATGGGGGGAATTGGTGAGGGTCCAAAATAAAGGACGTGTACTGAGCAGCGCTTGGCTATAATCAAGCCTGGTTGTGTTCGGTCAGCTGACTCAAATGATGCCTTTAATTGGGTTGATTTAAAATGCTGATAGTCAGTTTGGGGCTAATTATTGTTGGACAACACTGCTCAATCAATCAATCAATCAATCAATCAATCAATCAATCAATCAATCAATCAATAAATAAATAAATAAATAAATACTCATTTAGTATTTTTTTTTTTTTTTAATCTTTGTTACTCACTCATTTATTTGCCAAACTACGTATTCCTACTAGAATCACAGGGAGGCTGGAACCTACTGTATCTCAATCAACACTTTGCACTCACCAGATCATCAGAGGGCCAACCCACACATCCACACACAACCATTTACATTCACATCTAGGGGTAATTTGGAACAGCCAATTAGCATAAAGTGCATGTCTTTGGACTGTAGGAGGAAACCGAAGTACCCAGAAGAAACCCATGTAAGTATGAACTCCACCCTCACCAAGCCCAGGACTCAAACCCAGGACCTTCTTGCCATGAGGCAGACATGCTAACCATATACCACAATCCTCATTATTCATTCATTCATTCATTTTCTGAACCGCTTATTCCTAATTAGGGTCGCGGGGAGGCTGGCGCCCATC
>JAQMYF010000008.1:16283187-16297138 GCA_030014195.1 Neosilurus mollespiculum
TGTTTTTTTTTTTTTTTAGATGTTGTTTTAAAGAGCAGTTTCCTCTGTGGATGAACAAAAAGATGTTCTCCTCATTTTTACCTCAGCCAAGGAGGTTATGTTTTTGCCAGCATTTGGTTTATTTGTCTGCTTTGCAAAAAAGTTTCAGGTAAGGTGTAGAATGGGTCAAGGAATAAATTATTAGTTTTTGGTGAAATCCTGAGAGACTGTCCTTGCTTGGTGGAGGTTTGCACTCTCTGAGTGCTTTTAGTTTAAGGATAGTTTCATGCCAGTTTGTTACTCAGGACAAAAAAATGAATGGAATCAGTTCAGTATTAAGCTTAAACTCTAAAACTGACTAGTGCAAAATATCTATACTGTGTAATTCTATGGGGCAATCATCCACATGAAAAATTAACCACTTATTTTCACTAGTGACAGGCTCATAATGTTATTATAAATGTCTGTAAACATGGAAACGATGCTAACGGAGCTACATTTGTGTCTATTTACCTCAACAACTGAAAAGAACCTGATGAAAACGACTCATTGTTTTTATATTTTTCTTGTTCTCATCTCTGATGCAACGCTCCACTCAGTGCTTGTAATCAGTTATGTTTTCAGAATAATTACAAAAGTAAAGTAATGTAGAATTTATAAAGAAGTTTATTTCCAAATGAGGTTTTTCATAAACAGGGTCCAAGATAAAATGACCAGAGATGATGATGATAATGATAACAATAATAATAATAATAATAATAATAATAATAGGGAGGCACAGTGGTGTAGTGGTTAGCACCACAAGAAGTTCCTAGCTTCAATTCCTGTGCTCTGCGAAGGTGTTTCTGGTGTGGAGTTTGCATATTCTCTCCATGCATGTGTGGTGTTCCTTCGGGTACTTCGGTTTCCTCCCACAGCCCAAAAACATTCACATTAGGCAAATTGGCTGTTCCAAATTGAATAGTTGTTTGTGTGTTGTCCTGCGATGGTCTGGCTAGCTGTTCAGGGTGTACCCTGCCTTCGAGCAGTGTCGGCTGTGATCCAGCCTCTCCGTTGTTCAGGAAATGAGTGAATGAGTGAATTCCGTATAGATGCACACACACAGAGAGGCACACACACTGAAAGCTCAATAATCTGGACTCCTCCAGACCTGGGATAGTGTCTCCACAGTTGGAAGTTGGTATAAACCTCACATTGCTGTCAGCACGCTGGGATGGAAATCCTGTACAAACCTGACAAATCTCCACTCTCCACTCTCCAAGTCTCTCCTCATGAATCTGAAATGCCCGTGATGCATGAGCAAACTGTCGATAATAAGCTTGCACACTGTGCATGAGTAGTGTGTGTGTGTGTGTGCTCAGAGAGAAAGAGAGATTAACATATGCTAAATGTCTATGAATTCTCTCTCTCTCTCTCTCTCTCTCTCTCTCTCTCTCTCTCTCTCTCTCTCTCTCTGTCCCTCTTGTGTCTGGGAATCGATGGAGCTCAGCCATCATTAACTCCTTGTCTGAGTCGCGGGTCATTGCACTTCATCCAGCTATCTCCTCTGCCTCAGAGCGCCTGAATTTGATCAATCCTTCAGCAGCGTATGGCATCGTCATCTCAACTAAGATTGATTTATTGGGACTGTCAGCACCAGAGAGCCTTAAGAAAATATATAAGTATTTTTCTATAACATGAACTCACCCAGGGGATGTCACAGTGGTGTAGTGGTCAGTATGTCCTCATCATAGCAAGAATGTCCTGGGTTTGAGTCCTGGGCTCAGCAAGGGCGTTTCTTTATGGAGTTTGCATGTTCTTCCCGTGCTTGTGTGGGTTTCCTCCGAGTACTGTGGTTTCCTCATACAGTCCCTGATAGGATCAAGTGCAGAATTCAATGGTAGAGTAGTATTATATAACTGATTTTGTTTCTGTAGTGAAGCAGCTCTGGGAACAAGAGCACAATTGCTCTCTAATGTTACAAATGCATGTATCTTATATTCAGGTTGTCACTCAGTGATGATTTTACGCCTAATTTTAACTGACAAAATATATTCTGTAATATATAGTGAATTTCCATCTGAAATTAATAAAGTGTCCATCCATCCATATGTTGTATGTAGATGACAAGCACTGAGTTTGTGTCCGAGCTCGATAAATATGCTCTGTGCTCAATAGTGTCCCCATTTTGTGTTCACTCACTCTTTTGCTGAACCGCTTAATCCTGCTAGGGTCACGGGGAGGCACTGGGTCAAGGCAGGGTACACCCCTTTGCATGACCATCACAGGGCCAACACACACACAAAGGCTTAGCCATTTCGGCGTGGAGTTTGCATGTTCTCGCCGTGCTTGCGTGGGTTTGCTCCAAGTACTCCAGTTTCCTCCCACAGTCCAAAAACATGCACAGTAGGCTAATGGGCTGTTTTAAATTGGCCCAAGGTGTGAGTGTGAATGGTTGTATGTGTGTTAACCCTGCGATGTCCTGGTGAGCTGTCTAGGGTGTACCCCGTCCTCGCCCAGAGTCGACTGAGATAGGCGCCAGCCTCCCCGCAACCCCAATTAGGATTAAGCAGCTTAGAAAATCAATTAATGAATGGATAGAAGGATACCAACTACTACTACTATTACTACTACTACTACTACTACTAAGTAGAAGATATCATAAATACTGTGATATCAGAGTACCATTGACAAAATAACTCTCTGTAGTTGGACAACAAAACAGGTTGCTCAACATGAGCCACACATCACAATACCATCCAATCAGCAAAAGGAGTGTCGGTGCTCATGCACAACCCAAGGACACTCTGTTGCTGATTGGCTTTAAGGAAGATGTGTGTCATTGATAGTGTTGTAGCTTTGGTAGTGAGTGCCCCAGAATTTTTGAAAAGGAGCTTGTGAAGGAGCGCTGAATGGAGGAGTGTATTTGTTTGGCTGTATCAACCATCTTTCTGTAGAATTGTTGACTCTTCCTTTAAAGCTGTTTAACTGGATTTACTGGGTTGTTCATGTAACTGAAATGGGAAAAGTTAACGGCTAATTAGCTTTCTAGCTATCTAGAGTAGGATGTGTTGGGTTAGCGTGCATCAGTTTGCTAGCTTGTTAATACGTTTAGCTTCTTCACATATTGCATGTAGAAACTTCTTTGTGTCTTATAAAACACCTTATAAAAAACAAACTTTCCTAAAACACCAAGAAAAAACATCTATATCAGTGGACTTGAGTTTTTTACCAACTGGTTTGGCTACTGCAGCTAATGTGGAGGCTGCACAGTTTTTTAAACGGCTGGAACGCCTCTAGGGATCAGTAAAGTGGATGCTGCTGTAAAGCTGGAAATGTTCTCAGGAGAATGCATCCTAAGGGAAGACATGCTCTTTCTGTTGGAGCTATGAAGCTGTCACCGCTCTTTTGCCATCATTTCCAAGCACACCACCGCTCGAGTCGTGCGACGAGGAGCACAGGCATCTGTCAGCATATTTGGTGTCTGGACGATTTGACTCAGGAAAAAATAAATAAATAAACACTCCTGGGGAGCATGTGCAAAAAAAGTCCTTCCCTGAAGGAATGTAGAGATTGAGGAAGGGAACCTGGCATTAATGTGGCCGTGCTGTTTTCTGGAAATGGCAGTGATCAGCATTTATGAGGGAGTATGAAGGAAACGCCGGGCGTGAGTCACCCAAACCTGCTGCTGGGCTTTTTGAGGGGACAACAAAGTGAAGTTCAAGATTTAAAAAGTAATCAGTAGCAGGAGGATGGAAAAAAATGTAACACTGCCATCTAGAGGATGGATAAAAAGCATCTCTATGCAAGCGTAAGGAGGGAGATTGAGAAATTATGGTGCATATATACACGATGGAAATGAGAGAGCGTGTGCCAGTAAGGAGGCGCCCGGATGCCCTTGGTGTCGATCTGTTGGGAGTTACAGGAGCACCAGACAAAGCTGTGGACCCAAAAGTGCAGCGGCTCAGTAACTCATCTCTGTGACAAAAGAGCAAGGCTAGGAAAGAGGGAACAAAAGGCTGAGATATAAATATGTAGAAAAGGAAAGTGTGTGGGAGACAGAAATAAAGGGAGGTGAGATGACAAGAAAAGGAGAAAGCCAGGCAAGTGGAAAGGAGCAGGTGAGGTATAAAATGTTTCGAGTGAGGAAAAAGGAAAGTGTATAATACAGAGGGGATGAAAGATAAAGAAAAATGGTGTGTGCTGAGGGGGGAGGGGTAGAGAGAATGAGGGCAAAGAGAGGAAGGTGAGGCAGTGAGAGAAGAAGGTAAAAGATGGAGAGATAGATTGCGCGGGAACAAGAAATGGGAGAGGCGTATATAAGAATAAGTAGGAGAAAGAAAAGGAGTGAGAGAGACGTGAAGAGAGGTGAGACAGTGAGGGGAAGGGAGGGAAAGACAAAGGTGAGACAGAGTGAGAGAATGTGAGGATAGTGAGACAGCAACTGGAAAGGTAAATGATGGAGAGATGGATTGGATAAGAGCCTGAGGAATATTTATATAAGGGCTGAGTAGAAGGACAGAGAATGTGTGTGAGCGAAGATCAGACAGTGAGAGAGAAAGAGAAAAAAAGTAAGACCACATCGGAGAAAGTAAAGCTGAGTCAGCGAAGGAAAACGAAGAAAAAGTTGAGACAGTGAAAAAGAAAGAGAAGAAGATGGGACAGTGAGGGAGAAAGAGAAGAAGGCGATACAGTGGAAAAGAAAGAGAAGAAGGTGAGACATCAAAAAAGAAAGAGAAGAAGGTGAGACAGTGAAAAAGAAGGAGAAGAAGGTGAGACAGCAAGGGAGAAAGAGAAGAAGGTGAGAAAGTAAGGGAGAAAGAGAAGAAGGTGAGACAGGGAAAAAGAAAGAGAAGGTGATACAGCTAAAAAGAAAACAAAGGCGAGACAGTGAAAAAGAAAGAGAAGGTGAGACAGCTAAAAAGAAAGAGAAGGTGGGACAGTGAAAAAGAAAGAGAAGAAGGTGAGACAGCGAGGGAGAAGAAAAGAAGGTGAGACAGCAAAAAAGAAAGAGAAGACGGTGAGACAGCGAGGGAGAAAGAGAAGAAGGTGAGACAGCAAGAGAGAAAGAGAAGGTGAGACAGCAAAAAAGAAGGAGAAGAAGGTGAGACAGCGAGGGAGACGGAGAAGAAGGCGAGACAGTGAAAAAGAAAGAGAAGAAGGTGAGACAGCGAAAAAGAAAGAGAAGAAGGTGAGACAGTGAAAAAGAAAGAGAAGAAGGTGAGACAGCTAAAAAGAAAGAGAAGGTGAGACAGTGAAAAAGAAAGAGAAGAAGGTGAAACAGCTAAAAAGAAAGAGAAGAATGTGAGTCAGCGAGGGAGAAAGAAAAAAGGTGAGACAGCGAGGGAGAAAAGAAGGTGAGACAGCGAGGGAGAAAGAGAAGAAGGTGAGACAGTGTAAAAGAAAGAGAAGAAGGTGAGACAGCGAGGGAGAAAGAGATGAAGGTGAGACAGCGAGGGAGAAAGAGAAGGTGAGACAGCGAAAAAGAAGGAGAAGAAGGTGAGACAGAAAGGGAGATGGAAAAGAAGGTGAGACAGTGAGAAAGAAAGAGAAGATGAGACAGCAAGGGAGAAAGAGAAGAAGGTAAGACAGTGAAAAAGAAAAAAGGAGAAGGTGAGACAGTGAAAAAAAGAGAAGAAGATGAGACAGTGAAAAAGAAAGAGAAGGTGAGACGGCGAAAAAGAAGGAGAAGAAGGTGAGACAGCGAGGGAGAAAGAGAAGAAGGTGAGACAGCAAAAAAGAAAGAAAAGAAGGTGAGACAGTGAAAAAGAAGGAGAAGAAGGTGAGACAGCGAGGGAGACGGAGAAGAAGGCAAGACAGCGAAAAAGAAAGAGAAGAAGGTGAGACAGTGAAAAAGAAAGAGAAGAAAAATGCACTCTGGCCAACCTCTGGTGAAAAAAACACCTCAGGTGGTTGGGGCGCCATGTTGGAGGAAATTTCTTTTTCCTTTAACTTTTTGAAACATTCTAAGTGAGGGTCAGAATTCTATAGACAGGGTCAATTCCCTGTATATAAAAAGGTGAAGGTGAGACAGCGAAAAAGAAGGAGGAGAAGGTGAAACAGTGAGGGAGAAAGAGATGGTGAGACAGCGAAAAAGAAAGGGAAGAAGGTGAGACAGTAGGGGAGAAATAGAAGGTGAGATAGCAAAAAAGAAAGAGAAGAAGGTGAGACAGCGAGGGAGAAAGAGAAGGAGGTGAGAAAGCAAGGGAGAAAGAGAAGAAGGTGAGACAGCGAGGGAGAAAGAGAAGAAGGTGAGAAAGCAAGGGAGAAAGAGAAGAAGGTGAGACAGCGAGGGAGAAAGAGAAGGTGAGACAGCAAAAAAAAGAAAGAAGGTGAGACAGTGAAAAAGAAAGAGAAGAAGATGAGACAGTGAAAAAGAAGGAGAAGAAGGTGAGAAAGCGAGGGAGAAAGAGAAGAAGGTGAGACAGCAAGGGAGAAAGAGAAAATGAGACAGCGAAAAAGAAGGAGAAGAAGGTGAGACAGCGAGGGAGACGGAGAAGAAGGTGAGACAGTAAAAAAGAAAGAGAAGAAGGTGAGACAGCGAGGCAGAAAGAGAAGAAGGTGAGATAGCAAAAAAGAAAGAGAAGAAGATGAGACAGTGAAAAAGAAAGAGAAGAAGATGAGACAGTGAAAAAGAAAGAGAAGAAGGTGAGACAGTGAAAAAGTAAGAGGTGAGATAGCAAGGGAGAAAGAGAAGAAGGTGAGACAGCGAGGGAGAAAGAGAGGAAGGTGAGACAGTGAAAAAGAAAGAAGAAGGTGAGACAGTGAAAAAGAAAGATAAGAAGGTGAGACAGTGAAAAAGAAGGCCATGTTGCTTCTCAGGATCACTGTTGTTTATAAATTAGCTCAATATTCATCTACCTCAAACACTGTGATTCCTTTTTCTTCCTGAATTGTTTTTTAATGCCCCACGTCTACATTTGTACACAGGAAGCTAAAATAATGCACTATATTCGCATTATATCATATTATAATTGCACTTATGTACTATAATTGCATAATAATATAGTTCATAATACAGTTCAACCCTGCCGCATTTCTAAAAGAACTCGAGATAGCTCTATGCAGTTTATAAGGAATGTCTTCTCTGTATAGATCTGTGTGTAGACTGCTGCACAGAGAAACAGAAGTGTAGCTGGGTTTCTAACACCTCAGTGTCCCAACCGAGATGAGGAAAATATCCATCAATCTAGTTCCATCCTAGAGCAGTGCCATGGTCGGGAGCAGATGCTGATAAAGGATGATGAGTAAGAACTTTTCCACCAGACACCACGATATGATAACAAATCCGTGTCATGCTAATTAGCCTGTTTGCTAAGTCCGAATCAGGAAATTAGCGTGTTTTGTTACCTCCGCCAAGAACGTTATGTTTTCGTCAGTGTTATTACTTTATTTAATTGGCTATTTTCTTGTTTGTTTTTTGTTAGCAGCTTTACACAAGGGGCGGCACAGTGGCGTAGTATCACATCCACCTCACAGCAAGAAATTGCCCCTACGTATGAGTGTGAATGACTGTGTATGTGACAAAAATCTGTAACATCCAGTTGGCCTAATGTGTCTGTATCTTGAATATAGGAGAAAACCAGAGTACCCAGAGGAAACCCCACACAAGCACAGGGAGAACTTCACACAGAAACGCCTGAGCCGAGACCCAGGACCTTCTTGCTGTGAGGAGGACATGCTAACCATTACACCACCATTACTAACATAAGATATACATGACATTTACAGCATTTGGCAGACGCTCTTATCCAGAGCGACTTACAGTTATCATTTTTATATAACTCAGCAATTGAGGGTTAAGGGCCTTGCTAAAGGGCCCAACAGTGGTGATAGTGGGGATTGGGGATATACAAATATATATAACATATTATTTATCTACCGTTACACCACATACATGCATGTACTACTTCTTTAACTAAAAAAAAGTATCAGCTCAAGTTTAAAGTCAATATAAACTGTTTATTTTAGGATTTTAGGATCCTAAGGACTAGGACTTGAACCACAGGTCAAGGCTTACAGCACAATCTTGATGGGGTAGAATTTTAAATTACATAGGCTTATTTTACAATTTTTTTAATGTCAGATTATTAGGAATAAAACGGCAGTGCGGCTCAAGTCATGCTCTGTCCTATATCTTTAGATTTGGTGAAGCTCCAGTGCAAAATTTCCAATCAGCCAGAGCTCAACGCTGCCCCCTTGTGTTCAGTAAATGAAAAAGCAATTCGATATTGTTACATTGGTTAGATTGTTTGTTTTATCGTTTAAAGGATAAGTTAAGGCTTACAGACTACCATCCCAAATTCCACATAATTATATTTTTGTATTTATTACATATTAAACACTTACACACACATCTATATGGTTTCACATCTGCTCTCGTTTCTTTTCTTGATTTTCCAGTTCTGTCCTTTTTACAATCGAGGGGTCGAGAGGCGTCTTGGAGTCGGTTATCAGTACTGGCTGATTAAACCTATCAGTCCAGACCCTGCAGGTACTCTGACCTGTTAGCCATCGACAACACCTCTTTCTTTTTCTCTCGCTCTCACTTACAGTGCCTCTCTCCGTCCTCCTTACTCTGATCAGAATCTAGTCTTTTAGCTTTGTGGTTTTCATCAAAAAAAAAAATTATTTCATGCGGGCCGCATGGTGGTGTAGTGGTTATCATGTCCACCTCACAGGAAAAAGGACCCGAGTTCGAGTCTCGGGCTTGAACATTTCTGTGTCAGAAGTTTGCGTGTTCTCCTTGTGCTTGTGTGGGTTTCCTCAGGATACTCCGGTTTCCTTTCTCAGTTCAATGAGCATATTAGGCTAATTCTCTGTTCCAAATCACCCATAGCTTGGGCGACGTCTACCAAGCTGTTCAGGGTGTACCCCACCTTTGCCCCGGTGTCGGCTGAGATAGGCTCCAGCCTCCTTGTGACCATTATAGGTTTAATGGCAAATGATTGAGTGTTCAGTTCATGTCCGGCTCTATAGTATTCAGAGGAGAAACTATAGGACAGGTTAAGCAGTCAAGCATCAACGACGTATCTTAAGCTAATCACAAAAATAACGTTGGTTTTATTTCTACAGTACTTTTTGCACTACAATGTAACTCCTATAGAACCCTTATAGAAACCAGGATGTAGCTGTAGATCTCTAAAAACGTAAACTAGAGGTGACAGTGGTAAGGAAAAAACACCAGAAAGAAAGGGTGTTGCCAGATAGTGGAATCACAACTCCTCTAACATTCTCCTATTCACTTATTTTTGTGTCTGACTGATCAGTTGTTGTTACCTCCAGCAAGCAGCTTATATTCTGCCCCCAGTTTGTATGTTTGCTTGTTAGCAGAGTTACGAAAAAGCTTATGTTTGGATTTTCTACCAGAGGTTGGGCTTAGATTTTGAAGATAGTTCCGCGTTAAATTATAAACCCAGGAATTCTTTTTTAAGATTCTTTAACATTGTAAGATATGATGATTTTTTTTTTTTTTGGAAGTGTCATATTACAGCAGGGCCAGCAGGGGGTGCTGTGTACATCTGTCTGACATCAAAGCTTCTGATCTTGAACATACACATCGAATTTTACTCAAATCAGATCAGTGTTTTGACAGAGATATATATATATTTTATTGTCTCTCCCCATTATAAGCGAAATGGAATTTTCTTTATTATTATTATTATTATTATTATTATTATTATTATTATACAACATTTTTATGATGTCATCAGTGCATGGATTCTTGCCAAAACTTAATGGGAACATCCTTGGGTGATCAACTATCCATCACAAAAATTTCAGACTGATATTAAAAAACTGTGGACAAACTTAAGTCTCGTTGTCAGAGGTACAAAGCCTCTTGTCTTGTTCCCATGTACTTGCATAAATCCTGAAGACTTTGCTTCTTCAACTTCAACTTTACTTCTGTCTATTACACCGGAGACATCTTCCAAAAATTCAATTAAACATCTCCTTGAATAAAACATCACCATATAAATGATTACACGGACATTTCTTAATCCATTTATGTGAAGCATCCACCAAACAAGAGTCGCTGTACCTACGGAAATGATATCAAATTGAGTACCTTAATAGAAACTGTCCAAGCTGCTGTTATGGAAAATGCACGGACACCTTCTGACCAATCGGAATGGAGAACTGAGCAACACTGTGGTATAATGAGTAATGACATTCTATACTGCATCAAGCTCAACGTAATGCAGACAGGCTGACGCCTTATACACTGGTGGCATAATGATTAATGAGGACCTCGTTGTCACTTAAATCAGTTGTTGTGGGCGATGCGAGACAGGGTGAGACAGGTCAATCATTGTTTTGGCTTGCTAAGCGCTAAAATCAGCCAACATTCCTTTGGATTTAGCACAAGGAACGTTTGCAGTTGCTGTCATCATCTGTCGTTAGCTGTGGTGTCACCCAGCAAGGTTGGAAGCTACAGGGAGGGAGTTTGGTGTGTGTGTGTGTGTGTGTTCTTGTAAGGCAGCGTTTTTATTGAGCCATAATGAATTCCCTACGCATCATAAAGTCAGATCTATATCCCTACACAAGTCCCACGACCTGCTTGCCATCTCTGTTTACAGCTCCTGCAGCTCACACGGCAGAACCAATGACACTCGAGCAGAACACTGAACTGTGAACACATCATTTCCTCAAGATGGCTTTACCAGCACCGTTGATGATGCTTGAAAAGTCCACCAGCAGTCATGATGTTGAAGGAGTCACTCATCTCACTGTCACTCATTTACCAAACCGCTTAATCCTATTAGGAGCCTATCTCAGCCGACACTAGGCAAAGGTGGAGCACACCCTAGACACACAAACAACCATTCACACCCACACCTAGGGGCAATTTGGAACAGCTAATGTGCATATCTTTGGACTGTAGGAGTAAATGCAAGCATGTGCATGAACCTTCTTGCTGTGAGGCAGACATGCTAACCACTACACCACTGTGCCAGCCCACAAAAGCTAATTTGTATATATTTATATCTATGTAGTGTACAGACACCCTTTCAGACTGTCCCTGGCTTCGGCATCTCACACCCAGGAGGATTCCCACCAAATCCACTCAGGCAGCTGACAACCCCACTCCTGACACATCAAACCACAGTTTTGTCATGCCTTCTGGGTGACCAGACTCACTTAGAGACCAAGATGAAACAGTGAGTGCGAATGTGTAAATATCACAGCTGACTCCTCCAGTGTGTTCACATCCCAGCAATCTGCCAGGATTGCGCTACCTAACAGAGAAAAAACCTACAATCAATATATTGCAAATCTGAATGTGAGTCAGATCAGGAAGGGGACATCATCAGAAGAGAATCGACAAAACACAATTCTTGATAAGAGCGCTACAGGATAAAACACTTGTTTTGCTTCCAAGGGTTTTTACAATTTTAGTCCACTCATTCGCTCTTTTGCTGAACTGCTTACTCCTACTAGGGTCGTGAGAAGGATGGAGCCTAGCTCAGCCAACACTGGGCTATTTGGAACAACCAATCAGCCTACTTTGAATGTCTTTGGACTGCAAGAGGAAACCCTCCCAAGCATGTGGAGAAACTGCAAACTATACACAGAAACACCTTCACCGAGCCTGGGACTTGAACCCAGGACCTTCTTGCAGTGAGGCGAATGTGCTACGCCCCCATTTAAGTTTTGCGTATTTTCCGATTTTGGACATTTTTGTTGTTAGTCACTCATTTGCCAAACCACATACTACTACTAGGGACACGGGGAGGCTAGCAGCTTTTTCCAAAAAATACTGGGCGTAGGTGGGGTGCACCCTGACAACCACACTTACACAACCATTCACACTCACATCCACATCTGGGGCAATTTGGATCAGCCAATTAGCCTAATGTGCATGTCTTTGGACTGTGGGAGGAAACTGCAGTACCCAGATAAAACCAAGACTTGCACAAGGAGAACATGTAAACTCCACACAGAAACACCCTCGCCGAGCCCAGGACTAACCATTACGCCACCATGCCACCAGTAAATGAATGCATAATATCATTACAGTTGGTTCTTTTTTATGATTATTTAAGTTAAGTTTATTTAAGTTTTAGGAGGAAAAGTAAAAACACGATTTCTTTTCCATGCTGTAGTGAGTCCTGAGAAGTCCACATTCAATATTTTTAAACAAATGAATGTTTTCAGTTTCAATTGTGTGTATATTTTTGGCTTCGAAACTTTCCTACACAGATGGTTTAATTTTGTGTTTCACAGATGCTTCATATTTTAAGCTGTTCTACTTCTCCTTACTGAACACTGAGACACAAGATCAATATTCAGAGTTATTATATGCTTATAAAGTAATAGCACACTCTGATTGGTTTGTTATCTCATGACAGTAGACTTTTTATTTTACTGTTATTCTTATTTTATTTGACTTTGTCCATATTGTACAGACATAAACATGAAAAGACATATATAGACAGGGAGGCCATAACAGCAGGCCAGTTTCTGTGGTCCCAAAAGACATTATCCACCCCACAAACACAGAATAATGCTTTAATCAATTAAAAATGTGAAAATATAGCCAAAAAAATCTCATTGTAGTTTGCCTTTTTCTTATATTTCTGTGTAGTATATACTAAAACAATTATTCACCTCAGGCTATTCAACAGTATCAGCCTCACCTTTGGGAAATAATTGCTATAAATTGTATCTACAGGCTACCTGGCTGTTCCAATTTGTCCCTGGGTGTGGAGGGATGTTTGTGTGTTGCCTAAGCTGTCCAGGGCGTATCAGCTGACATGGTGTTGGCTGACAGAGGTTCCCACAACCCTAATTGGATTAAGTGGTTCGGCAAATGAGTGAGTGAGTTTATCTACAGCAGAAGTGAACAATACATGAGTAATTATATTTCAGAATTATATTATAAGTATTCTTTTTATACTCACAAAGTGAATAGTTGTACTTTTACAGAAGAAGAGAGAGAGAGAGAGAGAGAGAGAGAGAGAGAGCAATGTGTCTGCAAGCCTGAAGGGATCAGCCATGTTCTGTTTAATCCTCCTGTCATCATGAGATGTTCTGTGGCATGGGCTGGTTGGCAACGCTGGTGTTCCGCTAGATCACCTCTGCCCCCGGCTCAGCTGGGGCACGGTTTGGAATTATAGTTTTGTAACAGTTCCAAAAAGCTGCTTGTCTGTGACCTGTGAGGATAGACACACATGAACAAGCACAGGTCTGCACGGATACACCCGATGCCTTTCCAAGATCTATGCGCGTCATCCCCCTTTTTTTTTCGTCTTCTGTGCCAAGTGCTTTATTGGGTTCATTTCAGACTTTGCATCGCATCAGTGCACTCGGACCCTGGTGAGGATTAGCCCAAAGGTAGGTGCCATGTCTTATCGGTAAGGGTTTATTAACCACTAAACGGTGTCAGTTTTAGCCCACTGGTTAATGTGTGTACTAGTGCCTGGAAGCTTGTCCCTACAAATCCAATGCTAGAGAGCTCAATGTTGGACTTTTTAAACAAGAACCGTATCTTATCAGAGATCAGCTCTTTGCTCGGATTGGATGTCCGTGCCACAGGAAACCCAAAGGCTGCTGTGTCATTGCTCATTTGAGGCTGATTGGCTGTTATGTATCGCTCACTTGCATGATGACGGCAAGCAATATGAAAAAAGTAATATGCTGACCTATCAACAGAGATATACATCAGAAGTTCCGCCCATTAGGCAGTACCTAGATCTATATATTATGTATCATTTTATCCCTTGGAAAGGAACACATATTTACCATGAGGTCCAATAATTAACCCAAGGGAATACATTAGTGTACATTATACCTTAGAGGACAGAAATAGACTCATATTGTACCCATTTCTGATAATGTGTATTGGTAGCTTACTGTACATTGCATACAAATGGACTATCAATCACCTAAATGATTCTTTTTTTGTTTGTTTGTTTAACCTGTCTTGTCCAGCATCATAGCAAGCAGAATGGCAGTCTGGTTGCAGTGTTGTGCCGAACAAATTTGCTTT
>JAQMYF010000008.1:16331159-16342500 GCA_030014195.1 Neosilurus mollespiculum
CTCTGATTCGGTGTCTACCTGAAGGGCGCACTCTGATTCGGTGTCTACCTGAAGGGCGCACTCTGATTCGGTGTCTACCTGAAGGGCGCACTCTGATTCGGTGTCTATCCACCTCGCAAACTCTGGATAATGTTTCAATTAAAATGATGGACAAAAACGCACAGTTTGCTAGAGCTGCTGATCCTAATGTCAAAGAAATTTAACAGAGTGATGTCCAAAAAATATGTAATATGAACTAAAAGATATGTAATATGAACTTGTGGAATATGTGAAAAAGCCCTTTATCCAAACTTTTGAAGCGTTTCAAGAGTCGGAAATATCAACTGCTGTAAGTTGTAAACTGAGAAAATTGTCAGAACTTCAATTATAATTGTTTTAGTTTGCTTTAGTTTGAGCTCACAGACACCCATGATTGGCTGGTGATCCCTGTGAGTGACAGGGAAGTGAGCACATGCCATCCCTCCCTCCCGTTTATGGTTTGTTTTTAAACTTAACAGACTCAAGCATTCTCCCAAGTTTGATTTGCATGGAAACATCTGATTTGATTCAGTGTTCGTTAATTAATTAATTTATTTTTATAAAATACCATCATTAAATTGCAACATTCCTGTTTTTCTCAAAATAACAATTGATACAAAACTTTAGAAAATTGTACGCTGTTTTACTCACCATTAACTAGAAGGGAGAAAAGTGAAGGCCTAGCTCCTACCAAAACCGAACTCCTATGTCATGTCTATTTATTGCCTGAGTAAAGCGTGAACTGTGAGTGTGCGCGTTCTTGCTGCCTCTGTGTAAACCTCGATCTGTCTGGCAAAAAACTGACAGACATCCTCACACAGTCAGCCAATTATTCAGCCGTAGAAGCACTAAGAGTGTCTTTTTCTGACCTACAGAACCCAGATATGGCACACAGAGAAGCATACACACACACACACACAAACATAGCAACTGCACTTGCACACATACATACACACACACACACACACACACACACAAATCTGGTACTGAACCTTCTACTTGCACATCAAGCTTTATGGCTCATGACCTGTAAATCTAAAAGCCAGGTCACCCTCACATCTGTTCATGCTCTGTCATGCAAGGAGTTTATATTTGGCACATAAGCCCGTTTTGTTAAAATGTGATCACAGAAAGATTCACACATGTAGAATGTTTATAATAATGGGCACAGAGTCACTGGTCTCCAGGCATATACTATTGTAACACTGCAGCAAAATATATACATTAACTTATATTCATATTTTTCATTATGAATAAAACATTTGATGAATATGATTTTTGAATATCAATATAAACATTTAAACTATGTCAAATCGTTTTATTAGCATTGCAAAACTCTAAATGACCAAACTTGAGCTTAGCAAAAAGGTTAAACTTACCTTAAAGTAAAATGAAAGGCAAGCCTTCCAAACACTCCTACTACACATGACCATATGTATATTTTCATTACCAGGTCGTTTTTACTTACATTTTCAAAGTTGCAATCTGCTAAAATCTGCTTAATAGTTTGCATTAGCCGGTTTGAAAAGGTTGCTTTTTCAAAATCATTAGAAAAAAAGCATGAATCCTTCAGTTGTTATTAGGCAAGTTGATGGCAATACTAACAGTATACAGATATTAATCTAACAAATCAGATATAAACTAGTGAACTTCAGAATAAAATAAAACTAGGCACATCTACAATTCATACACGATTCCATTTACATACATTAAAACTAGTATGCAAGCGTACATATAAAAGAAAGAATATGTATGAAATTAGTTCCATGTAGGCAGTGGAAACAAGATCACATGACTTTTAGCTACTTTTCGTATTACAATGCCACCCTCCCTCCACCCCCCCCCCAGTGTGGGAAGTTATTGCTCAAGTTTTATTCTCTACATTAAAAAATGTTTATGAAACAGCAGAACTTGCTAGAAACACAAAAAAAAAATATGCTGGCAAGCTTTTATTAAGTTTTTGGGTTCAACTGCCTTTTAAAATCTTAATCAAAGGAAAACAACACATAAGATCACACCATTCCTGTGCAATATATACTAAACATATAAGTAAATAATATTATTATTAATAATTAAATTATTTGATATTTATATTATTTTATTTGTTACTGTGATAATGTAGATGAGGATGAATTGCCAGTTTCAATACAATAGTGAAATACTCATGGGATTCCTAGTTTTGGAACTGAAAGCCTTTGATCAGACTCAGGCTCAGGCTCAGTGGGTACATGGAGGGTGTTGCGAGTTTCCTAGACTAACCTCTGTTTCTGAAGGCTGGGACTGTAAGTGTTGACGCAACCTCAGCATGTCCTTCTCGATCTGTTGGATACGAGCTAACCGCACCTGAGAACAAAAACCACACTGAAGATTTAACATAATTTGGAGCTAGCTATACACCACATGTTAACGCTACACTGTTAATATAAACACTACATCACAGATACTTGCACCCCTGGAATTACAATATATTTTTGTGTAATTATTGGGTGTTTTGTTAAATGACACTTCACCTGTGCCCTCTTCTCCATGTCCTGGCATGTGCCCAGCTGCTCCTCCATCGCTGCCCTAATCTGCCGAGCCTCATATTCCAGCTGCCTGCGAGTCATGTCTGTCTGTAATGAGAACTACATTGCCCAAAAAAAAAAAAAAAATCATATATGGTACATTGATATCAATGGTCAATAAAACAAGACAATATGTGATGACTTAATTTACAAATTTACATTCTCAGTCAGTGGCAGGCTGTCGATCCTTTTGGTGAGGTTTTGCAACTGGGCATAGTACCAGTCCTTTTCTTTCTCCTCCTTCTGAAGCTCAGCCATTAGCAAGGACCTAACAGACAAAAACAGTACAATCAAACAATGCTGTTGAATACATAGGAAAAAGTACATTATTTCACAGAAATTATTTTAGTTCCAGATGAACAATCTGATGAAGGGAATTTTGATCATTTAAAGCCCAGAAAATCCAACAGAGCTGAAGGAAAACTTGGACAACACTCGGAAAGCTCGGACCATAGTACAAGAGTCAATTCTCCCATAATATGCTAATCTGCAACTGGAACCACATTACATATTGGCTATGTTTTATCAATATTGAACTTTACTGCCAGCTAGGGCTTTGGCTTTCAAGATGCATGGAGTTGTTAAATGCAGACTTCCACTAAGGCAGAATATTGGATCATTAGCAAAAGTGAAAATAAGTTTTGGGAACTCCTAGTGACTCGGATCTGCTCCAAAATGTAATGGGTCCTTTCCTGGCCCATGCTATACACTACATGAAAAAGATCTCAGTGGGTTTTCTGCAATCCTGCCTACAGTCAGACAACTGGGTCCAACAGAGTCCTTCCCTGGCCCATGCTACACACTTGCACCTAGTTTCATGGAAAGTGGGTCAGTAGGTTTTGTGCAATCCTGGCTACTATCAGACAACTTGGTCCAACAGGGTTCTTCCCTGGCCCATGCTTAACACTTTCATCAAGTTTCATGGAAAGTAGGTCAGTAGGGTTTGTGCAATCATGCATACAGTCAGACAAAGAAACTACACTAAAAGTATGACGTCCATGGTAGAGGAGCAAATGACACTTTCAGAAGAAGAAAGCTCACCTTTCCTTTTCCAGCTCTTCCAGGTATCCAGCACTGTCTCTGCCCCCATTGGTTACTCCTCTCCTGGGAAAGGATCCCATGGGGCTGCTGTCAGTTGAGCAACTTGAACCTGAACCTGGCAGGGATGCTTTTGGCCTCAGTTTAACCCCAGAGAAACTGTTAGGCTCCAAATTTATCTCTGGAGAAGGGAAAAGTACACTTTTTGTAAGAAATACAACTCATGTTAATTTAAACAGAAACAAACTCTACTATCATTATAAACGATATCGGCAAAAGTTTGCAAACACCTGATCATCCCAAACATATGTGCTTTCTGAAAATCCAATTATACCTTTAACCTTCATTCTTCAGGGAACGCTTTCCACTAGATTTTTGAATGGGGTTGTGGTGACTTGGGCACAGTTCTCAACCACAAAGGAATTAGTGAGACCGGGTACCTATGTGGTCCTCCCAAAGATCCTCAAAGGGGTTGAAGTCAAGGCTCTGTGCAGGCTACTCAAGTTATTCTACTCTCGCCTTGGCAAAGTATTTCTTCATGGACCTCACATTGTATATAGGCGCAATGTCATGCTGGGACAAGTTTGGCCTCTTAGTTCTAGTGAACGTGAAATGCCACACCACACAAAGCCATTACATACAATTATGTTCCTCCATATTTGTGGAAACAGTTTGCTGGAGGTTCTATATGGGTCTGATGATCAGGTGTACACATATCCACCAAAAAATACTGTAAAATGAATTTGACACATGGATACCTTTAAGCCTCCCCAAAAAGTCAATCTGGCCTTGGGAATCGTTTGGGTCTTCTTCAATGTTACCTTGGAGCTGCTTCAGCACCTCCTGCATCACACAAACATTTTTTTTTTCACTACCTTTTCTAACAAAACCTCCCTGCATGCACCACATGATCTTCAGATCCTGGAGATCAAGTGAAAAAAGTACATGACTAAAAGGAGGAAAATGTTTTCAGCTCTTTTTGCCTGTAGGTTAAAGTGGTTATGATAAAGGTATGAGATTGTGAACATCAAAGAGCTTTGAAGTCTCATCAAACAGATACTCTTGTCAGAAGCTCAGCGCTGCTTTGAAGTCTTACAGATGCGATCTTGATAATTCTTTGCAAGACTGCGTTAGATGCATCTCGAAATGGCTAACAGAGAGGAACTGATCGCTGTGTTAAAAGCCATTTTCTACAGCGTGCCTTTAAACAGAACCTCCTGTATGCAAGCCTAAGGAATTTGGCTTCCAAGCATTTCAGAACGAAAACCCAAGAGGATTCAGGTACATTTCAAAAGCATACATGCAAAAATATTTGCCCCCACTTTACATCATGTTTCTTATATTATTAGGAATAAGTTATATATAGGGTGTATACATATATACAAGCTATTGGTAGGCACGGTGGGATAGTGGTTGGCACATTCACCTCAGAGCAAGAAGGTCCTGGGTTTGAGTCCTGGGCTTGGAGAGGGTGTTTCTGTGGAGTTTGCATGTTCTCCCTTGGCTTGTGTGGGTTTCTTCCAAGTTCTCCGGTTTCCTCC
This sequence comes from Neosilurus mollespiculum, assembly GCA_030014195.1. NCBI lineage: Eukaryota > Metazoa > Chordata > Actinopteri > Siluriformes > Plotosidae > Neosilurus > Neosilurus mollespiculum. The sequence goes on from JAQMYF010000008.1 coordinate 16,336,321, forward strand.
CACAGTCCAAAGACATGCACATTAGGATAAGTGGCTGTGCCAGATTGTCCCTAGGTGTGAATGTGAATAGTTGCGTGTGTTGGTCTTGTGATGGACTGGCGAGCTGCAGATAAGCTCCAGAATCCCCGCAGTTCGGTGAATGAATGTGTAGTTACACAAACCATAGTATAAAAATAGTGTAATTGAAGATGTCTGTACTGGTACAGATGGATTACAGTACAAATATCAGTTGCATGTATTGACATTCTGATGACAAAAAATAAGTAGCATAAGTAGCAGTACATCAATGCTGGTTTTCGCTATGTGCATCATTAAATGGCATCACAAACTAAATTGTTCGACTCAGTCTTGGTAAATGTCACTGAAACGAATGGACATCCACCTCCCTCGTCCCCAACAAGTAATTGTATATCACATGGTATGAGATACAGATTTTGTACAAGTGCCAGTATGAGTAAATGGGAGCAGATACCTGATGCTTGTAGTACTGACGCATCCATTGTTTTTCCTTGAGTGCCCCTTGTATCACTGGCCTTTAATTTTTACATTTGAAAGCCCCGCCTCTTTAGCCAATGTCATGGCAACCTGATCGTTTTGCAAGTCCACATCAAACCACACATTCTGTAATCTATGCATCCCAGTGAGATTTACTGAAATAGTCTTGAAATATCAAGAAACACCTTGTTTTTGCTAATGATAAACATGGTTTAAGTGTGAGTGCTAAACAGAGAAATAATTATGCTATTAAATTTACTGTAAAGAGTTAATGTGAACTTTATAGTTATATTGAAATTTATAGACAGAGGTTTTTTGTTGTCAAAATAGACACACAAAAAGAAGTAAATGTGACATAATGCCATTTATTGTCTAAGGCATCTGTAACATTGCAGATAGTCACTTGTTAAGATTGCGTATTAAACAGATAGACATATTACAAGTTTATATAGAGGTGTTACAGTAATAACATCAAATGCTTTGAAAGACTAGCTGATATTTCTTGTAGGATGTGGTTCTGTATCAGCATTCCCAATTTTTTATAAATTCTATTTACACCACGAGTCATCATTTTCCAGAACCTTCACTGGGTGGCAACTGTCAAACCAATAATAAAACAATAGTAGACAGCAATACACAAGCTCAAAAAGCTCAGCAGCTCATGATGAGGGTCACAAAATACACCCTTCACTTAAACACCAACCTGATCACCGAAGACAAAACAGCTGTCAACTTACTCCATCTCCATCTATACATTCACACTATTCCACTTCATGCTTTTAAAACTCCAGAACTGAAACAAAACCATTCCTTCATCCACTTTACCAAGTCTTTTAGTAAAGCCATAGAGCAGGCGTCAGGAAAAAATATCCTCCAGCATTGGGACTGCCTCTCAGGAAGCAGCTTTCCTCCAATCTCATCCAGCTTCGTGGAAAACAGCCACTTCCCATTCAGATACACGGCCTTAGGCCTCTGACCCCTAGCTGACACACATCACCGGCTCTTTTCACAGACAGCCAAAAAAAACAAAACAAAACAAAAAAAAAAAAACGACTGCTAGTCAACAACGCTGATGTCCCCCAAAACAAAATGACACGTCTCTGAGTCGGCTTGGAAAACAACAGCTTCATTATTGGTGAGGAGGCAATCATATGATTGAGAACCTCAAACTCAGAGTAATATATAGAACAAATGACTAACAGTTCTCTTGGTTTCACTATGTCTCAGCTCCTTGTTACAATTTTAAACCACGGAATAACACAGGGAACACTTAATTACAGCTTCCAAGCGGCCAAATCCACAACGGGCAATGTTCAGCCTGACAAGTCACGTAATTCAGCTTTGGCTTGCACTGTTCAATGTCAGGCACGGTGTCAGCAGATGGATCCAGAAGGGACAGCAGATGCCCTTGAAATTCTGTCACACAGGAGCAGCGATGCATACAACCCAACCCCACACTCTTTTAAAAATGTCATTCTATCTTCCTGGTAATGGGAATCAATGTGGTACTCATCTATAGGGACTGAGTCAGGAATACCAGGGACACTTGAGTCTACCATGTGGTGAAAACAGGTTGGCTGGGGGGGGGTCATCTGGGAAAGACCCAGCTTCTGTTCTTTACTGGCAATAAACATCCTTGAGATGTGGAAAGTAAAACTGGACAGATAGGATGCCATTGGGACAAACCAAGCAAAGGCCCATCAAGGAAACAAGGGGTTAAAAGTACAAGGCTTAAACTGAATGACTGGCAGAGCAATATCTTATGTTTTGAGACAGGGTGGATGAGGTAAAATGGTGCTGAAGGGAAAGAGTTGTTGGATGGTCTATGTTTCCATCACACAGTAGAATCTAGGTATTAAAAGTACAGTGATGCACTAAACATAGCAAAGATTGAGACCTATCTACCCAACCGACTGGACATAAGGTATGTATTGCCCAACATCATTCCAATGACGTTCAATAATCCCCATTGCCTCAGACACTCTTTACAATGCAGGCCAAGCATCTGATCCCTTTGGTCCATTTCTCTAGCATAAGACTCAGGATCTTGAACGCTGAAACGCTGCTATTTGTCTCATCGGCGAGATGAGAACTATCAGACTTCACCAGTACTACATCCAGCCGCTTGACAATACAATGGGTTCTTTGTCTTTACCACAATTAGGCAACACAGCATTATTAGGCATTATGAGGAATCAATAATTTCCCACTTAAACATCCAATACATCATGACTCTGTAGAGATTAGCATTGTCCAAACCTTTTGTCTGTTCAATGACTAAATAGCCTTCAAATTCATGCCTTACTAAGTCGATCTCTGCACAGCTTCTGTTTCAGGCACTGAGCTCAGATGATTACAACACTTTGAGTCACCAGTGAAGGCAGAAAGAAAGAATTCACTGCCAAGTAAGAGACAAAACAGGATTCCTCCAAGCCTGATTCAGAGTTTAACACTGTAAAACCACATTTTGAAATTTGATCAACTTAAATTACATCGTATTTGTATCAAATACCACAAACAAGGAATCTGGCTGGCTGGAGGAGGACAGTTCAGAAGCCAGGACTGATTACAGCTTGATTTTTTTAAGCCAGTTTAAACCCACATTAGGCCTGGATTATGCTAAAGACTTAAACATGTTTACAAAAGCAATGCCTAGGCAAGTAGCATAGTTTACCCTTACCTACAAACCGTATGTACATCTGGATGATTTACATAATTTAAGTCAATTGTAATTTATTAGGTCTCTGCTCATGTACAAGCATGCTAATTTTCAGCACAACTGACCTCTAAAGAAGCCATATAGGTAGAGATTATCATCTCATAAATGAGTACTCATAATTGCCAGCAAGCACACCCCTCGCCTTACAGATGGGCATGAGTGCATTTTAAAACAATGGACTGTGCTCTGGATATACAGTCTTCCCGGCTGGGGAGGAAGTCAAGATATTAATGAATGTGAGGTGTTTACTGTCTGCCTGCAGATGTTTGTTTCCGGAAGCCTGGGAAAGAGGAAATGGCCATTGGACAGAAATACGCTGCATTCATCAACGAGACAAAGCCAGGAAGGGAGCGTCGCAAAAACGAGGCACAGAGGTGGCGGAGGAAGATGGCCGACTCAAACCTGCGTCACAGGGCAGTCGATTAAAACAGACAAGAGAGAGAGAAAAAATGAGGAGGACGTATGTTTATTGATGTCTATTTCTCTGACTAAGGGAAGCAATTCTTTTTTTTTTTTTAAATTAAACAAAAGACTTTAAAATACACAACAAAAAGCTAATTAGATTTTGCAGAGCAAAGTTATCATTTTTACAGAGAAGTAAACCATTTGTATTGCTCGGTGGACGCGGAAAAATATTACATTTCTATTATTAATTTAAATTGGTGCAATCTAGAAAACCTAGAGCCGCATCCACACGGGAAGCACAAAACACACAAATTGATTTGCTGCTGAACTTTACGTGAAATCGCCTATTTTACACGTTGATGGAAGTGAACAGGAAGAGGTTTTGGGCAACTCGGCGGCATTTGCCAATCAACAGTATCTTTACTAAGTGAATGTTCAGCTTTGTTGAACTCTGCACCCACCCACTTTGCATCACTTGAGAAAATTTTGCTGCTGTTCACCGAGTTTGCGCGGTTGCTCCTTGCAGCTTAAGGAATTCAATTCAATTGAATTTCGATTCAGTTTTATTTATATAGCGCGCTTTACACTTGACATTGTCGCAAAGCAGCTTTACATAGTAAAAGGAATTAAAAAAAATTTTCTACAACCCCTACACATCCCTAATGAGCAAGCCCGTGGCGACAGTGGCAAGGAAAAACTCCCTCAGTTGACACGAGGAAGAAACCTTGAGAGGAACCAGGCTCAAGAGGGAAACCCATCCTCATTTGGGTGAAACCATAAAAATACAAACCATATAAGAGAAACTTCATTACAGTTCAACATGCAGTCCGGTTGGTTATTCCACAACTGTAAGTCCTAAACAATTGTTTAAAAAAAATTAATATCACCAGCAGTGAAAAGCAGAAGACATGCACTGCCCACATTCTTCATGTCAGCCCGCACTCCACGGGGCCACAGCACTGTCTCATTAGTATCCAAAAGGCTGTGATTACTCCAGGAGTTGGCACACTTGCTGGCATATGGGACAGCTGAAATGTTCCTATGTTCAGATTTATTTTTTTAAACACAAGTTCCCTCAAATGTAGGAGGACCTCTGTCCAAGACCGCTATATAACCCGAACTTAAACACAGTGAATTTAACATCCAAAGACGCCTCAGAGTTCGAAGCAAATTCTTCTGCTCTTTCTAGGTCCATTAGCAAGCAAGGGATGACGGGAGAATGCATAAAGGGACAGAATCTGCTTCTGGCAACAACTGAATGACTGGCTGGCCATCTCTGCTGCCTAATGAAAGCTCCTTTTCTTTTGCATGAAGCAGAAATTGCAGCAAAAATACATACAGGGAAAGGATTTGGTTTCTAATCTAAATGTCTGGGCTACAATCTTGTTTCTTTTATTTGACAGATTTAAATACATATTAACTCTAGCATGCTCATAGCTCTCATTCAACCAACCAAAAAGGCTTCATTTCCCTTTAAGGATCCAACAACGAATGAATGAGAGAGTACAAAAACCTTCTTCCGTTTCCCCCGGCAACACCGAATGTGCAGAAAATGGCACCAGACATCAGTATTCAAGTGAGATGTTCAAATATATTGGTGTCATACAACAATACAAAGCAAATGTGCTACAAAAAGAAATGTTAATCCAGGACAAATATCCTGCAAATAGCTGCATTCGAGGTCCTTTTTTAAAGCAACCTAATACATGTTCAGAAAGGATTGCTCTCTCGGAGACAACCTACTCCCCTGGGCGGAAAGCTGCCAGGTCACATCCAAATGACTTGCAGCCCACCGAGCTTCTGATGCAGAGAATCCAGCCAAGAACTGAAGCCTACTCATGATTTCAGGGGGTAAAAAATAAATAAATAAAGACATTCAGGTTAAAATGATGGATCGAAGATGACATTTCAGCCATGAAGGATGGGGTGAGTGAAGGTATAATAGCAGTATAGTGAAAAACGTCTTGGCACAGGATGGTAAGGGTGAGTGACGGGACGCTTTCAGGAGTTGGTGTCAATTTTTCCTTTCAAACATCTCAAAGAGGTCTTTCATATGAAACGCGGGAACAAGGAAACGCACTACAAATATTTATGGACACAGCTGTAACGTTGCCGTTCGTAATTGCATACACATCAACCCATAGGACACGAGGTTCATTCCATTTCAAGGATATCCAAGGCTCACTGTTTTCAGAGATGCGAATGTTCTGGAATGTTCAGAAAGAGCTCAGGAGCTACAACCTGAAGCGACAATCATCCAGTTAAATTCATTAGGAAATATGATCATCAAAACACTAAGTAATAACTACATTATTACAAGAGTAACTTGTGCTTGGGGAGTAAAAATAATAAATTCTGTGCATACCGCTAGTTGAGCTTACAATTGTGAAATCAAGTGGTGTAGACAAGACTGCTTGCATTACATTATAAGTGCTGTCCGAAGTTTCCTGGGGAATAAGCCACACCTACCTAAAGTTTATTTGGATATTCATTCATTCATTCATTCATTTTCTGAACCGCTTATTCCTAATTAGGGTCGCGGGGAGGCTGGTGCCCATCTC
>JAQMYF010000008.1:16344501-16360252 GCA_030014195.1 Neosilurus mollespiculum
AAACTGGAGTACCCGGAGGAAACCCACGCAAGCACAGGGAGAACATGCAAACTCCACACAGAAACGCCCGAGCTGGGGATCGAACCCAGGACCTTCTTGCTGTGAGGCGGACGTGCTAACCACTACGCCACAGTGCCGCCTATTTGGATATTTGAAGCACTAAACTAATACAGTGAATGGAACTGAACTACAGCCCCAATAAAAATACTCTATGGTGTCATTTTTGTAAAGCAACATGAAGTTTAGGACATTTTACAAAGACATGATACTACATCATATGAGCTACTGCATGAGTCCTGTTGTTTCTGGATTTTTTTTTTTAACCAGCACGAAGGCAGTGATGTTTTACCGTCAGTCTGTGTGTTTGTTTGTAAGAACTACCCAAAAAAGTTACATTCTGGATACAGGAATTTTTTTAAGGATTCTTTAGCATTGTAAGATGGGATGGTTTCTTGACACTTAGGGTCGTATGAGGGATTTCTGGGCTTGGTGGAGGTTTGCACTCTCGAAGTATTCTTTTAGCTACAAAAGGACACTTTCCAGTACACTCTTCCTGACTTTTTTTTTTTTTATCTCTCCAGACTCCCTTTATCCATTTTCAGCCAATTTCCAAAAGTCAGTATCATAGAAAGGGTAATAATTTAAAGGGACTGGGAATGTCTAGTGTCGTCTAGAATCTCTCCTGCAATATAATATGCATTCATGTTTAGAAATATTATAGAAGTAGCTTAATAAACATATTAATCAAACTTTACTAAGGATCACTGATACTTTCATATATAATTTTGCAAAAAGTGTTAAGAATTTTTTTAGACAAATGTATGTTTAATGACCCCTTACATAAGAAAATCATTACAGTACATAATGATCTTACATAATATTTAGGACTTTTGAAAAGTTTTCAAATGATACTGAAAAATTCACAAATTAATGCATTTTTTTCCCCACTAACAAAAAACAACCAGAAAAACATTAACAGTTGCTACAGTTCAGCTCTTTAATAACGGGTGTGTCCTCCTCTGGCATTTTTCACGGCCAAACAACGTCGCCACGTGCTCTGAACAAGTCTGTCAAGCTGGTTTTGTGGGATGTTGCTGCAGACTCATAGGCTGGACTGGGTGTGCTGAAATACGCGCCTGCAACATGTCCCACGAATGTTCTCTTGGGTTCAAGTCAGGAGAACACGCTGGCCAGTCCATTCTCTCAATGGTTTTCTGTTCAAGATAGTCTTGTACAGCCCTGGCTCGGTGAGGTCTAGCATTATCGTCCATAAGAATGAAATCCAGACCTACTGCACCAGCACAAGTTCGCACAAACCCTGCAAGAATTTCATCCCTGTAACGTATAGCATTCAGTGCTCCATTTTCAATGACATTCATACAATCACAGAGCCACCTCCATAGCAATCATGTTCCATCACGTTAGCATCTCCAAACCTTCCTCCTAAGCGATGCCACACGAGTACGCCCATCATGAAAGTCGAGACAAAATCTGGACTCATCCGTGAAGAGAACTGTTGACCAGTCTTCATGGGTCCAGTCCGGGTTCTCTACTCCACTCAAGCCTGTGCTGATGGTGTCTTCTGAGAAGAGGGACTTGAATTGATGGTCTTATGGCCCTCAATCCGGCTGTATGAAGGCAGTTTCTTACAGTCTGTGTGGATACTGTGAACATGTTTTGGAAGTCCCTGGCCAAGGTTGTTGCATTTGCTCCAGGATTTGAGGGCTGATATAACAATAAATCTGTCCTGAGCCCGAGTTGACCTTTCTCGGCCACCCCATTGTACCAGTCCACTGTACCAGTTTGTCTAAAATGATTCCATGTTCTAGATACCACACTTTGGCTCACAACAGGCTCAGCAGCCAGTATTTATTGAGATGCCCCAGTCTGTAGCATCCCTACCCCATGAGACAGTTCTTGGGTACTTATTCCTTGCCTAGGTGGCATTTTGTTTTCAACAAAGTTTCTTAACAAGTGAAAAACTCAGCTATGAGTGTGTAAGAACAAAAAGTTCAGTTTTCAGGCGTGTCGTCAAACCGACAGAAGTTTAGAAACTGACAGTGAGCATTATTTCATTGTTCATCTGGATATGATTAATGTAAGGCACATGTGTCAGTAAAATATATATTATATTACTATGACTGCCGACCCATTTAGCAAAATTATGTACATGAAAACATTATTGATCCTTAGCAAATTTTGAGTAGTATATTAGGCCAAATTTTCAAAAGAAACATAGAAAAAACCCTGGGAATACACAACAAAGCACAACATTGAAGCACAATATCATGATTAAATAGTAATTCTGAAATATCAAAGAATATCACGATATCATTTTCAGGTTATATTGCCAAACCCTAATTTGTAGTACTGACCTCATATAAACAACTTTACATACTTTTTCAGGATTGTGCAAGACAGCTGTATCTATAAACATTTATCCATCAATCCTCCGTATTAATCTCTGAACCAACGGTCGATTGTATATTTTCCGTTATTCCGCCTTTTCCATTCATGTTTTCTTATGTGCAAATTCAACGTTCACTGAGGACAGGTGGATCGTTTACTCGAGCGCATCATATTCCAGTTCAAAGGCAGGAGATTACAATAACCATGAATAAAACAGCAACATCCTTGACTGAGGATTTAAATAAAACCCAATGGATGACGTTTTAACGACAGTGGTAATCGCTATAATCCGCTCTTTCAAGGTTTTGCTTTCTAAGCAGTAGCTTGCGAATAAATCTAACCAAACAGCTCGAACTTTGCACGCACCTTCATATTCGAGGCCTCGTTCTCCAGCTTGGTGAGGTGATTCGAGTTGTCCTCGAGCTCTTGTCTCAGGTTGGAGTTTTCCATTTTCAGGGCCTCCACTTGCTTCAGCAGCTGATCATATGATGCTGCAGCCATCTTGGACTACCTTTTGACCTACGAAGGAAAAAAATTCAGGCCGTTAAACGGGTTACTGACTGAATAATTCGTTTTTGTTTGTAGTGCTGTTAAGATGAAAAAAAAAAAAAAAACCCTTGAGATGTTGATGTCTCCTTTCGTTCAACGTGCATTGATGGAAATAAAACATCTAATGGTTTATGGGTGGAAATATGTATGACAAAATGAAAAGCAAACAAAAATGTCTAAAAAATGCACTAGTTACAGATGACTTCAAATAAACTTTCAATTTATTCCTTCATTTTCAGGTAATACTTAATACTGATGAGGGTCGTGAAGCCTCCCCTGCTAGCACACGGTACGAGGCTACAGTCCGGATCCACCAGTTCATTACACAGTCCATTGGTTTACATCACTGGGGCAATTTTGTGCAACCAAACCAACTACCAGCATGTTTCTTGAAAGGAAACCGGAGAACGTGGAGGAAATCCAAACAGACAAATAGAGATCATGGGAAACCTCAAGCTCAGAGTTAAATTTTAAACTCATGAACATGCAACTGGACTGAGAGCAGACGGTAGTGGTTAAAAATGGATGTTACACCTCACATAAAAGGATGATCTGGGTAGGAAATTGTTTACGACCAGCCTAAGAGTTACTGGAATTAGTATTGTGTTGGCCTCCAAATCGGTTTGTTTACACTATAGTGTGGTACACGTAGTCCCAGTGTGGCTTGGTTTTGCCACATTTCATCTTCCAGTGACATGCTGCCCCTGTTAGAGCATGAAGGTCACTCTAAACACCTCACCTCATTGCTGTAGGACCGCTAGAGCATTTCAAGGGTCTTCAATTCTGATCACAAATGCACAGCTGTTCGCTATAGGAACAGTCCTGTAGTTTTTGATCACAGCTCGTATATGGGGGGGGCGCGGCGCGTGTGTATGTGTATATTATATATACACACATACATACATACACACATTATATATATATATACACACACACACACACACACACACACACACACACACACACACACACACACACACACCTGCAGGAAGGAAGATTTTCAGTAATAGGGCTGGTGACCATTAATTTAGAAAAGCTTAAAGCCACAGCACGTACAACCTGTCAATAAGTGGGGAGTGGGGAAATTCAAACAAATCAGTGCGTAACGTGACCCTAACACAGCAATTATGCTATAGCTACATTTAACGTCAGGGAACCTCCACAGGCCATGTTCCTGTTATCACTTACCTTCATGTATTAGAATAATAAATTAGAATAATCTTTTTTAGTCTTTCTTGATGTTAATAAGACAAAGAAAAACAGTTTTCATGTTGCCTTGGCAAGAGATTGACTGTTACTCCAGAGACTGTAAATGTTAAAAACGACATCTTACAGAAGACGTGAGAATATTGAACAATCATCTCTTGATTCAATACACTTCCTGTCAGTGAGCTGTTACTATAGAAACAGTGTCAGAATTCATTACAAATCTGCAACTTGAAGTTCAGCTAACACTCCTGTCAGAGAAACGATCAACTTTTACTTATCTCGCTCATTTGCCAAGCTGCTTCATCCCACTAGGGTCACGGGGATGCTGGAGCCCACCTCAGGGGACGCTCGCCGGACTATTGCAGGGCCAACACACAACCAATCAAACTTACACATGGGGCAATTTGGAACAGCCAATTACCCTAACGTGCATGTCTTTGGACTGTCGGAAGAAACCGGAATACCTGGAGGAAACCCAAGCAAGCAGGGGGAGAACATGCAAGCTTCACACAGAAACGCCCTCTCAGAGCCCAGGACTTGAACCTTGGACCTTCTTACTGTGAGGTGGGCGTGCTAATCACTGCGCCGCAGTGCCGCCCATCAAAACTTTCAGGCCAACCAATAAATGGTTTAAAAACATGTATGTTTAGAGGAAACTTGAGCAAGAATTTTGACTTCAGTCTCTTTAGATGTCTAATTTGGCATCCATGTTGCCCACCTCTTTAAAGACAAGAAAAGATGCGAGCGCTAGAATTTCAGGCTGATGGATGCTGGACTAAAATGGCTTCCTTGAAACCTAACTGCACTGCAAAGACGTAATTTTATCACATGAATATCATTAGCAATTAGCATGCAGGTTTCCATCCATGAGAGGGACCCACTCAGCAATTTGTCTTAGATGGCCATGTATGGAACAGCGCGAACGGAATTGAGCTCGAAGCTGGGAGAGGCGTCCGCCTGCCACAGATATTCTGCTGACACACATTTGCTGTCATAGATTTGGTGGAGGAAAAAAATCATCATGGTACAGAAACAAACACTCAAAATGAGCTTGCGTCAGACAAATTCCATTTATGTGGTACTTTTGGTCATCGTGGGGTCACGTTAGCATTTTATAGCCTTGTATAAATACTAGAAAAATGTTGAGGGTACCAGAGAAAATCCTGGAGACTAAAATGGTCGACGTTGCGACGGAAGCTTTAGAGGTGTGTATTAAAAAGACACTGGATGATGTAAAAATCTCTACGTCGATAACGATTAACAGGGTTTAATGGATACTTTAATTATTAAAAGCAATGTAATGCTGGACTTTCATGCAGGTGCCACCTCAGATATCATTTAGTTTGATTTTTACATTAGAGCGTTGTGAAAGAGGCGTGCTCCCCCCTCTCACGGCATGCAGGTTTCGAAAAAACCCTGCAGTCAAGCTGCAAGAGCGCGACTGCCCTTCCCTTCGGTCTATAAAGACACAGTGGGGCAGCTGCGTACGCCCATTCGGGGCACACCTTCATCCAACCAACCAACCTGAAAAAACAGCAAAGCTACTACTGCTCTTAGGACGAATTCTGGAAAAACCACCAAGACATCTGCTTTGTTCGAGCATCCCATCACCGGTAAAACCACCAGCACATCCTTCCGCCATCATATTAGCTCTTGAGGCACATTTTTACACCTCTGACATTTGCGTCTCTCGCCTTTTCTCCACTACAAGCCATTTTTGCCTCGATAGACCAGGAACTGGAGGATCCATGCACATCCCCCAACACCCACCCAGTCTGCCTCTCAACAAGCATCAAAACAAAAGGCTTAGAGGAACCGCCTCACTATTCAACCCCACACACACACACACACACACACACACCCAAAAGCTGGTTATTCACCAAAGCAGCTGTTCCAAATCCTTATAATAAGGTGACAGTAAAATTCAGCTGCATATCCTGTAAAGACGGAAAAGCAGAAACCTACCCCATTGCGATAGCAGTGACAGCCTCCATCCCATCTCCCCTTCGAGCTGGCTTTTTTTTTTTTTTTTTTGCACGACAGCATCCAGCCAGCACGGTCACATGGGCACTCAGGGAGCCAATCAGAAGGCTCACGTGCTCAGAGCCGGCGCTGCAGAGGCCGGTTGGTGGCTGGCTCGGTTCCCAATTGCAGCTGTGCCGCTCGGCTCAATTAAACCTCTTATAGTGAGGGAAGAGGAGTGAAGAAAGGGGAAGGTTGTAATCGGGGGGCCTACAGGTTATGGATTGACGCTAATGGATCAAAGTCTAATTGCATATTTATTACAAACAGAGCAAACACTGTCTGAAAAAGAGCTTCTTGTATTGTTCTGACCAGGCTTCCATCCTGGGATTTCCCTTTCTTTTCCTTTCAGTCTTTACGTTTCTCCCTCTCTCTCTCTCACACACACACACACACACACACACACACACACACACACACACACACACACACACACACACACACACACAAGCACTAACTGAAGACGACTTTGCTGACACTACTTTCTGATACACATTGTGTGTGCTGGCTCTGCGATGGACTAGTGAGCTGTGCAGGGTGAAACCCTCTTTCACCCTGTGTCATCTGAGATAGGCTCCAGCCTCCCCGTGACCCTAATAGGATAAAACGATTTGGAAAATGAGTGACTGAGTAACACTCATTTACCGGGTTGCCAGTGTAGCTTCATAGGAATAAAGATCACAATAGAAGCAATATATTGGCAGCAGTCACTGATTAAGAGCCCGATATGTTCAACATCCTTGACTCCGCCCCTTTCACAGGACACCAAGTGCTCTCGTAATGACTGATCAACCTACCTGGAAATAGATTACATCCCAACTAACAAAGCTGCAGATAAGGACTTCGGCGGTTTTAGTTCTGCTCGAGTGATGGAGATCAGTGGGATATTTGAGGAAAGTCAATCAAGTGAGCAAATTAACATAGTTGTCACACTGACTGCTCCAGAGTCCGGCTTCGCTGGATGTTGGTCACCAAAATTTTATTTAAATTCGACAGTATCGGCCTGTATACAACTACTCACGTCTACAATGACCAAAGAAGGATAACATTAAAAAAATAAACAAAGAGCGAGACAGAAGATGGATCCTTCAGTCATGCTCCGAGTTGTGGTGGTGTGTAGTCCGTCAGAGTGCACACGGGGGACACTGGAGCTCCAACGTTCATAACCAGTGGACTCAAGCGGAGTCAAGCGGAGGCGCAACAAATAAATGAAAAGCTTCGGCTACTTGTTTAAAAAAAGTAAGTTAGTTTCAGTCAGACAAATAATTTAATGATATACTGCGTGTACAGCATGCATTTTTTAAAGTGAAATTATTTTTATGCAGGTCCTTTATAAATAAACAACTGATGTATCTCAAAGTGGGCGGCACGGTGACGCAGTGGTTGGCATGTCCGCCTCACCGTAAGAAGGCTCTGGTTTTGAGTCCCGGGCTTGGGCGTTTCTGTGTGGAGTTTGCATGATCTCCCTGTGCTTGTGTGGGTTTCCTCTGGGTACTCCGGTTTCCTCCTACAGACCAAAGACATGCACATTAGGCTAACTGGCTGCTCCAAATCACACCTAAGTGCGAGTGTGAATGGTTGTGAATATGTTGGCCCTGCAATGGTCTGGCGAGCTGTTCAGGGTGTACCCCACCTTCGCCCAGAGTCAGCTGAAATGGGTGCCAGCCTCCCCGCAACCCTCATTTTGATTAAGCGGCTTAAAAAATTAACGAGTGAAAGAGTATCACAAAGCATTTTATATTCTATCAAGACTGCGTGTGAGTAGTGAGTAGGCGAGATCTTAAAAACATAATAAAAGAACATAATATATTTCCAGAATAAAATCAATGTCGGTTTGGTGTATACAGATATAGTTAAAGTTATTATTTTGTGATCACACCTTTTTATGTACAGTACTTAAGCCTGCTTGACTTTATTTTTTTAATTCACAATATTTTAACATATTTCTATTTAAATAAATCTTTTGAGGGGTGGCTATCAGCTAGTAACATTATTTTTAATAAATATACTGTCATTACAAATCACAGATTTTATCTTTATTGAAGTTAAAAGTGTTCCTTATTGTTCGGACCCTAATTTAAAAGCATCCCTCAAGACTCCAGAAGCTCTTAAAGACGCTAACGTTAGCATCTTTGTTATCTTTGCGTATCGGATTGTTCACCTCAAACCCAACTCGAACCTCGCCAGCACAACTCTACACTATTAGTACCAGGCGGCGCTTGTGTTACTGTAGCAGAACGTAAGCTTTAAGAATAGCCTGGTCTGAATAAGCCCTTGTCAACATTAAGCTAAAGCACATTCAATGGCCTTCGTTTTCTCCTAACTGAGTAATGAAAGGAACGGCTGGGAGGAGGAGGATGTACTCGGCTGGGCTTTCGCTTCATTTCATGTAAATGAGGTTCAAGGCTCTGAAAAGCTTAAAATGGACACTGGCAGGGACTCTTGTTCAAGTCTTCGCTCTCAGAGATGCTTGGTAGAGAGATGAAGCATGGGAAAATGAGCGATTTCAAGAATTGGTGTGTTTATACTCTAGAGTTGAACCTAAAGGGTGAACGAGTAAAACTACCCGATACAGTAGTAATAATGTAGAACGGTGTCGTGTGTGTATATCAGTAAAGGAGAATCATGGATTGTTTGCAGTTTTATCATCTTAAAGCTGATTACACATGGTAACAAAAATTGAGTTATGTAAATGTTTTGTCATTTTCCAGATTATTTGGTCCTATAATGCACAAATCTATCCTTAGTTTCAGTTAAGTGTTAGTTTTTTCACAAACAGAAGTTTCATTTTTAATATAGACCTAAATGGCAAAACGTGCCATTTAAGGGACCCCCAATGTTCAAACAAGAAACAAATCTTTAGTTCGATAATCCTTTTCTGACATCCAGAGTGTTTGTATTTAAGCTCTGAAGTGCATATCTGAGCTCTACATCTAATAATTCTCTTTTTGCACTACTGTGTATATGCACAGGAGAGTCGCTTCAGCAAAAAAGTGTCTTCATTCAACCAGTTCGTTTTGTTGTGTGTGGCTATTATATTCACCCAAAACAAGTTAAACATATAATCAAAAGCACTGCAGAATATGCAAAGGCATAGCAACACTATTATGGAACGAAGATTGGTCATCAAGACAAATCATGGGCACCACATGTTGTCTGTGGCACGTGCAGATGAAACTTGGAGGGACGGCTGCATGGCGATCGTCGATCCATGCGCTTTGCGATTCCAAGGATGCAGGGAGCCAAAGAATCATACAGACGACTGCTATTTCTGTTTGGTAGACATCTCGACATGCAAAACTCAAAAAAAAATCAACACAACATTCTATACCCAAGCATCCCATCCTCCACCGCTCCTATTCCACACAGTGATGATCTTCCTGTCCCAGAACGTCCAAATGAAGACAGCGCCGAAAGTACTAATGGGAGACAGCAGCGAGGAAAGTGGGGAGCGATTTTACCAAGACGTAGCAGCCATGGAGCGAAGGCATCAAGGCAGATGGGACTGCAATATGATGGGTGACTACATCTGGGGACTGATATGTGAAAACCCTAGTGGACGTCGCAGGAAACCTAGACAAAGGTGTTCTGACTTTTAAAATCCCGTTTACACAGAAAATGTGAATAATCAATACTTTGACGTTATGAGCCAAACATTGACACTTTAGAGAAATGAAAGACATATTTGTGATCAGTGCACTGCAAATAACCTTGAGCAAATAAAAGATTATAGATAAACAAACCTTTTTTAAAATGCTGTTACATTGTGTTATATGTTGCCAGGGTCCCCAAAATTCTATCTGGAGAAATGACTTGAGACAGAATAAAGCTGTGAACAGGGGATCAGGTTACAGCTACAGCCTGAAGGTTTTGAATAATTGTCGCATAACGTCTTAATTATCTTAGAAAAGCGAGACACTCGGAGCCATAACTTCTGACGCTGTAGTAAAACTAGTGTTGGGAATCTCCGGTTGTAAATCAGTTGCGTTTTGTTCTCAATCCATTCGCTAAAACGCGAAGAAAGTACGAATGATGACAAAATTAACAAAATGTGGCAGATACCAGAAACTTTGTACATTCTCACGACATGTGCGGACAGTTTGAGAAAAGTGTGAGCCTCCCCCACGTCAGAGCCTGACTTGGCCTCAAACATGTTTCAAATTTTTGTGTGATGAGTTCACGAACCAGGAGACAAAAAAAAGTGCTGGTGCGAATATCGCAAGACAAATTTGAGAAGCGCAGAAGATTCTGGAATACTCAAACGGATAAGCACGCCGCAATCAAAGTGGCTGAGGTGATACCGCAAAACCATGACTTTGATTGTGGGATTTGATGTGAACGACCTGGATCTTCATGAGCTTGACACACTGCTGGCCCATAACTGGCTGATTATTGGATAATTGCATGCACATGGTACAGCAGCAACGGAGAGCGCAATGGCTGCAAGTGACTAAACACACAACAGCTGCGTCTAGTATCACATTACTATTATCATCATATATAAACATTAACATTATTATTAATCTTATTACTGATGTACAGTAGTGTTAGAAATTCTTAATCAGAGGAATAAATGATGCTTATGCGCAGCGCTAAAAAATGTTCGTCAGTCAAACTCCCATCTAAAAGAGATGAAGAATTATAATGACGATCTTCAGACACATTCATATCCTGACCACTTTTTTCCTGACTCAGATTTGACCAAATGTGGTTTATTTTTCAACATGGTCTCCCCAGCAGTCTAGACACTTCTTCCATCGGCGTTGCAGCGCTTGGATCGCCTGGGTATACAAGCTATCGTGTTTCATTGCTCTGGCATTACTCCAGTTAAAGCTGCATCCACACAGGAAGCGATGAGGGATGAGCGACCTTGCAAAGTCAATGTATGCCAGCGAAATGAGTGAGGAGAGGTGAATTTTTTCAAGTGATGCAAAGTGGGCGGGATGCTGCGTTTAACTGAGCTGAACTTTCACGCCACTCGATTCGAGCGATTACCAGTCAGTTGATTGGAAGATGCTGCCAAATATCGAGTTCCCTCGCAAAACGATTTTATGTGTAGTTCAGCAGCAAAGTGACTCGCGGCTCGCTCGCCATTTCCTGTGTGGACCCTGTCTTAGTCAGGCTAGGAATTTTTCAGCCCACCCTCGTACATTGATAATACGGAATAGTACATCCCGGTATGGTGAAAACAGGATATACTGTTCCTCTGTGCATGTGTACATGAACAGTATGTACGTGCGTACACAAGTGTCTGCCTGACTTTATACCCAAAAACAGGACCGCTTATCAAGGTAGCGTAGTGGTTAACATATCCGCCTTACAGCAAGATGATCCTGGATTTGAGGAGTTGCATGTCCTCGCTGTGGTTGCGTGGATTTCCTCCAGGTACTCCGGTTTCCACCAACAGCCCAAAAACATGTACGTTAGGCTAACTGGCTGTTCCAAGACACACGTAGGTGTGAGTGTAAATGATTCTGTGCCTGTTGGTCCTGTGATGGTCTGGCAAACTGTCCAGGGTGTACCCCACCTTCACCTTCACCCAGAGATAGGCTCCAGCCTCCCCGTGACTCTAGTAGGATTAAGTTGTTCAGCAAATTAGTGAGATGAGTTCGTTCCAATGAACTGATATTAAATGTTTAGTATAATTTTATTTCTGAGGGTTTTTCCACCTGAAACCTTAATAAACAACACCGGAACCTTCGCAGTACCAGCTACAGTACAATAGTTTGGCATGCATGGATTTAAAAGTGCAGCACAGAATAGGCCGTGAAATCTGATCTGTAATTTCCTCTGGTGCAAATCCATTAAGAGCTTTCCACACACTGGTGCAGACGGAAAGCTGATATCTAGCGAAGCGGTTATGGTTCAACTCTCACACTTGTATCAGGACCTAGATTTCAGATATATGCACGGAATACAATGCTGCATAATGTGGAAAGGGTGTGAAAGAAAGCGGAAGAAAGAAAGAAGGAAAGAAAGAAGGAAAGAGCAGGGCTTCTACCCGGGAGCAGTTTGGAAGGAGTCTCCAGTGTCAGAGTGGGAAGAAACACTTCAGGATGTGCCGGCTGGATTATTTTTAATGCATGGAAGAGAAAGTCTCATACAGGGACCTGTGTAATTCCTGTTCCTGTATGAACCATATTATTGTTATATCACTAAATAGTGGAGGTGTTCATGCAGGATGAAACCTACAGTGAGATTTATGTTGGTTAGAAAATCCCAGGGCACTTTCCCAAACACAGACAGTTAACACACTCGGTATGTAGCTGCCTTTTTAGGGATCTGGCTGTTGTTTAGATATTTAGCTTCCCACTACTACCTAGTTCACTCAGCCATACAGGGCCAGGCTTGGGCTGTATCCCAAATACAGCCGTGTTGAAGCTACAGTGCACTAATCACGCCTCGAGCGCCATTATCACACATGTGATGAAGTGCACATAACAAGGAAGCCTGGGTGATTTGGCATTCAGCCCAACTCAGACAAATAACTTTCAGGGAAAGAGGTCCACACTTTCCCTAAAGAGAACAAAGGCTAAAAAACAGGCTACAAAGCTAACATTAGACCCTCGCTGAAAAGAAAAGACCTCGTTCAGCTTTAACAAACATGGGTTTGTGGTTGTTTGTTAGCTTAGCCTTCCTTCGAGCTATCAAAGGTAACATTAAATCTTCTTACCTGCACAAACATCCGTCCGGTTCACCAAGTTTACCGCCTCGCACAGAAATGATCCATTAAAACCATGATTCCTGCTCACTAACAACCCACACACCGCCGACTTTTAACAACTAACTCACTTCCCGTGTTTCGGACAAAACTTTTTTTCCTTTTGTGTCTGATTCTCCTCCTTAAACAGCGTTTAGTCCGACTGTTTCGCCATATTGTGAAGCAGGAGGCTACTCTTGCGCATGCGCACTGGTCCGCCGCACTGAACTCAAATCTGCCATCTTGCGGTGAGCAAACGGAAGTGACCGAATTCCATCGGATTCCTGATTCTTCCCGGTGTATCCCATTTTATCTCCTTCTCCTTCAGTCGCCTCCTATTTTACTCTCTCTAATCACAGTGTTTATTCCTTCTCAGGCCTTGTTCTATTTTACTGCACTCATTCACTCATTTGCAGAAACGCTTAATCCTATTAGGGTCGCAGGGAGGCTGGAGCCTATCGCAGCCGACACTGGGGTAAGGCGGGGTACACACTGAACAGCTCGCCAGACCATTGCAGGGCAAAGACACACGACTATTCACACTCACACCTAGGGGCAATTTGGAACAGTCAATTAGACTAATGTGCATTATTAGTCTAATGTGACTGTGGGAGGAAAACAGAGTACCCAGAGGAAACCCCCACAAGAAGGGGAGAGCCTGAAAACTTCCCACAAAACGCCCAAGGTGGGGCCTGCTAACCACTACGCCACTGTGCCCCCCCTATTTTACTCCATCTTATTCCCTTCCTTTTCAGTTTTACTCTTATTCAACTCCCAGGGTTTATTCCATTTTATTCCAATCTCATTCCAGTTAGGATATGAAAAGAAACGAAGTTCAGTGTGGGGCAGCATGGTGGCGTTAGTGTGGGTGTATCGTGCCTTCACCCAAAGTCGGCTGAAATAGGCTCCAACCTTCTCGCAACCCTAATAGGATTAACCCTTCTCCATTTCTACAGGGGATCAGTTTGGGTAAGTTGAGCCAATAGAGTGAAGTGTCTTGCTCAAGGTCCCAACAATGGCAGCTTGGCAATTCTGGGACCTGAACCCCCAACCGCTCCAATCAGTAAACGAGAGCTTTAACCCACTGAGACACCCCATCCCCTGTTATTAAATTACATCCATTATCTATACCACTTATGTTTCAGTGTGGCAGGAGAAGCTGCCGCCAATCATAGTGAGAGGCAGGGTTACACCAGTCAATTTCAGGGCTGACACAGACACATAGAACCGTTCACACTTGCATTCATACCTATGGGCAATTTACAGTAGATTTCATCCATTCGCTCATTAATTTGCTGAACCGCTTAATCCTACTAGAGTTACTGGTAGGCTGGAGTCTATCTCAGCCGACTCTGGGCAAAGGTGGGGTACACCCCGGTCAGCTCGCCATTTTCTCACAGGACCAACCCACACACAACCATTCCCACTTACACCTAGGGGCAATTTAGCCTAATGTGCATGTCTTTGGAGTGTCGGAGAAAACCAGAGTACCTGGAGGAAACCCACGCAAGCACAGAAAAAACATGCATCTGCTCAGAGAAAGGCCCTCGCTTCACCGAACCCGGGACTCGAACCCAGGGCATTTCTGTGAGGCGGACGTGCCAAGCACTACGTCACCGCGCCACCCCAATTTAGAGTAGTAGATGGTTGATTAATGTGCATGTCCTTGGATAGGCAGAAGAAACCAGAGTACCCTGAGGAAACCCATGAAGGGACAGAGAGGATGTGCGAAATGAACAGAGATTCGAACCCGGACCTGTTGCTGGATGATTAGTGGATGCTCTAATATAAAACTTTATCCCCCCTTTTTTTCAATGATGTATGTTTTCCGACAGATGGCAGAAAAGGTGTGTTCTGTTGTTGTCCGAATAGAAAAGCCAAGCCAATGAGGGCGGAGTCCCAGAACTATTGTACGTATTAGGAGAAAAGCCTGAATCTCAAACAAGTCTACGTTGTCTATACAAGTACACTACGTAGGGCGTAGAAGCCGTTATATCATCCCTACGTAGCGCGCGCGTGTAGTGACCTAGTAGCGGATTGGAGCACAACCGCGGCCGGAGAGCTCCTTGGCAACGGGGCGCTGGAGGAGTGAATTCTCGGCGCCTTCAGTTTCAAGTCGGTGCGGAACATTTATTCCAGGGATATATTTACACAACATATAACGACGTTTGGAAAAAAAAACAACAACAATTATCAGTGATTTCTCTAAAAGAAACCTTACTTTTAGGACTCGAGCAGAAATACACCTGAGGTCTGTGACTCTCACACAGAGCTCTCGTGAGGGTCAAGTGTTTGCGCGAGCGCTCGGACTGCAAGATGCTGAGGAGATGCTAAGTGTTAGCTGGAGTGTTTTTCCCACGGTTTTTTTCTATAAAAGGCAGCTTTAACAACAACAGTACCGTTGAAATTGTATGTATTCTGTTCTTTAAGGTGTGTCTAACAAAAGAAAAGTAATTCAGGTCGTTTTTTTCTGGACACGCAATTCTCCTCAGAACCATGACGAGTACCGTAAAGACAAATTAAACATTTAAGAAAAAAGAAAATTAAGTTTTCACTTTTCAAATATGAGCTGTTTCTGCTCCACTCAAGAGGAATTTTACTGCGAGGTGCTGCTTCTGGATGAGACGAAGCTCATTTTAACCACCCAGCATCAGGGCATTAAGGTAAGTGATGGTTCCGCCTCACTGTTACATTCACTCTCCTGTAGGGATGAACTGAGAACCGGTTCGGTGTCGTATTGTTTATCTCGCACCAAACCACTTCACAATATTTCACACCTTAACACAAATAAAATACCTGTTCTCCTAGAATTTTGTTATTTTTTTTTTTTTGGGGGGGGGGGGGGGGGGTTAGCACCCAACA
>JAQMYF010000008.1:16378224-16395232 GCA_030014195.1 Neosilurus mollespiculum
CATATAGATATTCTCTTAAGAAAGCCAAAACTTCACTTTTACTACTTAAATGTTCAGGTTTGAGGGTTTGTTAACATGTTGGATTGACCAAGAGCATTGTATAGTTGTACAATAACAATTAATCCTCAGAAATACAACTTGCCTAATAATTGTGCACACAGTGTAAGGAGGTATTCTAACCAGATGGCTAACCACCTCAACCGACTCCTTTCAATGTGGAGGAGCAGCGGGTCTGCCCCGAGTTACACCTGGATGTCTGCGCTCCTCACCCTGTCTCTAAGGCTAAGCCCAAACACCTGCCGAAGATAACTCATTTTGGCCGCTTGTGTCCATGATCTGGTTATTTCCCCAAATCTGTGAATTTAGAAAAAACCCGTCGACCTCAATCAGCGTTTATCTTTCATCCAATTAAAACTGTGAATACACGAACATCTAACAGATGCTAACAGACACATTGCCTCAGAAAAAAAAACTGTATTAGCTTCATGTCCAGGGCTTCTATGCTCATTATTAAGAGATTGAGTTTAGTGAGCAATCAGGAAGATTAGAGTGAGATATTTCATCATATAATTTACTAAAATATTACATTTTAGAAAATATTTAATTGCTTGCATTTTAATGTGATTTTTAGGAAATCTGGTAGAAGGAATAAAGCAGCCACCTGTGATTATTAGTTCTTTGCTGTGGTAATTTTTCCTCCAATACAAGTAACAGGAAACAAAGGAACCCAGTAAAAAGACACACAGTTCTTGTTTTAAATCCCATTTCATCATCATGGCAACTCTTAGAAGCTCACTTTACTCCCCTTTGCGGTTCACATTCTTTTATGCATCGTAACAATGGCTTAAGACTTAAGCAGAGCCCATTTATCTTATGTGTGGTTTGTGGTCATGCTCAGTGTCAAAGCGAAACACAGAGCCTCTCCCAGTATCATAAGATCTGTCAGTGATAAGACAATATCATGTGATGATAAATGCAGCTTGTC
This sequence comes from Neosilurus mollespiculum, assembly GCA_030014195.1. Taxonomy (NCBI): domain Eukaryota; kingdom Metazoa; phylum Chordata; class Actinopteri; order Siluriformes; family Plotosidae; genus Neosilurus; species Neosilurus mollespiculum. The sequence goes on from JAQMYF010000008.1 coordinate 16,379,210, forward strand.
ACAGTGAACCTTAAATGAAAGGAGCAAATCGTTTACAGATGGAATTCTTGAACCGTGTACTACAGTGGTGTTGTGCTTTCTATCGCACCATAAATAAATGTACTATATAAAGCAGAAAACTATAGAAGAAAATTTCACCACAGGGCGGAGTACACCCTGAACAGCTCGCCAGACCATCGCAGGGCAAATACACACCACCATTCACACTCACATCCACATCTAAGGGCAATTTGGAACAGCCTAATTAGCCTAATGTGCATGTTTTTGGACTGTGGGAGGAAACTGGACTTCCCTGAGGAAACCCACGCAAGCATGGTGAGAACATGCAAACTCCACAGAGAAACGCCTGGGACTCGAACCCAGGTGCTAACTCCAACCCAGACATGCTAACCACTACACCACCATGCTGCCCCCTATATTTTATTCTAAATATTATTTTTATTCATTTTAAAATATTTTCTCAATTCCGATTGGAAAACCATGAGTTAATTCTTGGTAATCTTGTACAAGCTGACTTATCCATCAGAATGAACCAAAAGAATTGCAGTACTTCAGGGCATGCTGTCATCAGAAAATATTCAGTTCCAGATTGATTACAGTGACTTGCTTCATGTCTGGATTATTTTCCTATAGCCGCACGGTCTGTTGCGTTTTATCCTTTAAATAATACAGATAATCGCTATACATTCCTACACGTTGTGCCTAAACTCCTTACTCCTTGTCATATCTGTTAGACAAGGTCATGGAATACAGGTAAAAAAAGATAAAAAGAAGGGGATGCTAACTTTTGCACCCAGCTGTGAATTGATAACCCATGATATACGATTTGCTTTTTGCTTTAGAACATGATTGATTTTATCACCTCTCTTCCCAGAAATCCACCAGGGGCTCTGTTCTGCTGGATTACGTGTTCAGCCACGTCAACCTTTTAGAAAGCGACTACTTCGGCCTGCGCTACTGCGACCTCGGCCATCAGACAGTGAGTACATGTTGATGTTCCACAACAACTTATCCACTTTCCCGAGTTTAATATTTTAAAAAATAATTGTGCATCTTATCTTTTTTGACCTTTCATACACATTGGGGAATGGGCGCATGTCAAAAACAAAACTGTTCACAAAGGGTGTTTTAAGAGGTAAAGAGAGATGGCGTTCACCCGTGGGGGTCTAAATGCCAGGCAAGGCGATGAAAGGGCCATAAAAGAAAAACATGGCAATAATTTTTCCATAACCTCATTCCAACACAGACGTGATTTGTGCCTTCCTGCAGAGCCACAGAAACCTTTCGGGGCTTGTCTTCCCAACCTACCGTTTTACTGTCTATCGAGATTTATTGTATGTGTAGCTGACAGTGCAAAAATAGTAATTAACAAAACGAGACATGATAATTGGGTGGAGGCGTGTTATAACTTTCACTTTGGCTCATGCGGTTTACGCGAATTCATGACTCAGCTTATAGACAGTGTATTCAATAAGGAAAAGGAGGAACCCTGCAGGAGATCGGGTGCACCTCAGTTTTCAAGTTTTCTCTTTCAGAGAACTAAAAAAAAAAGTAAAAAAATTCTGTACCAAACATCTAACAACATGATCATTCCATGATTATTTCATCATCCAATAACTGCCTGAACAGAGACAGGAAGGAGGCTTTCAAGCACCAGGCTGTTGTTTTCTCTTGCTCGAACCTTATTGCTGCCATTTTGTGTTCCATTTGCATAAATAAGTCCATGCTGGGTCACACCAGCTGGAGCAGCTTGATTATTAGATAACATCAGCCAATTCAATTAACTTCTAATTTTAATTTCATCATGCCCAGCAGTAATTGACCTCCCTCTGTAAGCAGGACATTCGAGGAAAGGATAGGGGGAGGGTGATTTTAAATAGAACCCCTCTGTGGTGTAATAAAGGGTTTAAATATTTTAGGCACGTTCGTCTGCCTGCACAGCTTATGGTCTTTCCCCTAGATTAGGGGTGTAACACTGAATTACATAGAAACACTTTAATTATTCATATCTATTCATACATATTTGATTTAAACCAAAAGTGGGCGTGGCTTTAAAAAATTGGAGGTACAAATATCAGCGATATCACTCCAGTTATAATAGGTCTCAGCTAAATCTATTTATTATTGGAGTTATGATTTTTATTTATCGGCACCCGCCCACAGTATTTTATAATAATTGTTCTGTTTCTCCCAAACATAAACAAACAAGAGCTCTCAGAAAGTGCAAACCTCCACCAAGCCAAAAATAAATAAATAACAGAAAGTACACAGCACCACCTGCTGTGCCTCACTGGTATAAAACAGCACTTCCAATAGAAGTGTCCTCTCTCACAATGTTAATCCTTAAAAAAATTCATGGATAATGAATTTGCTTTTACTTATTTGTGTGTTTTCCTTAAAATAAAATTAATAATAAATAATAATATCTTAATAAATAAACTACTTCTGTACTCGAACGTATGACGTGGACTTTACCTGGAATGGATGTTAATGACATGTTAATTAACGTAATCGTGATTTCAGCTTCATCTCAGACTGCTTGCTTAAGGTGCCCCTGCATGAAAGTTTAAGCACCATGTGACCTTACCTGACTTCTTTCTTGTCCGTGACCCATCATGTGTCTCAAACAGATGTCATTGGAACTGTTCCAGTATGCTTTAAAAAAAAATGTAGCACAACCCCGATTTCACATTTGTATTCTTTGAGAAAACATCTGTTTAATTAGAATCATTTATTCATACTCGTTTCCATCCCAGCGTTCCATCCTGTCAAATACTGCATACTTTGTCCATGAATTTCATGCGCAGAATCTGTATTCATGCATAAAAACATGAAAAGTAAAAGCAGTGTTATTATTAAAAGATCCTAAACAGCTGGGGTTTTTTCCTTGAGATGTTACTTCTCTTTAAAGCACTAACACTATAAAACTCCACTTGACTTGATGTTAAGACAGCACGTTTTTTTTTTTTTAAACACAATTTCCTTACCTGTAAACGTGACAAATCTGTTTAATATGTAATACATTGGATCTCTGACACGTCTAATAGACCAGACTCAGTGCAACATATCCCATTAAGCATTTAAAACACTTTCAAGACACATCAACAGTGTTCCCCTCACCTCTAAGCAGCATGCTGTGACCTGTTCCTCCTTTATGTTTTATTGATGCAGGCAGTAATTACTTTTATCAAGAATTTTTAACATGCCTCCTTTTTACAGTTCTGTTTTAATAGGCTTCACATTATGCTGCTGCTTGCATGACTGAACATCTCTACGAGCTCACGGTTTTCTTAGCACTCGAGAGTTTAATAAACTGTCTCTGCTTTTTTCATGAACAAAAAAGTGTATGTTTTAAGTGTGAGATTGCAGCAGCATGTATGCACCATCTTCAAGATTCAAGGTGTATTTTCAGTTTGGTTAACAGTTTCCCACATTACCAACAATCCTGATGGTGGTGGTGCAGTCGGATTTAGCTCCGTTTACCTAAAGATAGAGATACGGCGTCACTTCAAAACTAACCATGCAGAAAAAGTGGCACTCCAGGACCAGGATTAGGATACTGAGTGCTTAAGGGATAAATGTAATTGGTAAATATGATGCAGGAGCAACATGATCAGATTGGTCAGCTATCTCAGGAGTAAAAAACATTATTCCAAGTGGAGAATGCTTGAATCAAAATGATGAATAATTACAGTCACAGGAACTCAAGCAAGGAGCATCATCATTATCACATATTGAAATTTAAAAATATGTATCTTGTTTTAGTTTGTTTTACTTGTATTTCCATGTAGTATATACTACAAGTTATACATATAAAAATAATTTCATTAGTTTGTTTGTTTGTTTAATTTTTTGCAGTATTGGCTTGATCCGACGAAATCCCTGGCAGAACAAAAAGACCTCATATCAAGTAAGTATAACCTTATTAAAGTAGATTAGCTGGTATAAGTAATGGTGTAAATTAACATCCCGATGTTAGAAATGTCTCTTAGGAGTCCACTAGTAAAAATATACTCAAACTTATAACTTCCTTTCTTTTTACATGCATTTGCATAAGTGGAAATATAAAGAGTAGATGCTAGAATGTTGCACCTCATATTGGTTTCTCTTTGCAGCCGGCCCACCGTACACACTGTATTTCGGCGTTAAATTTTATGCTGAAGATCCGTGTAAACTAAAGGAGGAAATTACAAGGTGTGTGTTCTGTGTAACATCTGATACCACCGTAGCTAAAGGGGACAAATAACAGCACAGTACATTGTTCAGTTTTTTTGTGTAGTGTGTGCATCTGCATGTGTGTGTGTGTGTGTGTGTGTGTGTGTGTGTGAGTGTGTGTGTTTGATATGGTCTTATTATCTTGTGTCAGGTACCAGTTCTTCCTTCAGATAAAGCAGGATGTGCTGCAAGGACGACTTCCATGTCCCTTCAATGTCAGTGCACAGATGGCAGCTCTGGTGATCCAGTGTACGTATGAATATTAAAGTTTTCATCCCCTCTGTTTTTCATTAGAACAGATTTTTGGAGCTAAATATTGAAACCCGTCTGCTCCTTCATTAAATATGTAATACATAACCATATAGCCATTCTTGTGAACACATTCATCTGAGTGATTGGGTTTGTCTTTTCCAGCTGAGCTCGGAGATTACGACCCATACAAACATATGCCAGGCTACGTGACAGAGTATCGTTTTGTTCCAGATCAGAAAGAAGACTTGGAGGACACTATTGAGCAGATTCACAAAACACTAATGTAAGCAAGAAAATCACTCACTTTCACCTTCATTTCAATACCTGTAGTGCAAGTAATGCATTCACACTGGGACAATACTCTAATAATATGCTAATCAGTCTCTACAGGTCTAAACTGCCTCATTTTGTATCTGATATTTTTTTTTGCGATGCATGTTGCAATGTTTTTATTCGTTTATCGCAATGAAATTGCTGGATGACATAAAATGTGCAAAATTAGTTACACACATGCTTGCACTGAAAGTGACGTATGGTGACCTACGGTTCACACTTGCACAGAGGACTGCTTTGATTATTGAAACTTGCGGTAAAACACTATGATTGAGGAAAAGTTGCAGTGATTGGTTAAAATTGGTTGCAAGCTGCACAGAATGCATGAGGATTGGTTGAATTTGAATGAATCAATGCGACCATGACATCAAAAAAAGAAGCAAGAAGGTCCTGGGTTCGAGTCCCAGGCTCAGGTGTTTCTGTGTGGAAGTTCCCATGGTCTCCCAGTGCTAGCATAGGTTTTCTCTGGGTACTCTGGTTTCCTCAGACAGTCCAAAGACATGCAGATTATGCAAATTAGCCATTCCAAATTGCCCCTAGGTATGGATGTGAGTGTGAATGTTTGCCCTGCGATGGTCTGGAGAGGTTTGCAGGGTGTACCCCGCCTTCGGACAGTGTCAGCTGAGATACACGCCAGCCGTCCCACGACCCAAGTAGAATTAAGCGGTTCGGCAAATGGTGACATCACAAATTCCTGGCTAAAACTGATTTGAGGACACGTTTGTAGGAGAAGGGGTGGAGCCACCGGATGACGCATTGTCTTGGATTTTATTTAAAGGCAAATGGACAAAGGCAGGAATAGCAAGTACCTCAAAACTAACATTTCAGTTTGGTGTTTTGTCTTCTTACTTTATTTTCATTCATATTTAAAATGTTACTTGATGCCACAGCCATCCATGACCAGGAGTCCATGGAAGCTAATTGGCCGAGCTCTCACGGGAGGGAGGGGGGTTGAATTTTTAAATAATGTCTTTGTTGTAAATTCTGCACACACTCATCCACTCCCTTTTAATCCTGAATTTAATAGAGTACATATTATTTTTATATTCATAAATTCTCCTTTTTACTTTTATTGTCATAGTAAATACTGAGGGTAATATAGTGCTTTAAACACCTAAATAATTCCCTCTACTACAGCATGTTTACAATGTTTACCTAGTCGTGGAATTCAGTAATTATAACTCATGCCAATCGCCATATACCCCCGTCATCATAAAAAAATTCCCCTCAAAATCAGATACCCTTCCGTTCCCTGTTTTCCACATAAACTTTGTATGAAAGGACGTGTGTTTACAGTGTTCACAGGCCAGCAGGTCCTTCTTCATCACCATTGGAATGTTGTTTGAAGTAGAATTAGGATTCCTCCCCTCCCTCCGGCCGCAGGCCACGCCTTTTCAATGAGAGCTCAGATTCAGGCAACGTTTCTTTCTGGACTTTTACTGACTAATGCTGGAGGACGAATCTTGGATAAATGAAGGATGAATAGAAGGTCAAAGTACAAAAGCATGAGCGTGGTTGTGTGGGATGATCATAGTAGCAATAAGCATTCGCCATAAAACTAAAAACATGACTGGTTTCTTTCCCAAGTAACAGGCTTTTAGTTTTCAGTATGGCCTAATGTCGAACTGTGAAAGTGCTGCTATCCTGCTACTTCCACTGGCTAATTCTGCTAGCAAACCAACTCCCAGTTGTAAATGTATGTAGAAGAGGGTGGATAGAGTGTTAAATCACAGTATGAGCAGCAGTCTAAAAAATTCACTTAACTGGTTTCATGTCACTTCATGAAGGAAGTACGTGTTAGCCTTCACCCTTGCTTGTTGTTAGCTGTCATGTGATAACTGAGAGCTGACTGTTGGGTGGGAATTGTCCAAGACCAACTCGTTCAGATAAAATGGAAAAGAGAAAAAATACCATATTTTTAAAAAGTATTTTAAACTATTGCTGTTGCTGATACAGGTGATGATTCTAATCCTTCTCATGGATGTGTACCCAACATCAGCACAGGGACTTGCTGTCCCACCTCTAAAACACCCAATACATGAGAAATTTATGGGGGCTCGTTGTTCAATACCTTAAATTTCACTTTGGAGAACCTGGTAGTCAGTACTGCACATATCCGTCTGGTATTCTGGTCTCGTTTTCGCACAGCTTAAGTGTTAAGAATAGAGATAAAGCTGATTTGCTTGATATATCAGAGAAAAAGCACCACTACTGTGAGAAAGAGAGACTGGGAGGAGGAGATCAATTGTCAACTGTTGCATTAACAATGAAAATCAGTTTAGCTGCTCTCTGTTTAGCAGCAATTATAAAAAAATGCACAAAAGACAACTGAGGTAACTACACTAAGCACTGCGGTAGAGTAGCCCAGAACTACCACATCAGGCTCATTCATGTTATCTGAGAAGAGATCAGAAATGAGGCAGCTGTTTATATTTTAGGTAATATATGTGTTTGCATGTGAGGGTGTAGGATGTATGTTTGTGCGAAATATATTGCATATTTGTGTGTAAGAGGGTTATAATCTCTTTTTGTGCGAAAGGTATTGCATATTTTACTTTTTTTTGTGCGGTAGAGGCAAGGCATGTGTGTTTTCTTTAAGTAAACCCCACAGAGAAACCTCTCTACTTCATTCCTTCTCTCATTTCACACACTGTATACAATATACAGAATATTAAGATCCGAACCCTTGACTAGACAGAGATGCACCTTTGCTGCACTGATTCACGTTAGCATGTGCATGACCGTCCATGGCAGGTTCCTTATACTGTATTTCATAAAATTCAAATTCAAATTTATTCATCACATACAAATTATACACAGTACAATATGTAGTGAAATGCTTAAAACACGTGTACCGCAAGATGTAAATTGTATCGTAAATTTTATCACGTGCTCTGTGATTAATGCATACAAGTAGAGACTTGTTCATGGACTGAGTCACGTTCCTTTTACCCAGCGTTCTGATGTGAGTCACACCACGTGTGTGTGTGTGTGTAAATGTGTCTGATTCATGACTGTCACATTGGTTGTGTTGCTCCTACTTAGGTTTCCTTTCCAGCTCTTTAAATTGCCTTCAGTTTTTCTGAATCATTACCAGTATGCTGCTATTTCTTGGGCACACTGTGAGGAGTTAATCTGCTGGAGATGATGGGAAATCGGTCAGAAAGGATTGATTTCTCTTGGTTCAGCATCTCAGTGATAAATGAAGTGACACTCTGTGAGTTCCATTACAGGGAGGTGAAATGAAAGAGAGCAGGAAGGAAGAAGTGCGAAGAAGAAAAGCAATAAAATAGGTAAAGGAGTAAGAGGCGATGGGTTCTGCCCCAGTTTTGACACCCATCCTCTGTAGCTGTAGTAATTGAGACGCAGTTTATGCCATATTCATTTTTGTGCTGGTTTCCAGCAGATGATATCTCTCAAGCCTTTTTTCTCAGTCAGATGAAAGCTTAATGAAAGGGACAAGCTAAGCGGAATCCCTGCAGCGGCAATAAATAACAGGGCACTTACAACCAGGGATCTGCAATCATCTGCTACTCCACCCAGCCTCACAAAGCCTCCAGCAGCCGGCTCACGGAGGGGAAATTCACACTGCAATCAACCATACATCACGGTGAAGCAATGGAGGGAATTTTCTCCTGCACAGCATATGAATAAGGCAAAAATGGTCGGAGCTGAGTCTATACAGTACATCACACTATAGGATTCACGTGGTCCCAATCTAATGGAGTTTTATTTGACACATGCTCTTGTTATCCACAGCCATGTTCAGGGATTCTGTACATCTGTAGAAGAAAATATGGACGCCTCTATGAAAGCATGATCTGAAAGCAGAATTTGCTCTTCTGTGGGTACAGGCCTGAGGGACTGCCAGTAGTGTTCTCCTATATTCATTTATGCATTCATTCCTTTGTTAAATTGCTTAATCATACTCGGGTCTCAGGGAGGTGGAGCCTATCTCAGCCATCCATCGCAGGGCCAACACACACACACAACTATTCATACTCACACTCAAACCTAGGGTCAATTTGGAATAGCCAGTTGATCTGATGTGCATGTCTTTGAACTGTGGACTGTGTAGGACTCCACAAAGAAATGCCCGTCAAACCCAGGACTCGAACCCAGGACCTTCTTGCTGTAAGGCCTAACCACTATGCCACTGTGCCGCCATTTTGACGACTACCCTCAGTAAAAAACAGTCACTGTTACAGATTTAATTAAATACTCTGTCTGTACATTAGGACATCATCCACAAGATACTGTAAAGTTAAGGATTTTTGAGACCAGTGTGAAGTCTCCTCTTCTTTACATGGAACGAAATGGGGGGGAAGTCAGGAACCCTGGAGAAAGACCAACCCTGATCCAATATATTTGTATATTGTGTATATTAATTGACTCAAAGCCAATACTGTTGATCTAATTTCTCTGCTCGCTACGTGCCCCACCATGTTGATTTGATGTCAACCCTTAAACAGGCAAGGGTTGCCTGCTGTCAGGTTTAGAGGATATTTGTGATGGTCCAGCACCTACTGGTTGTAGCTGTGGAATTACTGTACAAGTTGCCCCTTTGCTGTTATAATAACCTCCAGTCTTCTGGGAAGGCTTTCCAATATACTTTGGAGCATGGCTCTAGGGATCTGTGCTCATTCAACCACTAAAGCATTACTGAGGTCAGCTGAGAAGGTCAGGGCTGCAGTCGGCTTTTCAACTGATCACAAAGGTGTTGAGTAAGGTTGAGGTCAGGACTTTGTGCGAGGTGAGTTCTACTCCAACCTCACTTTGTGCACATGTTGGAAAAGGTTTGGGCTCTAGTAAAGAACAGTTGTAATGCTACAGTGTTGAAAGACACCCTAGACCATTGTGTGCTTTCAACTTTGGGGCAACTGTTTAGGAGAGAACCACATGTGAATGTCATGTCTAGATGGCTGCAAATTTTAGACATGCATTGTGTCTACAGCAGCATGTTGGAGGATGGGCCTCTTTAAGCCAATATGCTTCACTGGTCTGAAAGCGCTCTTTCTCACAATGCTGGTTACAGCAAAATTCATGATGCTACAGTACTGGATATTAAGTGCTCTTTTAATTGTATTTAGCCTTAAAGGACAGCAAAAGTTATCTGCGGGTGGAATTCCCCTCAAGAGCAGGCGGAGGTGTTAATGGTCCAGTCTAGTCTTTTGCAGTTTTAATGTAAAATTGGCTACATATGAGTAAATCTGAGTATTAGCCGACTAGTCCATGTAACTCCAAGCTGTGGGCTTGAATTTGATTCCTGGCAAAATTATTCAGCAAAGCAAATTTTAACAAATATTTGAGCGTCAGTTATTCAGTAACACACTCTACTACCTCCTAGTGAAGAATTATTTTTAAAGGAATGTTAAAAATTCTCGAAGCTATATTTAGACTGATAATTTAGTTGTTAATCATTTGCAAGATGAGACAAGTTTGAACAGTTATCGCGTTTACCTTTGGTCACTGGTGACGTTGTTTAACTTATTTTTTTCTGAGTAAATGAAATTATGGAAGCAATTGTTTTATTTTAGTGTAAGGAACAAAACACAAAGGTGCATGTTTTCATAGGATAAGAATGAATGAAAAGATGTTAATTATACTAGTTATACTCTGTACTAATTATACTTTGATGTGTTTTATCCCACTGACACTATAGCAGTTTGTATAATTCACCGCATATGATTTTACTCTAGAAAGCCCACAGAGTGTGCAAACCTCCACCAAGCCTAAACAATCACCCATATGAACTGAAATATCAAAAATCCTTCTATTTCACAATGTTAAAGAATCCAAAATGGTGGAAATCTCTGGTAGAAATTTCCTGAAAATACGCACATATGTTTTTGCATAATCAACAACAAATAAGCAAACAAACAAACACACAAACCTTACTTCCTTGGAAGAGGTGGTGAGACCAATATGTGGTTTATCTGACAACCAAAAATTGTGTTGATTAAAACATTTTTAATTAATTAATTAGTCAGCACCTTTTAATCAGTAAGATTCCAGAATCCAAATCTGCTGCATGGTTTCTTACTTGGACTGTAAGAAACCAGTTTACTCGGTATAACTGTTCTGTTGCTGTTCAGGCATGTTTGTACTGCATGCTTGTAAAATATCATGTAATTATGTCTGTGATCCATGTTTAAAAATGAAAAGCATAATAACTCTCTACTTAGTAATCTACTGTAGCTACTTAGTACTAAGGGAATTTCTCTCCGCAGGGGTCAGGCGCCTTCCGAAGCTGAGATGAATTATTTAAGCATGGCTAAAACACTAGAGATGTACGGGGTTGACCTTCATCCTGTGTTTGTAAGCAGGAATATTTATATTAATACACTTGATGTGATTGGTGTCATTTATTGAAAAATAACTTCACTGGTTTCATTTCAGGGGGAAAAGCAGTCGGAATATTTCCTGGGGTTGACACCAGTTGGAGTTGTAGTGTACAAAAATAAAACCCAAGTTGGGAGGTATTTCTGGTACGTAAACTTATGAGTAAAATCTTTATTTAGTAGAACTTCAGTATGACAGATTTGTTTCACTAATATATTTTTTATAGCAATGTCGAAGACACACTTTGTGTAGAAGTTTGTGGTTAGTGAGTCAGTAAGTCTCTTTGTTGGACTCATTTTAATGTCTCTGTAAGGGAATGTTTTTCTTTTTTCTATACAGGAAGACAAAGTGAGATTGTTAAATTAGACCATTTATACATTCTGTTTGATGTTTCAGGCCAAGAATTACAAAAGTATTTTTCAGAGAAACACAGTTTGAGCTGCGTGTTCTGGGGAAAGATGTAAGTTCTATTACTTTTCAAAATGGACCAACTAATGACACTCGTTTTGTGTGTATGCATGTTGGTTTGTTAAAATGTGTGTGCCTATGCATTACCATGTAAACTAGAGAATTCCTTATACAAAATATATTGATGTGCGGCACGGTGGCGTAGTCCTGGGTTCAAGTCCCGGGCTCGGGGAGGGCGTTCCTATATGAAGTTTGTACATTCTCCCACTGCTTCCGTCGGTTTCCGCCCACAGTTCAAAGACACACATTAAGCTAACTGCTGTCCCTAGGTGTGAATGTAAATGGTTTTGTGTGTGCTGGCCTGGCAAAGGTCTGGCAAACTGTTCAGGGTGTACCCTGCCTTTGCCCAGTTTCGGCTGAGATAGGCCCCAGCCTCCCCGTGACCCTAATGAGTGGGGGTGAGTGAAATATATTTGCTATTCCAGCATTACATCTTCTCGAACTTCTCACCTGTATATTCTAATGGCGTTCATATGAAAATTCTCCAGTTCCCATGGCAACACATTCATAGATATAAATTTACCAGGCAATTTGCTCATATATCCTGTATGATATACCCTAAAACCCAGCTTTGTCATCCTGTTCTCATTCATGATGCTTGTTTAATTTGCTCCTTCTGTGCAAGTACAAAGATTTCCATTCGCTCCCTTAGGAAGAAAAACAAAGAAACTGGGATGTGATCATCTATTAGGCAGAGATACTTAAGCAGAGTGCGAATGCAAGACCCATAAAACGATTATTGACCCATGACTACAACTACCCCAAGCCTCAAATGACATATTACAAAATTCCTGCACACTCTCCCTCTCTCTCTCTCTCCGACAGGCCAATTTACTCTTCAAATAAAAGATGTGCCTCTCTAAGGAGAACGTCCAATCTAGTGAGAATATGCTAATAAGGATTTGACGGGTCTTTTCAATTACTTTTAATGAGTAAAAAATTGCTACTATGCATAATCAGCTCTAGAATTATTGGCACCCATTGAGAGGGTTAAAAAAAAGGTTAAAAAGTATCCTTGTGGTCTAATCTCATAAGGAAAATATGAGAGAAATTTAACCTTTAATAAAATTATAGCACAATTATTGACAACCCTCCATCCCCTTGTTGCATGAGGTCCAGATATACCAGACAAGAGAGCCACGGATCAGGGAATTGGGCTGGCCATGTCCAAAGCTTGATTCTGCTGTGTTTTAATTATTTATGTGTGGATATTTATGTATATTTGGACGATCAATTCACAACCCAGTTGCAACTTCTTGGCAAAGGCATCAGCCCATATTATCACAAATAACCCACCATACATTTATTCTCTTTTATTCTCTTTAACACATAATCAAGTCCACCTTGAATTTTTGTTGTTCAAATGTTCTATTTCTGTCTACAGACTTCCACGTTTTCGTTTGTGGTTAGATTCTCTCTAAATAGTTTGTTGGGCTTTTAATTGTAGATTAGGAGATGCAGTGATCCCAAAATGCTGCACAACTCCAATTGTGATCATTAGAGAATCTCATTATGTTGATTTCCTGCTGCAGCTGTTTAAAACTTCCTAATTATTGCCCTAACAGTGGATATGGGTATTTTAAGACATGTGGCATGTTTATTTAGCCAGTGTCTGATTTTTATTTCATTTGTGTTTTATGTAATTTTCCAAAAGTTACATATTGATGAAGAGAATTTGGCCTTTGTGTCAACTCATATTGGTACCTCAGTGAAACAGGGAGTCATGGATGGCTGCCTAAGAGTTTCTAAACACTCAGCTGACCTTTACAAAGTAATTTGTAAACAATTGTAAACAATTTTTTTAGTTACAGTTTAATTTTTGTGTTTTATCTAAAAATATGCTTCTTTTAATTAAAGGTTATATTTCTCTCATTTTGGGGGCAGTGGTGGCCCGGTGGTAGTGCTGGATTAGTTATCCCAAGGTCGGGGGTTCAAGCCCCACGATCACCAGTTTGTCACTGCTTTTCCCCCAGTGCAGCTAACTGGGTTATCAAAGGTCGGCAGGTAAAAGAACCACTGCTGATTTTGTCAAGAGTAGGCTGCATTACCGTCAGCGTGTTTCTGCCCTGCGATGGCCTGGTGAGCTGTCCAGGGTGTACTCTACCCTCGCCCAGAGTCAGCTTCCCCTAATTAGGAATAAGAAGTTCAGAAAATAAATGAATGAATGAATAGAAAGGACTTCATTCATTTCTGTAATTACACACCTCAGAAAATGATTGGATGAAAGAATTTTTCTCATTTTCAGTTTAAAATTTATCTAATTAGCTACAAAGGCTTTTTATACTTAAAGAAAAATGAAAGGAAAGCCTTCTAAACTCTCCTGTTACACATGAACATATGTATATTTTTATTTTCAGGTGGTTTTTACTTACACTTTTGAAATTGCAATCTGCTAAAATTTGTTTGATAGTTTGAATTAGCCGGTATGAAAAGAAAAGTGTGCAAAAACATGAACAATAAAAAAATAACAGTGTACAGATATTAAACTAACAACTCAGATATAAACTAGTGAATTTCTGAATATAATAAAAGTTGGCATTTCTACACATAATAATAATTTCCCTTTAAAGAGTCATAATTCAGGATTGTAATATTATTATACCTAACAGGGTTTTGGATTTTTATTTACTTATTTTTTTTTTGTAGTGCAATGAGACATCATTCTTCTTTGAAGCGCCCAGCAAGACTTCGTGTAAAAATCTTTGGAAGTGTTGTGTGGAACACCACACCTTCTTCAGGTACGAACCCAGTTTGCACTTTGACCTCTTTCAGCACAAATCAGGGGCTGTGACTTTGTTTTGGTGCTTTAACCACAAAAGCTTTAAAATAACAGCAGTAAAAGAAAACCACGCTCTTCACATGGGTTTCACTTGCTCACTTTAAGTGAACCGCTCAATTCTCAGGTCAGTCGTGGGGCAGCCTCGGATTCCAGGTGTTACGTTGAAAAGATGAATGGAATCACCTCTGGGGAAACAATCCTCCTTTTTTGAAGGCATCAGTGATTCATTTCACATCATTTTTAAGTGACATGAATTCAAGAAACTGAAAGGTGTTTTTAAATAATATCTTAAAGTATTTGCATTTAAAATAAGAGGTGTAAATATGTGGTGTATATCAATAACGAATATGGAATCATGTCTCATTTTTGAACCATAATTCCCAAACCTTTCTTATTCTCATATTTGAGTAAATAATTTTGTCTTTATTTATTAGAAGTGGAATATTAATATTAATTATTAATTATGAATATTAATAATTAACACTGATTGAGTTAAAATGTCGGCTGGCACTGTGGCATAGTGGTTATCACGTCCACCTCAAAGCAAGAAGGTCCTTGATTCAAGTCCCAGGCATGGTGAAGGTTTTTCTGTGTGGAGTTGTTCTCCCTGTGCTTAATAGGTTTCCTCTGGGTACTCCAGTTTCCTTCCACAGTCCACAGACATGCAAATTATGCTAATTGGCTGTTCCAAATTGCCCCTAGGTGTGAATGGTTGTGTGCCTTGGCTCTGTGATGGTCTGACAAGCTGTTCAGGGTGTACCCGGACTTCACACAGTCAGCTGAGAAAGGCTCCAGTCACAAACGACTCTAGAAGGATTAAGCAATTTGGTGAACAGATTGATGGATCGATGAATGAATGGTTCCAAAGTCTTCTTCATCCCCAAAGTAATCCTCAGGCATAAAAAAAAAAAAAATCAAATTACGGCTGTATAAAGAATTGACTTGCATTAATATCACCCTGACATTGAATGTGAATTTGAAAAAAAAAATGCAATGCTTGATAAATCAGCTCGCAAATCTTAATATATTAATATTAATATCTTAATATCATTTAAATACTCAATTCTGATTGGTTAACCACACCATTTATCAGTCTGTTGTTATTTTATAAGATACCATTGTTAAGTAAACCACTGCAGTGGAATGTGTCACTAGTTTAAGCAATCGAATCCTTTTGAATTTAATATTTTGGAAAAATTATTAATGTATTTATTAATTAGCTGTGAAATAATGTACATCGAGCTGGGCATTATTGCAAAAGCCATCCTTTCATAGAGTTTCACATGATTTTCACTTCATGATAATGACCAGCTTATTGTTAATAAACTCTTTTTTAATAGTCATGATCAGTCATTGATGAAAGGCACTATATTCCCATAGTGCACCTAGAGCTCCTCCTGTGATAGGTTAGCGCAGGGGTCACCAACCTTTTTGAAACTGAGAGCTACTTCATGGGTACTGAGTCATACGAAGGGCTACCAGTTTTATAGGCTCTCCTGAAATTACACATCTGCTCCGTTTGCCTTTAGTTATACATTATCAATAATGATTAATGACACTCATCTATGTGAAGAGACTGATCACGTTAATGATTTCTCACAATAATTATCAACAATAAAAATCAAAAATTAATT
>JAQMYF010000008.1:16398118-16408837 GCA_030014195.1 Neosilurus mollespiculum
TAGAACAGGCCTGCGGGCGACTTTTGTGGTCCTTGGGGGCGACCTGGTGCCCGCGGGCACCGTGTTGGTGACCCCTGGCTTAGAGGATTAGTGCGCTCCTGTTGGTGTGATAATTCATCTTATTTGTCCCGTTAACTGATAACAAACTGTGTCTATTGTATCTTTGTATCATACAGCTACTTCCTTTCAAGATTCTAGACTTATGCGAGATTAGTTAATTTGCTTTTATTAAAGTATTTTATTAAATAGTAGCTCAGCCAAGCAAGTTAAAGCATATTTGACAGGAATAATTATGTGGCATTTTTAAAATTTGTACTTGAAAAGCCAAACTTTCCCATTATGTATTAACAGAAAGCACTTAAACACTTTCATTTTTCTCTTTGTCTTTTATTACACTCCTGTCAAGCCAGAGATCGTAAAAAGAGCTGCTAACACGAGATGCAATAATCTTCAGACGTATTAAGTCGACTTCCTCTGTCTATTCTAATTCCACAGACTTAGTCACTTAGACACAGTCACTACTCTGATGGGGTTTTTTTAAGTCCCTGTCTTTGAAAAGTGCGCTTTAGCTCACAGGATTTTTTTAAATAAGTCCCTGTCTTTGAGAAGTCTACTCCAGATCCTGCTTCTTTCTCTTGAGACCATTTCACTTAGTGAAAGCTGGGTTTTGGGGGATACACTCGCTACCATCCCTTTCATCAAAGTGACTGCTGCTGGTTGTATTATCAGAGAGAGAGAGAGAGAGATCTTTAATTTTTGATTTGATTGACACCAGTACTGAAACAGTTATCTGTAAAAACATGTATGCATGATCGATTATATGTACATGAATGCAGTCCCTAGTGTATCTGTTATTGCTATGACAACAAAACATTAAGTCTGTTTTACAGATTTAAACACATTCTTAAGTCAGCATACAGGCTCATTACCATAATGCTAATGAGGTTAAATATGGTAATTAAAAAATAATACCACCAGCATGCTAACAAAGCTAAAAATCAAAGGCCAGTGTGTGCAAAATATAATTTTTTTTAATATTCATTAAGAATTAGATGCTTAGGTGGCACGATGGCGTAGTTTTTAGAATGTCCGCCTCACAGTAGGAAGGTCCTGGGTTTCTGTGTGGGGTTTGCATGTTCTCAATGTGCTTATGTGCCAATGTGGGTTTTTTACCGGGTACTCCAATTTCCTCCCACAGTCCAAAGACATGAACATTTGGCTTGTTGGCTAGGTGTGACTGTGAATGTTTGTGTACTAGTATGGTATGGTTCAGGGTGTACCCAGCCTTTACCCAGTGTCGGCTGAGATAGTTTCCCACCTCCCGTGACCCTGGTAGGAATAAGCAGCTTTGCAAATGAGTGAGTGAAAAATTACAGTTATAATTTCATCATTTTGTTAATATAGTAAAACAAAAATGCTGGCCACCTGGCATCAGTTAACACATCATATTACTTTTTTTATTTCATATTGTTAGCATTCCTAGTAAACAGGCTCTGTAAGGACAATTATAAATGATATATAAAAGCACTATAATTGCTAATAAACACAGAATAGGTTTATCGTCGAGTTTAAGCTGTTCTTATTATGTGGATTTTCTGTAGTCGTTAAGCCGTGCCTTTTTGTTCCTCAGAGGTGCACTTCAAAGCCATGAATTTTAATACAAGCCAAAAGCTCTCTGTAGTGTTTTCCATCCTTTCATTCACTTCATTAAAAAAAACGGTTCTGAGCAGCCAGGTTCCATCTCAGAAGTTTACAGAGGGGCAGTTAAGCATTAAAACATTCGTATTTTCAGGAATGTTCAAATACACACATTTGGACACACTTGTGCATTATAGGTTCAATTACCCAACGTTTGAAGCCATTTTGTTTCAATTTGTGTTTGTGTTGAATCCTTATTGATCGTGCTGTGGAGGAATAAGATGGATGAACCACACTGGCGTATTTGAAATTATTCCCCATGATTATTGATCACTTTTAAACAACTAGAAATACAACCAGCTTGAGTGTGCTTCATGCTCAAGTTTAAGTATTTGAGATTATATTTTTATTTTATTTATTTATTTTGCTCTTGTTTTACTAAGATATTAAACCTATTTTACAGAATGCCAGAAAATGAAGTCAACACACTGTCGAGCAAGCTGTCCAAATTCAGCTCTCTGGGCTCCAAACATCGTTACAGGTTAGAACTTTTTGTTGTTTTCATCCAGACTCAGTGTCTGAACTACAGTGAGACAGGAAACAGGAAAAAGTTCATATGTCATTTAAATACTCTGTATGTGTGTCTACATGTGTAGTTTAATTATATTTATTTAGTATAGATGTAGTTTAAGTTGGTGTTAATAACGCACTTTTTTCTAGTTCATACTTACAGTATATAAGATTCAGGAGGAGCATACATGGTACAGGCAGTTAAATTAGTTATACTTCTATCACAAATACTCCTATCATAGATTAAATTACTGTTTAAATATTAAACTCATTAACTCATTGAATTACTGAGGTTTGGATTCACAAGCATCATGTACATGTGCTATTTGTTTTATGTTTTGTTGTGATTTTGCAAAATATCTATTTGTATCACATAATACTGATGCCGTTCCTGTGTATCTTGGCTCTGTCTCAGTGACTCACATATATATGAATTTTGTTGGGTTTTTAATTTTACATTTTTTTTGTACTTTACTGATATCCACAACAGACAGGTTAAAACCTGTACACCAATTACAGTAAACAGGCTGAAACACATACCAGCATTATAATAAAGGCTCAAATATTAACTAGAAATACATTAAACACGTGAACTAGCAATATATCAAACACACTAACACGTGAGCTAGCATCCCAGTAAATAAACTAATATACGTTAATTAGCATTACTGTGAATAGACTAACATGAAATAGCATTATTATAAATACAGTAACTAATGAAGTAGTGTTACCGTAAACACATATTTGAACTAGCATTAAACTAAACACACTACCTCATGAATTATTCTTCCCGGTAAATACTGGGAACAGACTAACACATGAACTAGCATTAAAATAAACCTACTAGCATGCGACCTAGCATTACAGTAAACAGACTAACATGTGAACTAGCATTAAAGGGGCCCATTCATTTACCAGGTATATTAAATAAACATGAAATACAGTGTTATCTCTTGGAAATAACATGAAGTCCTCTACAGTGTCTTTCTGAAACCATTTGTCAATGGCGCCTGCAATGGGCGTGATTATATTAGTGAATATTGCCTTTTTTTATTTCACTTGGAATTGTTTGATCTTCGACTTTCCACATTCTATGAATCAGTGTTGCATTCCTACGGTCATGCGGCCTTGTTATTGTTATTGTTATTATAAACAGATACAGAACAAAAACGAAATGTAATATAGCTGGATAAAAGATACTAAGCACATAAGCTGGGGTGGTTTCACCAGGAATCCTTTGCATTCAGCCAAAATGAACTGATAATGGAAGATAAAACACATCACATATTCACTAGTGTATCGGCACCATAAAAGTAAACATACTAGCATGTGTACAGTAAACAGATGTGAAATCTGTAGCATTATTTTGGTTAAAAACTGTTTTGTTTTCATGTCCATGGATGTGTAAACAAATTCATGTGTTGCAATACAAATGGCACATCAGGTGACTGTATTCAGTTTTATATTTCATAGCGGGAAAACCGCCATGCAGATGGGAAAAGACCAGTGTGTCGGGTTGCCCAGGCCGAATCTGGAGGTGGTGCGAACACGCAGTAAGACTTACCCCAAGAGGAGCACTCAGCCCACAAGTGAGCATCCATCCATCTAATATCTATCCAACAACATGCTGTCTAATACAAACAACACAAAAAATCACAGGTTTATACTAATTCATTTGTTCTAATGCTTTATCGTTTCTATAGTAACAGTTAAGTCATGGGACTAACTATTTAAATTTAACAGTTAAAGGACACTAAGTGTGTTGTGGGTGGCATGGTGGTGTAGTGGCTAGCACGTCCTCCTCACAGAAAGAAGGTCCTGGGTTCAAGTCCCGGGCTCAGGGGTTATGTTTATGTTCTCTGTGGGTTTCCTCCGGGTACTCTGGTTTCCTCCTACAATCCTAAAACATGCACATTAGGCTAATTGGCTGTTCCAAATTGCCTATAAGTGTGAGTGTAAGTGTGTGGGTTGTGTGGGTTGGCCCAACGATAGTCTGGCATGCTGTTCAGGGTGTACCTCGACTTTATCCTGTGTCAGTGATAAAGTAGTCTGTGCCGCATGCTGGACTTTCTCTCTAACATGAAAAGCTAGCGAGGGGTTGTATAAAGTGTGAAAAATCACAACATATTGTCTGACATGTTATTTTTCTACAATGGCACACCCTTAAGTATTTATTTATTAAATTTATTCCTTCCATAATAACACCAATCCCAGCTTTCAGTATGGTACATGATAACACCACGGCCTAGGGGATAATGGTACTTCAGAATAGTTGTGCAGATGTAATTATTAGCGCTAAAGCTCATAAGAATTAACATTTATATTGTATTATGCTGCACAGGCGTGCCCTATTCCCGTTATTCTGACGTGCAAGTCATTCCACTGCTCAGCGTGTTAATTACAGCGATAGTGAGATTAGGTTCACTTCAGCAATTTTGCAGGTGCGAGGACGCAAGCAGGTTCTATCCTTAACAGCACTTGCTTCCCTGAGGTTTCCTGTCACACAAGTATGCACCCACTCCATCTCTCTCTCTTTCGCAAATATTGGCTGCATGTACATTATATATGTGATAGCACATTGTAAATTATAGTAATTTTAAGATTACAGGATGTTGAAATCAGTATGAATGTGCTACAGCACTGTAAGCATTTCCACCAACAAAATTTAATCAACTTCAATTTCACAGCAAATTTGGAGTTTCAGAGGTTTTGCTAAAGAAGTTTCCCCTTTTTCAATTTTCTTCACTCACATGCAAAGAAGGAGTGCTGATTACATTCAAGTCAGGATTAGAAGATGAACAGATGCAATGAGAGAAATCCACTGAGAGAAAAAAGTCCCTTTTTAAAATAGGTTAGGGTTGGATTCAAAAACATAAATACTACCCTACTATTATACCCCTAAAAGATTTTAATTTAAACGTCTTAAATACCAGACAGTATATCCTAAGTAGTCAAGATAACTCGTTATGACCATCACATTGAGTAATCCTAAAACACTTATACCCTATGGCTTAAAGTTTGTAAACATGCTGAACATCCCATTCCATATGTACCTGTCTGGGGAATTGTGCTCATTCAGCTTTTCATTCAGTATTAGTGAGGTTGGGTACTTCAAGTGTACCATCAAGTCTATTTTAATGTATGGACTTGGACCCTCACAACGTGCCTTCAAAAATGCCTAGATTGTTGATATACCAACCTACTACATAGAGTTCAGGGTCTGTTCATGGTTCGCAGGACACTGTTACCATGCCAAGGGAGAATTAATTTTAAGGTCGACTAACATATCAACAAGTCATCTCACGGGATACCTGGACTCTGGACGAAGACTGGATACACTCTGGACAGCTCACCAGACCATTGTAGAGCAACACATCCACAACCATCCACACTCACACTCACACTTAGGGGCAATTCAGAACAGCCAAACTGCTGTATGTCATGTCTTTTGACTGTGGGAGGAAGCTGTAGTACCTGGAGGAAACCCACGCAAGCACAGGGAGAGCATGCAAACCCCACATAGAAACACCCAGGACTTGAACCCAGGACCTTCTTGCTGTGAGGCGAAAGTGCTAACCACTCTGACACCATGGCCGGGGGTGCAGTCCACTTTCTTATTCATCCTAAAGGTGTTCAGAAGGGTTGAGGTCAGGGCTCTGTGCAGGAAAGTCAAGTTCTTCCACTTCAGATTTGGGGTCTTCATGGTGCTCACTTTGTACACAGCGCCATTGTCATGCTGCTCTTGGTTCCAGTGAAGGGAAATTGTAATGCTACAGAACACAAATATATCTGGGTGCTTAAAATTTTGTGGCAAAGGTTTACTAAAGGCTCATGCACACTCTTTTGTACATTATTGTACCATTGGCTTGTCACTGGGGCAGTACTGTTTGAGGTACTGATTTGTACCCATGATATATTGCTTGGGAACACTTGTACAGTAGAAAGGTACACATAGATAACTTGAGATGTAATAATTAGCCCTGAGACTTATATTAGTGGAAATTGTACCTTGATGGACAGAGCTGGACTCTTACTGTACCCCTATTTCTGAGAGTGCATGGATGTGATAGATAGGTATCCACATACTTTTGGCCATAGGGTGTATCTAAATTAACTGCTTGTTTTTTATATTCTTTAACTGCTGCAGTTAGTGACAGTATGGGCAAAAATTGGCTTGATGCAAAAACATTGATTGATTGATTGATTGATTGATTGATTGATTGAATAAATGAATTAAATTGCAGCACTTGGAGAGAAAGTAAAGCATTAGATAGGTCGAAGTTTCGCTTTGATTCTGAATAAAAATGATAAAAATCTACTGAGATATCTCTTTTGAGTCAGTCAGCAGTTTCAGCCTGAAATAATTCCATCTTTTATGTTTTTGGCGATTTTATTTGATGATAGATTGCCACTAACTCTGTAACTAATGCTTAAACCTGACAGTGATATATTATGCTGTGGAGCTGTAACATTATTCTAAAAACTCTGTCTTCTAGGCTTGAACAATGGGAGCCGATCAGTCACAAAGGCAGGAAATTCCCTGGGTGAAGGCCAGGCTAAAGCCAGCACACTCCCACCATCCAAGAGGTACTGACCTCATACACACTTGTTTGAAGCAGATTGAAGACTTAATATCAGTGCAATAGAACACAGTGAGGTTAAAGTGTGTTTCATTTCATCCAAGCCCCAAAGAGTGCAAGAGAGAGAGCATTTCAGAGGATCAGCCAAGCAAGCCCTCAGCCCCCTGGGATGAAAACGCACCTCAGAGGTACCGTTAATGAGAGGGGTCATGTTTAAGTGTGGCTGAAGGTTTAGATAATCCTGCAGTAATGCACGCAAACATGCACAAATACACACACAAGCCCCGACTTACAGCACGATAAAGATCAAGAACTGGATTAAGTCGGTTTTTCTTTCCAACCCCTTTGAAAACAAATCACAAATCACTCCAGAGGTATTAGTTGTCAACTGTGCCTCCTGTTACTTCAGACCACGAGCTAAGCTTTCAGAAGAAAATGCCAACAGCTTTGGCTTTACCATTTTCCCTTTTTTCCTCCATGCCAGTGTGAAAGTCTGTCTTTCTTTGTTTTTTCTCAGTGGTCTGTACAACTCGGCCAACGAGCGAAACAAATCTCCCAAATTCCCGAACACACGCAGACGTTCGCCATCGGGAGGCAACGAGAACGAGGTTATGAACTCGTCCAGGCACAGGTACAGCATGTGTGTATGTGGATCTGTGTCATCACTCATTCACTCACTCACTCATTTGCTGAACCTCTTAATCCTAAAAAGGTGGGGTTCACCCTCAGTAGCACACCAGACCATTGCATGGCAACACACAGACAACCATTCACACTCACACCTAGGGGCAATATGGAACAGCCAATTAGACTAATGTCCATGTCTTTGGACTGTGTGAGGAAACCAGAGTACCCATGCAAGCACAGGGAGAACATGCAAACTCCACACAGGAAAGCCCAAACCTGGGAATCGAACCCAGGACCTTCCTGCTGTAAGGCAGACATGCTAACTACTACACCACCGGCAAGGGTACAGTTCAATCCAATAAATCAAATATGATGTTTTTTTTAATCATGTGGTAATTTTCCTGATACTAATACACCCACGTATTTGCTAATGAGTCAGCCAGGTGTGTTTCAAGCAACACAGGATTGAGAAATATGTTTCACAGGTGTGCACATTTCTGATGATTCCTAGCTCTTAGTAAGCTGATTACGTATCAACTAGTTTATGAGCTGATTCAAGCATGTTAAAGCACGACGTGAGAAAATGTACAGCTTGAAAACTTTCACTGCCGAAGATCAGTATATCTTACACACTTTCTCACTCACTCACTTGCTGAACCGCTTAATCCTATCAGGGTCGTGAGGAGGCTGGAGCCTATCTCAGCTGACACGGGGCAAAGGCAGGGTACACCCTGAACAGCTCACCAGACCATCACAGTGCCAACACACACACAACCATTCACACTCATACTCGCACCTTGGGGCCATGCCGAGCCTGGGACCTGAACCCAGGACCTTGGGTGGCATGGTTGCGTAGTGGTTAACACGTCCACCCTACAGCAAGAAGGTCCTGAGTGTGAATCTTGGACTGTGTGGAGATTGAAAGTTCTCCCTGTGCTTGGGTGGTTTTCCTCCTGGTACTCCGGTTTTCCTCCCACAGTCCAAAGACATGCACATTAGACTAATTATCTGTTCCAAATTGCCCGTAGATGTGTGTATATATGTGTGTGTGTGTGTGTGTGTGTGTGTGTGTGTGTGTGTGTGTGTGTGTGTGTGTGTGGATATGAGTGTGAATGGTTGTGAGTATGTTGGCCCTGTGATGGTGTGGTGAGCTGTTCAGGGGGTACCCTGCCTTTACCCAGTGTTGGCCAAGATAGGCTCCAGCCTCCCTGTGACCCAGATAGGATTAAGCAGTTCAAGAAATGAGTGTGTGAGAGAGAGTGTACTTACTGCCTTGGCATGTGTGGAAAAGTTCTTGTGGTACTTGGACGCCCTCTAGTGAGAAATCAGTGTAACAGCTCTTTCATTACAGTAAGACTTCAGTTTAATGTTTATTTAATCAATAGTATGTAAATATTAAATATAGTTCATCTTAAAAGATAAAAGGAACACACTTATATGTTTTATTCATATTTCTAAATGGTCCTGTATAATAATAATTTATAAGTATTTTGCTACAAAACATGATTTGTGATTTGTATCCAACACATTTCATGCCGCATGATTACCTTTGACTCCTAGGCCTGAAGGGTGTGAAGAGATTCAGATCACGAATATCCTTGAGCTTTAGAGAGGGAGCAGAGAGCTGCCTAGATCCTTCCCTTGGCTAAGCACTGATGAAAGAAACCCTGCAAATAAATAAGTAGTGTTAAAGCATCAAAGCGCACAAGGGAGCCTGTCTCACATCATGAATTTGGAAAGGCATGGGAAAAGTCTAATACTGTGATCATGTGCTCTTACAGGAAAGGCCAGAGGAGTGAGGATCCATCCAGCAAACAGCACCGGAGAAGGTGGGCAGTTCGGATTATTTATGGGAATAGCTGCAAAATACAAGCTTGTTTATTGACAAAAAGTGGTCATATATAGGATATCTTTAGATTTGCAGATATGGGTCTACAACAACAAGTACCACATGCACTTAAATACCCTATTATGATTATTATTGTTGTTATCATTTTTATTAGTATTGCTATAATTATTATTGTTGTTATTATTATTATTATTATTATTATCATTATTAGTATTATTGTTGTTGTTGTTGTTGTTACTATTATTATTATTGTTAATATTATTATTATCATCTCATTTGCCGAACCGCTTGATCCTACTAGGGTTGCGGGGAGGCTGGTGCATATCTCAGTCGACACTGGGCGAAGGCCAGGTTAAACCCTGAACAGCTCCCCAGACTATTGCAGGGCTACACAGAAATATAGGCAAAAAATACACTAAAACAAGATATTTATAGTTTATATTTACATATTTTCCATGACAGAGACAGGTCAGGTGATCTCTGTGCTTCAAGCTAATAGCACTGAGTAGTTAACCATGTCTTTTGAGCCTACTCATTCAGGGTATGTACCACATGGAATTATGTACGATCTGTAAAGGAGGAGTTTTACTCTCATTTAAATTTTATTACGCAGAAACACAAATAAATAATTTAATTAATAAATGTAAAAGTTTTTGGTTTATTTTTTCATTTTTAAAGTTCGACAGTGATGAAGCTGCCTGCTTCAGATACCTGGATGATTCATGCATTATCCACTTTTAATTATGTCACATATCTCTGAGATAGTGAACCAATCAGACTGCGCCATCCCTGTGTAGAGTATCCTAATTTCTTAACATTTTAATAATAGTTATATTATTTAAAAAATTTAATGGTTTCGTTCTTCGCTGTAGCTGAAATCTAAAACAAGATTTTATTTGTTGATTTATAATTTTATTTTTCTTATTTATTTATTTTACCTTTTCATCAACTTTTGACCCCTGCTGTGTGTCTCTTTAGGTCACGTTCTCGTGGCAACACAAGCAGTGGCAGTGAGTCAGAGAATTCCAACAGAGAGCACCGTAAAAAGAGAAACAGGTACAGAGATTACACCACATACACACACACACACACACACACACACACACTGAAACCAACAGAAAACAAATCAGTCTTGGTGATCTTCATGTAGAAACTGTCATTATGTCATTATGATATCTTATTTAAGACCCAGCAGATAAAGCAGATTTGGGTCTGTAATAGTTATTTGTACATGTCAGAATCAGAATACTTTATTTATCCTGGAGGAAAGTGTGTGTACACAGTTGCTCCATACCAAGTAAAGAATAAGATAAAAATAAAGTTTCAATATAAAAAAAAAATACATGTATATATATATATATATATATATATATACACACACACACACACACATACACACACACATATATATATATATATATATATATATATAGTGGTGTGACAAAGTGCTTGCCC
>JAQMYF010000008.1:16408847-16427263 GCA_030014195.1 Neosilurus mollespiculum
GGATTTTCACAGTTCATTATATGCTTACAGAAGTCTCTCTCGCTTTCTCTCACACACACACGCACACACACACATATATATATAGTGGTGTGAAAAAGTGCTTGCCCCTTCCTGATTTCTTATTTTTTTGCATGTTTTTCACACTATGTTTTGGATCGTCAAACAAATTTAAATATTAGTCAAAGACAACACAAGTAAACACAAAATGCAGCTTTTAAATGAAGGTTTTTATTATTAAGGGAGAAAAAAATCCAAACCTACATGGCCCTGTGTGAAAAAATGATTGCCCCCTTGTTAAAACGTAACTGTGGTTTATCACACCTGAATTCAATTTCTCTAGCCACATCTAGGCCTGATTACTGCCACACCTGTTCTCAATCAAGAAACCACTTAAATAGGACCTGCCTGATAAAGTGAAGTCGACCAAAAGATCCTCAAAAGCTAGACATTATGCCAAGATCCAAAGAAATTCAGGAACAAATGAGAAGGCAAGTAATTGAGATCTATCAGTCTGGAAAAGGTTATAAAGCCATTTCTAAAGATTTGGGATTCCAGCAAACCACTGTGAGAGCCATTATCCACAAATGGCGAAAACAAGGAACAGTAGTGAACCATCACAGAAGTGGCCGGCCGACCAGAATTACCCCAAGAGCACAGCGACGACTCATCCAAGAGGTCACAAAAGACCCCACAACAAAACATCCAAAGAACTGCAGGCCTCACTTGCCTCAGTTAAGGTCAGCCATGCAGGGTTCCAAGACAAAAACCCCTGCTGAGCAAAAAGAACATTAAGGCTCATCTCAATTTTGCCAGAAAACATCTTGATGATCCCCAAGACTTTTGGGAAAATACTCTGTGGACTGACAAGACAAAAGTTGAACTTTTTGGAAGGTGTGTGTCCCATCACATCTGGCGTAAAAGTAACACTGCATTTCAGAAAAAGAACATCATCCCAACAGTAAAATATGGTGGTGGTAGTGTGATGGTCTGGGGCTGTTTTGCTGTTTCAGGATGACTTGCTGTGATAAATGGAACCAAGAATTCTGCTGTCTACCAAAAAAATCCTGAAGGAGAATGTCTGGCGATCTGTGAGCTCAAGCACAAAATGAAGACTGGAGTGGTCTAGTCAAAGTCCTTACCTGAATCCTATTGAGATGCTGTGGCATGACCTTAAAAAGGCGGTTCATGCTCGAAAACCCTCCAATGTGGCTGAATTACAACAATTCTGCAAAGATGATTG
Organism: Neosilurus mollespiculum; assembly: GCA_030014195.1. Lineage (NCBI taxonomy): Eukaryota > Metazoa > Chordata > Actinopteri > Siluriformes > Plotosidae > Neosilurus > Neosilurus mollespiculum. Next base: position 16,410,088 of record JAQMYF010000008.1, read on the forward strand.
GGCCAAAATTCCTCCACAGTGCTGTAAAAGACTCATCGCAAGTTATTGCAAACGCTTGATTGCAGTTGTTGCTGCTAAGGGTGGCCCAGCCAGTTAGGTTTTATTATTATTTTTTAGGTTTAGGGAACAATCACTTTTTCATACAGGGCTATGTAGGTTTGGATTTTTTTTTTCTCCCTTAACAAAAAAAACCTTCATTTAAAAACTGCATTTGTGTTGTCTTTGCCTAATATTTAACTTTGTTTGATCTGAAACATTTAAGTGTGACAAACATACAAAAAAATACGAAATCATGAAGGGGCAAACACGTTTTCTCACCACTGTATACACATATATATGTAAATCTAAAATTAGAAGTTACTTATATCTATAAACATATGCAGAATGAATCCTGTCAGTGAGTAATATGTACAGTATTATCAATATGATAAACAGTAGAATGGAAACGTGTGCCGTAGGTCCCGGCAGGAGAACGAGATGGTCGATTCTGGACCGCAGTGGGAGGCTGTGCTTCGTAGGCAGAAGGAGAAAAACCCGAATGATCCCAATCATCGCCGCTCACGCCATCGCTCTAGATCGTTAGTATATCCGAGTTCACTTCTCCTTTCTATGGTGTAGTGCTGTCAAACAAAGCACAGGTTTCTACTAGCACATGTTTTATTAGGGTTCTGTCTTGTATCGACATTTTCTTTTTAAAGCATGGCAAAACTCTTAACACAGAAAAGAGTAGGCTGAAAAAAAGAGGGGTCAGTGCTTCTATGCACAGGAAGAAGTGTAAAAGACCCTCCTGATCATCTTGAAATTAAGACTTAAAAAAAACTTGTGGTTCATAAATGAGATCTGCGACTATCAGTCTGGACATCACAAGTTTGAATCCAGGTTGATACAATCAACCATCTGCGGCCGTGAGTCCAGTGGAGCTCCATTGTCCAAACTCTCACGAGAGGGAGGGGTAGCATACATGCACTTCTGTGTCATCAGCAGCCAATCTTATGTGTCTGTGAGCTCATGCATTTAAGGGTTGGATAGGCTGCCCCTAAATATGCATGCACATATGGCAGCATCACGTCACAGACAGGGCACATGCTTGCTTACACCCCTTCCTGATTAGTGGTGGGTAGCATGGCTATGCTTGAAGCGTGGGAATTGGCTTTGACTAAAGGTTGGAAGGAAAATTGGGGAGGGGGAAGACACACACACACACACACACAGACACACACACCAGAAAATAATAGTGATGATGCATTGCATATATATTCTTCTTTTGTAGGAGAAGTCCAGATGTTCAAGCTAAGGAGCAGCTGTGGAAGCATATACAGTAAGTAATGATGAGTGGCTCTGTTAAAGTCTATGTGAACTTACTCACTTACTACTGGCAGACAGATTCTGTGTTTGGGATGATTCACTCTGTCACAGTTTTATTGATGTGTGTGTAGGAAGGAGTTGGTAGATCCATCCGGTCTGACAGAGGAACAACTGAAGGAGATTCCATATAAGAAAGTGGAGTGAGTGAATCAATCTCTCCTGTCTTTGCTAATCAGGATATCCTGTAATTGAAACTATGCACACCATAATTCCAAACGCATTCTCCAATGTCTGAGTAAAGAGGTCTCCATCTTTGGAATTATAGTTGAACATACCGTAGCTTGAAGTTATCCAAAAATACTGTATCATCAATCATTTTAATGATCAGTAAGTAATCAGTACTCTTCTTCTTCAAGTCCAACTCTTATGTGATAAAAACATTGACACAGCAGACAAAATAAGTTCGATGTGCAGTTTTTATCACTGTGGGGACACAGTGGCGTAGAACTGCTTTACAGAAAGGAGATCCGTGGTTCTGTGTGGAGTTTACATGTTCTGTCCATGCTTGTGTGGGTTTCCTCAGGGTGCTCCATTTACCTCCCACACCCTATAGACATGCACATTAGCCTAATTGACTATTTCAAATTGCCCTTAGTTTTAAGGGTGAATGGATGTATGTCCTAGAGAATAGTTTCTGCATGGGTCTTCAAACCCTCAAAGGTAAAAACATGCATCTCAACAGAAACCATGGAAGTGGCCAAATGCATCATGGGTACAGAATGGAAAGTGAATGATTATCACTGTATTCAGTCTCTCTCTCACTCATATGCTAAGCCGCTTAATCCTGTTAGGGTAGCAGAGAGGCTGAGGCCTATCTCAGCCTACACTGGGCGAAGGCAGGGTACACGCTGAACAGCTCACCAGACCATTGCATGGCCAACACACACACAACCATTAACATTCACTCTTAGGGACAATTTTGGAACAGCCGATTAGCTTAATGTGCATGTCTTTGGACTGTGAGAGGAAACTGGAGTACCCAGAGGAAAGCCCCACACGCACAGGGAAAACAAAAAACCCAGGACTATCTTGTTGTGAGGCAGACCTGCTAACCACTACAACACCATGCCACTCATGATTGTGTTTATTAATATAATTTATTAATTAATTATGAGGCACAGTAAGATTTCTAACAGAGCCAAATGATCTATACTCACTAAAAAGAGCTGAAATTCAAATCCACATGTATGACAGGTTGAATTATTGGCAGTATTTATGTATAAATGTGAATTATATGATATAATATAAATATATATTAATTTTTTCTATCTACTCTGCTGACTGGCCGTGTGGCAAAATATCTCCTTTCAGAACTCAAGGTGACCCGATCCGTATCCGTCACTCTCACTCTCCCCGGACCTACCGACAGTACCGGCGCTCGCACTGCTCTGATGGAGAGAGGTCTGTCCTCTCAGAGGTCAAGTGAGTCCAGGAATAATTTTGGTCAATTCAAAGATCGTATTCCCCCTCAGGTCATTCACAGTCAACAAGAAACAAGGGCCAAACTTATTCATACAAAGTTATTATTAACATTCTCAAATATGTCTGTCTTTTCAATTTTTTTTCAGCTCTCGGACTGATCTGGTGCCTCCGCTTCCGGTTACACGCACTGTAGACATGACAGGATCCAGTACTGCCACCTCACAGGTAAGTCTCTGTTCTCTGGAACAGCACCTCTTTCAAGGAAAACACTGTCATGAACAAGTTTACAGTCTGTGAATATGAGGGTAGTGCACTGTATACTGTACTGGCCACTGTCTCGTTTTAAACTTGAATCCCAAAAATGTAATGTTGTAACGGGCTGTGCTGTCCAGGTGGGAAGTGACATTACTTTCTCCACTGTCAATCAGACTGACACTAGCCAATCACACACATACTGCATGTGAGTTCATGCATGCAGAAGAGAGTAGATAGCCCTTTCTCTGAGTGTGACACAACAAAAAGATACGGTTGGTGGCTTCACATGTTTCAGAAGACTAACGTAACATAACATAGTGGTTAGCACATCTGCCTCACAGCAGGACGGTCCTGGGTTCTAGTTCCGGGCTGTGTGGGGTTTGCATGTTCCCCCCAGTGCTTGTGTGGTTTTCCTTCAGGTACTCCGGTTTCCTCCCACAGTCCAAAGACATGCACATTATGCTTATTGACTTTTCCAGCGTGCTCCAGGTGTGGATGTAAATGTGAATGGTTTTGTGTGTGTTGGCCCTCTGATGGTCTGGTGAGCTGTCCAGGGTGCACCCTATCTTTGCCCAGTGTTGGATGAGATAGACTCCAACCTCCCCATGAACCTAATAATATTAAGCAGTTCGGCAAATGAGTGTGTGAGGGAGTAATAAATAATTACCAGCTACTTACCCAAGGTGAGGTGGATAATCCCCGAGACAGAATATTGAGGGAATTATTTATATCAGCCACCAAGCCTAAGTGCATAATTCTTTATAGTGTATATTACACAAAAACATAAAAACACACACTGGAATTAGATTATTATGGTTTATTTCATACTTTGTTAAATCATGACGGGCGCAGGTGAGCTCTGAGTACATGAGAGCAGTTGTAGAGCTGCCAATCTAGCCAGTCACACACATATTGTATGTGAGTTCATGTATGCAGAAGAGGGTAGATAGCCCTTTCCTCTGATTATTATTATGTTTTTAATATACACTACACGGAAACTCAGGAAAAATAAACTAAAACAATTATTTGATTTAATTTTAAAGTATGTTAATGATGATGTCACCTGCTTCAAGTGACTGTAACAAACAGTGAGCGTCCATTGTTTTCATTCAAGTTATTCACTCCTGAGGTAGTGGACCAATCAGATCTTGCCGTCCCCATGTAATATACTTATCTATATATCTAAAACATAATATTGTTTTTTTCTTATATTTAAACATTATAAATTAAAAATGTTCAAGATAAAAAGACATGCGCAAATTAGAAGAAATTATCTCACTGAATGACTCATCTGTTATAATACACAGAGCATGTGGCTTAACTTATCAAGGGCTTGGAACTCGGCACACAAGCTTAATCAGGTGTCTTAAAGTGTGGAAAATGCCAAATACACAGCTTTCTGTGTTTCTTTCCTACAGCAAACACATTCCATCGATAATCCAACGTTCTGAAAACATTCAAAGCACTTTTTTTGTCTATAATTCATCTTTGAATATTTTCTCGTACTTTTCATATAGACGAGAGAGCATTCGGTTGCATGTACATGCTCAGAAATGACAGGTTGCTGTGAGGTGTTTTTACAGCCTTATTCAGAAATGTCTGTGTTTTTCTTTCTGCAGAAGAAGAATGGATCCAAAGATAATCTGTCTGAGAGCTCGGGACAAGAGACAAAAAGCAGCATCAAGGCCACCAAAACCTCACACAGCTCTCAGACCAAAAACGAAACGTGACCGCTTTTCACCTTGACAAATTTCACCACAAAAGGTTAGGAGAGGTCACAGACGATGTACTAAACCCTGGAAGTATTCAACACTAATAAATGGAAATTTCAGACAGACATGGAGCACCTGTCTAAAAGAAACGAAATGGCTGTGTCGATGTTGTCAGCTTGTCTGATAAAAAACTTAATTTATATTTAAAAAAAAAAAAAAAAAAAAAAAAAAAAGGCATTTTGTACTTTTATTAACTGAACATGATCAGTACAGGTATTAAAAACCACTCATTTTGTTCTGACAATCAACTGAAGGATGAATCATTTCTATAACCAACACTGCACAGTCTCTACGGTGATACACTAAACACTGATTTCTACAGTATTAAATCTTCAACTCATTATCCTACATGTGGACATTCTCAAACAGAGAAATCCTATTCATGTTCTCCGACCATAGACTTAACTTGTAGAAAATTGTCGCTGCTGTACCTCTTTGTATTGTCATTCTCTGCTGTTAGGAAACACACTGTACATGGTTATCTGTAGCCGAGCTGGAGACTCAATAAAATACATCCTTATCAGTTGTTCTTTACAAATCTGATTAAAGTATGTGGTATTTCTGATGGATGAAATTTCAGAATGCCTTGTTTGCCACTAGGGGGAGTCACTCACAACACATCCAATCAGCTTCTTTCAAGTGGTTTCTTTCTAATGGTCATTCCACATAATGGGTACAGTTTTAATATTAATTTTATGTTATAAATACCAATAATTTAATTCCAGGTTTTATAATAATATATCATATCAAGTTTAAATTGGAATATGACTTTAAATTATATTCATCTTGTTAAATTTTTTTTCATCACATTGATCCCCGTGCTTACGTGGGTTTCCTCCAGGTACTCCAGTTTCCTCCCACAGTCCAAAGACATGCACATGAGGCTAATTGGCTTTTCCAAGTTTCCCCTAAGTATAAGTGTGAGTGTAAGTGTGTGTGTGTGTGTGTGTGTGTGTGTGTGTGTGTGAGTGAGTGTGTTGGCTCTGCAATTGTCTGGCGAGCTGTTCAAGGTGTACCCTGCTTTTGCCCTGTGTCTGCTGAGATAGGCTCCAGCCTCCCTGCGACCCTATTGATGATGATGATGATGAATGAAATTGTACCTAAGTATATAAGGTGTGAAATCACATGACCAATTATTCATTCATATTCATTTGTTCTCAGCTGACTCTGGGAGAGGGCGGGGTACACCCTGAACAGCTCTCCGCTTCATTGCATGGCAAAACACACACACAACCATTCACACTCACACTCACACCTAGCGTCAGTTTGGAACAACCAGTAACCCTAATGTGCATGTGTTTGGACTGTAGGAGAAAACTGGAGTACCGAGAGGAAACCCTTGATCGCATAAGGAGAACATGCAAACTCCACACAGAAACGTCCTTGCCGATCCCTCGTTTTTGAACCCAGGACCTTCTTTCTGTCAGGTGGACGTGCTGACCACTACACCGCCTTGCTGGCACAGTGGGGTAGTTGTTAGCAGGTCTACCAAACAGCAAGAAGGTTCTGGGTTCTGAGTTTTCATGTTTGTCCCCATGCTTGTGTTGGTTTCCTCTAAGTGCTCCTGTTTCCTCCAACAGTCAAAGATATGCTAGTAATTGGATGTTCTCATTTGACCCTAGGTGTGAATGTGAGTGTGAATGGTTGTGAGTGTGTTGGCATTGCGATGGTTTGTTGAGTTGTTCAGAGTGTACCCCAACTTCGCCTTGAGTCGGCTGAGATAGACTCCAGCTTCCCCTGCCACCTAATAAAAGATGAATCGGTTCAGAAAATGAAATGAAAATTATGGAATATAGAGAACATACAGACAGGTCTATTCAGAAATGTGGACGCTGATATAAAAACAGTATATTGTATTGTTTTGAGCTCATACTAAAACAGGCAAAGCCTCTGTTTATACATGAAGAAGGATGGAAAAGCACAGACTCACAAACACGCCTTATTATAGGAACACAGAAACTTTCGTCAAGCACACTGTAGGACTGAAAAAAACAATTGGGAAATAGTGAATCATCTCATCTCATCTCATGGTCCGAACTCTGCCACTTATTTCCTGAAATGACTCCTTACATTCCTTTTTAAATATCTTAAAGCTGGGCATTTTATTTGACGTTGTGAACATGAGGCATTTGCATAAGTCTGGGATTATAAGAGCTTTTATTCTGCTAGACCCTAAATGAAATCAGATGTTTTGGATGGATGCCAAAGATTTCACCGAGTATTAAGGTGTACTTTAAGTATATCCAAAGACCTTATACAACTCAACATTTAGAAAATATGTATATTTTATTTAACTTGATTTCATCCCAGTAAACGAAATAATATTGTGCTGACAAGTAATTGGCTAACGTGTGATTTCAAGCCTGGAGACTGAAATATCCGACATCACACCGGCGTGCAATGAACACTGAAATGAATAAACGTAATTTCTCTAAAGTTAATACATGAATCTCATTCTTATCACAGTATACGGATTGGGATTGATTCCTCTTTGTCTGGTCTCAATGAGGCATCTGGGTTTAATGTTTACTTTTGCTGAGCTGTGTCCTCATCTTAACTCGATCTAGGACAAACTTTGTATTCTTAAGTTTAGTCTACATTAGGAGGGTGTTTGGTCCGGCAAAAGCAAACCTTTACGATTATTTTTGGTTGATATGAACACATAGGTGTGCCCTGTTATATGCACTCCCCCTCCCTTTTATTTTTGTAATTTCCATGTACATCCATGGCTGCTGTTCTCTAACATCTGCAGTAAAGTAATAGCAGGAACAGAGTTCTGTGCGTCGTGGCAGAGCTCCAACAAATGTATGCCAAATGCACTCGTTCACCTCGATGGGTTGTGAAAAGTGGAAGGGAGGGGCAGGATTCTGAGAGAGCTGAGATTCTGACTCTGCTTTGTGATTTGGGACGGAGAAGGGTTTTTTCCCCCTCATGGGGAGCTTGTAATGTTGAACAACTGGTGAAAAGCTTTGGCTCTATAATTAAACCTGGGAATTTTTCAAGGCGTTGTTAAAAGGTTAGTATTTGACTCTGCACTGCCTTTTTGGGGCATCAGCCTGTTGTTGTTGTTGTTGTTGTTGTTTCTGTTTTGAAAACCAAGTCATAAACCTTAAAACCCTTCAACAGTGTACAGATGGCCTCATTGCAATGGCATTTAACCTTGTTTTTCACAGAAGCATTTCTGTCAATTCATCCATTTAGGAATGGAAACGGTTTAAGTTGCATCTGGCAACCTGAAAGCATCCTGTAGGTCCTTGAGGACAACAGCTTTCTTTACAGGGCCTTGCATAAACAGGATTTCACCCTTTCCTGTGTGGAGACCTATTATCAAATTAGCAGACCAAATACCCATTATTCATGTTGTCCTAATGGATTTTCCAGCCATTAAACCTCAGCTTTAAGATCCTTGCATTGTTCTTAAAGAAGTCATTCCTGCTCCTTGTTATGGCATAATTAAATAATTAAAATAAATATTTATAAACAATCATGAATTAAATCAGGCATCATGGAGCAAAAACAAATACCAAGAATGAAAATAAAAACACACATGAGGTAATCTGTTATGAGGACTGGGTTGGTAACCTCTCCTGCAAGATTATGGCTGATCCTTAAGACATTGCACAGCAAAATACACTGCCTGCAAAAGAAAAAAGCCCCGCACTCATTTTGATGGAGCACCTTTAGTGTTGATTACAGCATGTAATCTCCATGGTATTGTTGCTCCAGTTGGTCGGGTCGAGGCTCAGCAACAGTAATGTGGCAATAAAATGAAGTCAGCTGATGAGCTGAATGTGCTGAATGAGCAGGTTAATCACATCAATGGATTTTTTCTCCCCTGATGGCACAGATATAAAATGAGGACTCAAATAATGAATGAGTGGTTCAGGGAGCACGAGGAATCATTTTCACAATCATTGGCACCCCAGAGTCCTGAACTTAATCCTATTGAAAATCTTTGGGATGTGCTGGAGAAGACTTTATGGAGTGGTTAAATTTTTCCTTCATTAATTCAACATGGTGAAACTGTTTAAGGTATACCATATCTTCAACCAGGGTCAGCTGAGATAGACTCTAGCCTCCTGTTGGATTAATCGGTTCAGGAAATGAGTGAGTGAGTGTACATTTCTATCCTGTAACACACCTGACCTGTTTAAATCCATCACCATGCGAAGGTTCTTACTGCCTTCGTGTGTTCAGGCATCCATGGTCATTTGAAATGTCTAGGAATAGTACATCAAAACTCACCATGCCTGTGCTAGAACCTGAAACAGTCTTGAGGAACATGAGAATTAGACCTTCCCAACTGAATGGTATGGAGAATGATTATGGAACTGCAATAGGAGTTAATATTCAGGTAGTGTTGTTCCCCAGACAACCGGGCCTCAAAGAACTCAGAGTTAAATCTGATGTCTTTGTCTGGTAGTAGCTGTGGCATGTCTAAGAGATAAGCACCTGGTGCCAAGCTGCGATGTGGAAGTCCTTGGCAGAAAGGTAATGCGATCCAGGGCAAGAGCTTTTTTAAGATGTTAGTGGTAAGATATAATGCCCATTTTCTTTCATTTTGGACACCAGTAGAGCACCAAAGTACAATTCCTAATCCTAAAAACTACAGTTTTTCAGGAGCTTCAAGCTTCTTCCTCATGCCCCGCCCCCAGGTTTTGAGTGCATGCTGGTGCTTCTCTGATTGGTCACCTTTCTGAAGTGGATTGCTTTTCCTTTCAGTGTGCTGGAAGGCAGACCACTATGCACGTGGTGGTGTGGTAGTGAAAGGCCAGATAATCAGAAGGTTCAGCACGGCATGACGCACCAGTGTGCCCCTAAGCGCCAAGTTCCATATTTCACACTCTGGCGTCATCTAACACGGCTGTTCCAACATATATAGGTCAAAAAAGTAGAAAAGGCACAATATCTCTCCTTTAATTTAATTAGAAAGAAGCTTCAGGAGTGCTTTTTCCCGTTATATTTTTTTTTTTCAGCTTTGAAAAAAAAGAGACCATTAAACCCTCAGTTCCAGTGTCCTTTAATCAGGGTACTGCAATGACGGTTTTTTTTTTTTTAACTTTCCACCCTGGCAATCACCCATCCACAACCATTAACTGGGAAATGGACACCTTATTAATTTGCCCTCAACTTGGTTAAAAGCACTGACGTTATGTGAGCATGTAACACACACTACTGCTAATATATTGGAAATGAAAGGCCTTTTTGTGCTAGAAATCGACACTAATCAGGTTTAATCCAAGAAGCAAGACGTTTACTTCACTGGAGAGTAGATGTCATCATTTTATAATTCATAACCAATCAACAATGACGTGATCCCACTCTTCATGCCAAAAACTTAAGTTAGTCCTTCAGGCTTTATCAAACGCCCTGATATAACAACACTTGGAAGAAGAATATTTGTCCATACTGGCATTTTCCAGATGGCAAAAATGTACAAGTTGTACAAGGGATCAAGCTGTGAGTGGGTCAGAATCACCCAGGCTTTGTACAGCTGTAGACTCCTTATAAAAGAGTTTCCATGTGGTGAAAACAGTTTTCCTTCCAGAAAAGAGGCTTTTCTACTAAAGCTCGTTCTTGTGGACTTTATTTTCCACCATGAAGTCACAAAAGTGTAGTATAAGAACACTAGCAAGTAGAAAAATAAAAGATTTGATGGTAACGTCAAGGAGAAGAAGCCTAATCCCCCGTGGGTTCACCACCCGCAGTACTAAGATAAATAATCTGATCCATGCCAGTCAGGCGTACAGTGGGATGTCCAGTACTAGTAATAAAACTCTCACACAATAAAGACCTCGAGAGCTTGCATGTTTATTGAACTACTGCTTAAATCGTCAAAATTACTCGTACAATACAGAGTACTTCATTATTAATCACAAGCTGGTTTTTTTTCTTTTTACACCAAGAGTCATAGTATTTCAACATAGTACAGCAGACCCTAGCTAATTTATGCTATATACAGGAGCTAGAATACCTAGCGTAGGAGAGAAAATGCAAACAGTCAAGATGAAGATGAAAACAAATCAAAGCAGGGGTGGGGGAGAGGAGCATGCAGCTGATGCACTAGGGAAGATCTAGAGCAAGCTGGGAAGGTTCCCACTATAGGGGAGAGAAAGAGAAAAGGAAGACAAAGAAACTAAAGTGGGCTTTCAAGTTGGTCGTTGGTTTGGGATTGTTTAAAAAGTATATGTTTTATAAATTGGAAGCAAAGACAAAACTGCAAATAGTGAAGGATGACACTTTTGCTACCGAGTTATCAAAAAAAAAAAACCTATCACAGCTTTTTTTTTTTTTTTTTGGTTTGTATCTTCAAAGAGTCATTCACAAAACCAAAAGATGAACACTAATTCATCAGTGCTACATTTTCAGCTTAGGAAAGAGAATGATCAGATCAGATCGAGTGCTGGGAGATGAAGGTGAGGGTCTTAGCTGCTAGAAGCGTCTTCTAATAACCTACGCAGCTGATTGCTAACCTTAAACCAACCTTCTGTGGACTTTTCTTTTTCCCGGAGATGTACGAATTTAGGAATTGGCCTAAATGAAAAGTTCTCGATGTCGCCTTTCTGCAGGTGAACATATATTTACATATTAAGCAAGAACCAACACTCTGCATGAAGTTCCATTGCTTTAAGTGCTAAAATCATTCTGAGAGACAGATCCCCGATCAAGGACACGACACTCACTATACGTACTGCCACTGCCAAATTATCTAGTGCGACTAATCCGTCATATCAGCTCTTTGACCTTAAAGGGAAAACATTAATAAATGCAGTTTTGTGATTGCTCCCACTGTTTGTTTGGGGGTTTTTCTCTCACCATGTTAAAAGTAACCATTTTCTAAGGTGGTCTTCAAAATGTTCTTCTTGGTCTTTTTTAAACGTGCATCCTTTTTGTTGTTGGTTTTAATCCAAAGAGAAAGCCGCACAGAAACGACAGTGGGAGGGAGGGATTGAGGGAGGAAAAGAAGTCGATCCAGACCAAGTTACAACAACCATACGACGAAGAACCAAACACCTTTCTCCAGACGTGAAGAGATATGAAATAAAAACCCATCTCGGCTACCTTACCAAGGAGCAGATTAAAGTCCAAAATAGCACCATTCATCAGTGTCTCAAATCCGTGGCAGCATCTCAATCACTTACCACAAGGAAACAATGCGGTTTCTACAGCTACTTCTATATCACAACGCACATGATTACACTTTAATATACTGGCAAAGCAAAAGAAAAAAAAAAGAAGCCCAAAATTTTTTTTTTTATCAAAGCAAGGTTTAAAAATAACAATAAAAATTAAAATTACTGTGTACTACAAAAGCTTCTAGTAACTGCATGGGATTTGGGGACTCTTAGCCTCAGTAAATACTGTCGAGTGTGTATAGGTTTCAGTAGTTTAGTGTGTGAAGACGAGATCAGTTGCTGTAGGTTAAAGTCGGAGCTGAAAATTAAAACAGACGTACAAACTGACTGATGAATTTAGTGTCAGGGTGCGTGCTGGGAAAAGTGTGTACTTGGATTGTGAAAATCTAGTTCATTGATTTCGCCCTCCTGAAGGGTTTGCCCCTAGCAGTGTGACTGCAGGATATAACATTGTATTGAAACACAAACAATACTGAAGTCTTGGACAGTCTGTGGTGTAAAACGACAATACGAAGACTGAAGGAGGGGTGGAAGAAGAGAGAGAGAGAAAAAAAAAGGATCCTGCTTCTGTAGGTAGTGGACAAGTGGATGACATGCTGCTGCAGGTTTCTTCAGCCTTGTGGAGGTTGTAAACGATGCAGACGTGCGGGTCTGTACAGCTCCAATCTGTCAGCTCTGTCGCAAGGTGCTTTGTGGCTTTCGGCACTACTTTGTGTCCTCCCAAGAACATGAACATATCATCAAGGCTTAGAGTCCCGAGCGTTTCTATCATAGTATTAAAAAAATCACACAGATGAGGAGCGAAACGGCTCCAGAGTCAGATTTCATTTTTACCACATACCATAAAAATGAGAATTATACACAAGTTAGGAAACAAAAAACAAACAAAAAATATATACACAGGGAGGCTCGTCGGACTCTGTTTTAAGGAGACTCCATGTTAATAAACCACTTCTATCCAACATCAGGCGGAAGGAATGTTGAACTTTCGCTGGGGCTCCCCATCACCCTGGCCTGCACAGGGGCCCAGATGTTAACCCTGAGACAGAGAGGAGACATGAAGGTGAAAAGAGAAAAAGTGACGAGACATACATCCAGCCTGAGACACTTTTTTTTTTCCCTAGGATTTAGAGTAGTGGAACATACCTCTGGGGATCCTCCATCGCTCCTGTCAGTTCATTTCTGCAGTAGGAAGCTTGAAAAGAAAAATACGAGGGGGATTAAAGTATCCGTTATATTGGTATGACAGGGCGAAGTGTGGATTGATGCTAATATAAATAAAAACATGCTAATGATAGAACATAACATGAAATCTATAGCTGCGCATTCCTGCCTGGTGTGCAAAGAGGCAAAGAATAATAATCTAAGCAACAATCCAAGCCAATGGCTTTAGGGGGCGGTGGGGTGGATATTTAGTGACTATCAGATGAGGTTTAGACTCGCTGTAATCTGATCTTTCGTCTAATAGGTCTGACCACAGCCTTTTCCAAATAAGGAATCCTGATTGATCTCAACCAGGGCAGGGGGGGGGGGAGCTTAGGAGGCACCCGTACAAAATCCTACCAAACAAATGAAAACCGATCACCCTTAAAGCAAAGCACACATGGCTACAATGGCACGGCCCGGCACCTGTTCAAATTCCGTCCCTTCTATTCCGCTTCCCTGACTGCAGCTCTGGAGCGATTCCAAGCAAAGTAAAAAGAGGTCACTTTTTACCCCCCCTCCTTCTCCTCCCCCTCCCGTGCTGTCTCAACCCGCCATGGCGAACCCAGTGAACCCTCAGTACTGCTGCTGCAGCACACACACACACGGAGAGAGGCAGGAAAACTCAAACTTCCAACTGAGCGAGGAACGCAGGCAATGGCGCTCGACGTTGCCTGGCACAGCTACACAATGAGACTACTTCAACAGCTTTAACAGTACAAATTAGTATTTTACTGCCTATGTTCCATTTTTTTAAATGTCTTGAGTGAACATAGCTGTTTAAAAAAAAAAACACCTGGAAGGGATCTAATCTATAAAGGTATCAATCCGTCCGTCTACATGAGAGGAAATTCCAAATAAGGGCACAGTAGGAGAACACAAATGAATGCAACTAGAGCTCAGAGATAATCTGGAAGGAAATGATTAATAAATATAAATGCATGCATATAAAAGCGAGGGAGAGAACGCAAAGAAATGCATCATGCAGTGAAGTAGATTTTTAAAGCAAGAGCAAATTGATGATGATGAGAAAGAAGAATGCACGAGCTCACCATGATTGTCGGTGTGCAGGAGCGGCTCGTGCACTGCAGAGGACTGGAGAAGATCTGTGTGAGACAAAATAACACAAACGGCTGGCTCGTCAAAGAGATTGCAGCTTTAGTGGGGGAGACTGTGCATTGCCCTTGGTGTGTGTGTGTGTGTGTGTGTGTGTGTGTGTGTGTGGACGCATAGAGCATTTTAAGATGGGAGACACACTTGCATGTCGCAGCCCGCCTGTATGACCTCATCGCCCCTGCAGCTGGCTAAATGTAGGACCATGTAGTCCACAAAGCTCCTGGGGCCTTAGGAGGGGGGATCAATATCCGAGACTAGCCTGGGTTCTGTTCCTGACTGGAAGAACCTATAAAACCCACCCAAAATAAACGTCAGTGCAAACTTTCAAAGGAAATTCCTTTCATTCAAAAGCCTGGTTAGTTATTATTATTATTATTATCATCATCATCATTATATAAACACCTATTTTAAAACTACACCCACACCGACTGATTTAACCAGAGTCTGGAACATTTCACGGACATCCAACAGCTCGTTTTCCATTTCGGCTGGTCCAGGAAGAGACCAAAAAACACCACATTTCAAAGAAAACGAGTTCAGGCTAACACACACCAGCGCTTCAGCCATATTCCTCCTCTTAGCTAGCATTAGCATTGTCTCCTCGCGCTAACACAAAGTTCAAATTCAAATTAAACCTCGAAAAATGTCTACATTTGGACACAGAACAGACAAACACAACATTTAAATGATTAATTTGTCCAACATGGTGTCGTTTTGTATCCAAAACCCGACTTTAGGCTTAAAAGGCAGGTTTCCTGAACAAAGAAATGTCTTGCTAGCTTGCTTGCTTGCTTGCTGACTAACCAAGCTAGTTCTGGGGAGTCTGTATAACCAGCTAACTGTAAAGATGGAAAGTTGTGACTTCTTTAGTGAAGTAGACATGGTGGCTACAGAAGGTCCACATCCAGACGTGTGACTTTAACACCAAACTAACCTTAAAAATGATTAAGGGTTTTTTTAAGTCCTTATTTGACCCCGGAGGCGAGAGACACACAGCCATTAAATCATATTTAAATGAAACATGGACCAACAGTATTCCTGGCAAATCAGCAACTCCTACAGAAATCCCTCTCCACCTTTAATCTTAAACCCGGATCACAAACTTAACTGAATCCAAACTTACAGTTAAAATCCTGTTTCAAACCCAAGTTTCCAACACCGGCTGCCTCAGAGTGAAATAAAGCTGTCTATAGGGTTTATAAAAATGTTTCTCCAGGGGAAGAACAACAAAAAAAAAACACCGGAACAGGTTTCACCGAGAAGTGTTCAGTATTTCAGTAAGCAGTGCTGCCTGATTGTAGTCCACACTGAGATGATATTCATGGCGTGAGGCCACGAGCCCCATTCGGGCTGCACTGCAGCCTCAGCCAGACTGCTTACTCGGCAAGGCAGCAGCCAGAGTCCTCCAGGCTCCCCTCAGTCTGACGAGGGCAGGGCTGGACCTCAAATCGTGCGATACACGATACAAAGTGCACTACATAGGGTGTAGGTTTTGTTATTAAAACCCCTATGTATGAGTCATGTACAGGGAGGATGGAACTGGTTTGAAGTTCGTCCAATCCGCGTGCACAGCCAAAAAAGGCGCGCTCACAGGCCAATAGTTTGGTTTCGACCGGAAACTATCGCTAAATGGACAGAGCTGTCTTCAGTGTTATCCAATAAAAACGCGAAGACGTGAATGCTCTTGATTCCTATTGGTTAGAAACCAAACGGTCGCTGGGTTTTAAAGAGACACGGACTCGTTTATTTCTGTGAAATAAACACACACACACACACACACACATACATATCACTGTTGAGGATTTATTATTATTATTATTATTATTATTATTATTCATTCATTCATTCATTTTCTAAGCGACTTATTCTTAATTAGGGTCACGGGGAGGCTGGTGCCCCTCTCAGTGGGGTACACCCTGAACAGCTCGCCAGGCCATCTCAGGGCCAACACACACAACCATTCACACTCACACTCACAGCTAGGGGCAACCTGGAAGCACCAGTTAGCCTACTGTGCATGTTTTTGGACTGTTGGAGTAAACCAGAGTACCCGGAGGAAACCCACGCAAGCACGGGAGAACAAACAAACTTCACACAGAAATGTCCGAGCCCGAACCCAGGCCTTCTTGCTGTGAGGCGGACATGCTAACCACTGCACCACCGAGCCCCCCATTATTATTATTATTATTAATATTATTAATATTATTATAATCATTATTATTATTATTATTATTATTACTCACTCAATAATTTGCCAAATCTGCTTTATCCTTCTAGGGACATGGGGAGGCTGAAGCCTATCTCAGCCGTCAATGGGCAAAGGCAGGGTACACAAGGAGCAGCTTTTCAGAGTATCGCAGGGCAAAACACACACAATAATTCACACTCACACCTAAGGGTAATTTGGAACAGCTTATAAGCCTAATGTACATGTCTTTTGACTCTAGTAGGAAGTCGGAGTACCCTTAGGAAACCCAAGCAAGCACTGGGAGAACATGCAAACTTCACACTCCACAGAAACGCCCCCTAAGAGCCCACAACTCAAACCTAGGTCCTTCTTGTTGTGAGGTGGACATGCTTATAACTACGCCATCCTGCTGCCCTATTATTACTATTATTATTATTATTATTATTATTATTATTATTACACCCACACAAAGTTATCTGGTATGTAACGCTGAATGTTTTACACCCCACATGGCCAAACTGAGGGGGAAAACTGAATCCAGTTCTAATCTTAACTGTATGAGACCATGCAGCCTTCTGACTCCTCAGTGCCATCACCAGTATGTAACTGGAAGTACAACTTGATTCTACAAGCACTACATGACTTGTCATGTCATGTCATTTTCTGAACCGCTTATTCCTAATTAGGGTCGCGGGGAGGCTGGCGCCCATCTCAGCCGA
>JAQMYF010000008.1:16427363-16440286 GCA_030014195.1 Neosilurus mollespiculum
TAGAACAGGCCTGCGGGCGACTTATGTGGTCCTTGGGGGCAACCTGGTGCCCGCGGGCACCGTGTTGGTGACCCCTGATCTAGAGAATGTAAACATGTAAATATTGCAAGAGCACAGAAATATTAATTCCCCAAACTCCTTACTCCTTTTATGGTTGCATGGAGGCTGGAGCTTAGCCGACACCGGGCGAAGGCGGCTGACCATCCCACGGCCAACATACTCACACATAATCATCCACACTCATAATTAGGGTCAACTTGGAACAGACAATTATTCTTACATGCACGTCTTTGAACTGTGGGAGGAAACCGACGTACCCAGAGGAAACCCATCCAAGCACGTGGAGAACATGCTCCACACAGAAACACTGTTGCCGGGTCTGTGACTTGAAAACAGGACAGGAGAGGACCTTCTTGCTTTAAGGGTTTCTCTGGGTTAGTATGATTAGGATGATCTGGTTAGGATGCCTCTTTTCTGGGGAGGTGTTAAGAGCTTGTTTATCCAGGTCAGGACCCTGTGGCAGACCCTCAGAATCCTTCTAGAGGCGTAACTGGAAGTCGCTGGGGAGAGGAGAGTCTGGGATTCCTTCCTGAGACTGTTGCCCCAGCAATTCTTACCCGGATAAGTGGTGGAGGAGCTGAAAATGAAGCATGGTGGAACACTGATGGAGACTCTCCACTGGAGAGTCTGCATGCAGCAGATGTGCATGCTCTCCATAACACTTAATATGACTGTCTCACTGCAACTGCCTTACTCTGGCCATCCAGGGTAACTGATTCCAAGGCATCTTTACCTTGTAACCGTCAATGTTCTAAACTACTGAGAGGTCAAGAAGGTAGAGGAGAAATGCTAATCTGGATGATAGTGGCATGGTGGCCAAGGCTTTAAAATCAGACCTTTTATGTTAGGATGATGGAGGTCTTCTGGGTAAGAAAGATAAACCTTCAGTTTTAGGATCTGTGATGGTATAGTGGTTAGAATGTCCGCATGTCCACCTCACAGCAAGTGGGTCCTGGGTTTGAGTTCCGGGCACAGCAACAGTTATTTCTGTGTGAAGTTTGCATGTTTTCCCCTTGCTAGTGTGGGGTTCCTCCCAGTTTCCTCCCATAGTCCAAAGACATGAACATTAGGTTAAGTGTCTGTTCCAAATTGCCCTAGGTGTGACTGTGATTGAGAAAGATTGTGTGTGTTGGTTCTGTGATGGTCTGATGAGCTGTTTAGGGTGTACCCTGTCTTTGCCCAGAGTCAGCTGAGATAGGCTCCAGCCTCCATACAACCCTAGTAAGATTAAGTGGTTCGGAAATAAATGAATGAATCAAGGAATGAGATGCCTTGAGTCTTGAAGGTAGTTGATACATTGCCAGATGTTTGCAGTGTTATTGATGAAAGATAGGAGGTCTTGCCAGAGCCAAATATGGCTGGTAGGATTGCTGGAGAAGAGAAGCTTCTGTAGAAAGGAAGGGAAAACAGATTGTGGAAACAGATTGTGCAGTGTAGGAATGAAGGCAGGTGGGGGAGTCTGACAGAGTTTGGAAAATGAGATCTCATCAAAGATGGTGGAATGTCATGATCAGTCATCAGTAACGATGTCATGATTAAATCATTTGTTCTTTTGTTTGTAAAACAATATCATGAATGAATCTTTATTGACTCTGAGTCAGACTTAAGTCTCATAAAAATAGACTTCAGACTTTATGATTCATCTTTTATGTCTTGCCTCATCAGTGGTACCCTGTGAACAAAAAGTCTTTCCATGATTAGCAACATGTGTAAATAATACAGAAAAAGATTTGTTTGTGCATGTGTCACTGCTTTAAATCATTTATTTTAGTAGGCTGTAACTACTTAATGGTTTACAACATCCACCCGCTAGCATCACAATAGCATCATGACTTCATAGCAAATGTACCTGAAAAAAAGAAGAAGAAAGAAGCAAAGCCAGGTTTGCATTTGTGTTAGGGTAATGTTAATGCTGGGGTTGGTAATCTGGAAATCTAGCAAAATCTGAAATTAGCATCGCTTCTGCTAAACCCTAAATTAACGCTTTAGCTAAACCCTCTCTTGCCCTCAGCGTTCCTTCTAAAGTCACACCCCTTCCACTCACTCTGACTGCTGGTTTGTGTACAATAGGGTCATGCACAGAAGAAATTGATTGGATATCTCTCTACATACTACAAGGCAGTGATTGGTTGGCGTTTTTACAGGAATATAGTGGCCACAGATGACAGATTTTTTGGACCTTTTTCAGATTTCATGGGTTATTGATTTGCTGTCAGGGAGTAAAGACCATTTCAACCAATATAACAGTTAGTCTATACAGCTAAAAATGACCATGTTGTTACAAAGACATCCCTCTGTTCATTCACTCAATGAATGAACTTTGGACCTTAATGTTCTTTCATTCATTCATTCATTTTCTCAGCCGCTTAATCCTAATTAGGGTCACGGGGAGGCTGGCGCCCATCTCAGCCAACTCTGGGCGCGGGCAGGGTACACTCGGACAGCTCGCCAAGCCATAGCAGGGCCAACACTCACACAACCATTCATACTCACACTCACACCTAGGGCTGATTTGAAACAGCCTGTTAGCCTACTGTGCATGTTTCTGGACTGTGGGATGAAACCGGAGTACCCGGAGGAAACCCACGCAAGCACAGGAAGAACATGCAAACTCCACACAGAAACCCCAGAGCTGGGAATCGAACCCAGGCCTTCTTGCTGTGAGGCAGACGTGCTAACCACTATGACACCGTGCCGCCTTAATATTTGTTCATTTGCGTAAAATTATGTAGAATAAAAACAAAGTATTTATTTTTATATACTGCATTTATCCCTCAGGGGAAGCATGGCTCTGCATTTAAGCCATCCAAAGTGAACACACCCACTCGTAAACAGTGAGCACACACATACTCAGAGCAGTGGGCAGCCAGATTGCAATGCCTGTAGAGGTCCTCCCCCGACCCCCAACCTGCCCCAAAGCCTCACAATTTTCCTGCTGCTTTAGGATTTCATTTTTTTAGATAATGCATTAATCCTGCAAAGGATTTTATTGTTTACTATCCTACAGTTACAATTTCAAAGACAACCTTTGATTAATTACTTTTTCCCCTTTACCTTGAACAAGACTGCTTTTTATTGATGTTACACTTACAGTTCCCTTATACTCATCATATAGATTCTTGGGAAGATTTGAGTGTTCACTTGGAATCTACAGTGTAGACATGAGACTTGACTTCAACTTGCATTTTATTTCTTGTGAACATCTCTGGTGTTAACAATAATTTAATATTCTATAAATAAAAAAAAATTCTGTAGTTCTTTTCAGAATCATAAGGTCAGATATAAAAAAGCACTGGTTCATTAAATTACTCTGTAAAAATCGTTTTGATCCAGCCCCATAATCTGGTAATCCACAGATTTACTCCCAGTTCCTGTAAGTACTGAATTTCAGGTGTTACCATCTTTCGACAGAGCTCCCTGTACTTCTCGTCAATGTTGCTCCTTATGTTATATCCCAAAATAGAGCTCTCTCCGACAGGCTGCCAGGGCCTCATGCTTTGGTCCCTTATGTCCTGATCCTCCACAGCCATCCCACCACTAATGCAGATGGCTGCCATCTCACTGTTCCTCTGGCGCAATTTTTTCACTTCGTTTTCCATGCGCTTCCTCCCGTAGGCGTCCACTTTGGCCCAGAGCGTGGCGTTGAAGTAACGGTAGAGTTTCCAGTCAACTCCGTTCCACTCACGCGCCTTGGCCCTCAGCTCGGGCGTGAGCTGAGATACGCTCGTAGGCCTGCGTAGGTTCATTTTAAAGTACAGCAAGTCATCCAACTGCCAGCAGAGAGAGTCCTTGAGCAAGATGAGTGACTCCTCAAAATGCTCAGTGATCAGGACAAGCTGGAAGCGCTCTGCAATGGCACGAATGGCACTATCCACCATCAGATCTTCTGGCTCCAACAAATTGTCAAACCCAAGGTCAAAAAAGTGAAGGTTCTTCAGATAAAAAGAGTTGAATCCTTCTGAGTCAAAGTACTGCTGTGGGTCATTCAGAAAATCTCTCAGTTTATTCTCGCCATTGATTCTCCATGTCAAGGGCACAACCCTTTTATAATAATGAAATGATGACTCAAAGACCAGAGCTGGATCTCTGAGGATAGTGAAGAAGAATGCATCCTCTGGTAGAAGTGCTTCGAGCTCAGGAGCATTGAAACGCATGTGGTTGCAGATAATATTGAAGCATGTGCCTGGTGTGTAATCTTTCACGTGCATGCGCATGAATGTATCTGGATAAGAGAAATCATTGCGACCATTGGGAAGAGCAAACTTCAGCCTGTTCTTCTCCCCATAACGCAGGAGAATGTTTAGAATAGTGCTGCTTGCTGCTTTGTGGGTCTTCAAGAACATCAGGTTCACTTTTGGCACACATTTATCCACCCGACTTGTAGAGGAAGAGGCCGTCGTCCCTTGCCATGGTGTGGTTCTATTTGCACATGGAGTTGGCACTGGAAATCTATGTATAAGATAGAGACAGGACAGGGTTACTAGGCTATTTCAGGAACAGCTATTATAAGGAAATTAACCAAGACTAGGAATGACTATTAGGTCCTATTAGGGTCCTAGGGAGGCTGGAGCCTTACTTAGCCAAAACTGAGTGAATGCAGGGTATGCCCTGAACAGCTCGACAGACCATCACACGGCGAACAAATACTCACATATACTCCTTGGGGCAATTTGGAACAGGCATTTAGCCTAATGTGCATGTTTTTGGATTGTGGAAGGAAACTGAAGTACCCAGAGGAAACCAATGCCAGCAAGGGGAGAACATACAAACTCCACACAGAAACACCCTCACCCAGGATTTAACCCAGAGGCTTCTTGTTGTGAGGCGGACATGCTAACCACTACACCACCGTGCCACCGGTAATGAGATGCAGAGATTTTAAAATGGGGTTGTTATAATGCACCAAATAAACTTAATAGCGCAATCCCCCCAAGAAGACGATGGAAATTCTGCTGCTGTTCCAAACTACAAAATTTAATAATTGCACTCCCATTTTGAAGCATATGGGCAGATGAAACCAATAAGTAAAGCTGTTATGATGCATTTTACACCCTTCAGCCCTGCCTGCACCTGATTCTTGTTTTCTAAAGAACATTAATTACTAACCTTTGTATGTTGGCTTGGAATGTTGGCGTCGAAAAACGGTACACCATCATCGTGAAGCAGGTAAACAGGAACCCCAACATAAGTTTGTGTGCACCTGACCTGGGCCGATGGTGGTCCATGTTCCATACACCCTCCAGATTTGATTCCCCAAAGCCTGTTAATGTAGAAACAAGCGTAAGATAGTTTTAGCAACATTCTTTTTTTTTTCTAAAATGTATTTAATTCTAGCAGCATCGTGGTTATACTTTATTATCATAAAGACGGTCTAATCTTTTTAGTGCAGTATACAATAATAACATATTACATTACTATTTTATATCACAGCGCTGTTCCCTGTGTTCTCGATTCTGATTGGTCAAAAGGTACTTCATTCACAGGGACCTGTACGGGTAATGATCCACATAACCAATAGCTCTGGTTCATCATCAGACCCGAAGCCTATCCCCGTTTTTGTATCGTGAAGCGTTCCGTCTGGATGGGATGCTAATCCATCATAGGTTACCTTACCAGTTTTTTACTGGGACCCATTTTTACTGCTGGGTGGATACTTATACTTGCAGTTGAGATCTTGCCCGTGGGTCTTAGCACAATGTTCTCATGACCTCATGGATCATGATTATGAGCCCAGCACTCTCTCCATTTCACCACTGTGCTTCATAGAAGTAGCCTCTGAAGTACTTTCTAACAGTCTGTCAGGGTATCATTGAACTATACTACCCATCAGGCCCCTAAGTCCTAAGAGCTACATGTTAGTAGTGCCATTAACTTGCCTTATATAATGTGACGCATTCACATACTATTTAAAACAACGTTTCTACTGCAATTAAATATTTATGATTTATAACTTTAAATGGGAAATTTGACATGTTGTTGCTTTGCTCTGTTCATAAATTGTTTACATGTAAAGACTGAGTCATGAGTAACTTGTTATTAAAAATATGGTTTAATTTGTACATTGGTGCTTGCTTCAGAGCTCTTTGTTTCAAAAAAAATGTCGAGAATGTGTTTGACAAATTGCAGACACTGTAGGCAAGCAAATATGCACACCCTCTGTAGTCTTTACAATTGTCAAAAGAGTCTGGAGAACCAAATGGCACTATGGTTTTATGGGGAGGACCATTACATTCACTTTTGTAATTACTTCTCACTCACTCATTTGCCAAACTGTTTAATGGTGGCAGAGTGGTTAGCATGTCTGCCTCACAGCATAAAGATCCCAGGTTCAGTGAGGGCATTTCTGTGTGCATGTTCTCCCCATGTTTGTGTGGGTTTTTTCTGGGTTCTCCAGTTTCCTCCCACAGTCCAAAGACATGCACATTTAGCTAACTAGCGGTTCCAAATTGCCCATAGGTGTGGATGTGAGTGGAAATGGTTGTGTGCGTGTTGCCCTGGCGGACTGTTCAGGGTGTACCCCGTCTTTGCCCAGTGTCGGCTGTGAAAGGCTACAATAAGATTAAGCAGTTCAGCAAATGAGTGAGTGCTGCTAACTGTCTAAATATATTCATCACCATATTATACAATATTGGAAATCCAGACCTGCAAATGAACAGTGACTGGACATATTCTTTCCACCTCCCATGTTTAAATGTGTATCATCCCAGGTGATAGGTGGTAAAACCGACTGGTTATCAGACAAAGCAATCATATATTGTACCTGTACATCATGCGGTCATCTGGTAAGCAATACAAACCTGCTGATCCGCAAATCATCAAGGGGGAAAATGGCAAAACAAGCAATAGGACAAGTGTTTAACAAGACATGGGTTTATCTAACATGACACTTCTCTGACACTGAATCAAATAAAGAGAGACTGGTTCCTAACACTCTAAAGATTATGAACACTCGGAATGGCCTTGCAAATCGTAAGAAGTAAAGTAGACTGAAGCTCACTAAGTCAGTGATTAAAGCAGAGGAGTCACATCGCCAGTGGTTGGGATGAATGTGGCCATTCCGTGACCATTCAGGCTGAGTCTCATGCAAAAATGGACAAAGGAAATATGCACTTGCCTAAAAAACGTGTAAAAATACGCCTTGGCCATTATATCTACTAGCAGTAACTGAGAAGCATCTGTGGCATTCGCTGTTTTATGTACATTTTACCTCCAAAAAAATCTAAATTACCACCTGGTAAGCCATGTATTTCTCACGGATGCATTTAAGGTTGCAACGGTTGATCTGGCGCACGACCCATGGTTAATTCCAGCATGCAACTTTCCATGGAGGGAGGCACACTTCTGCCTCACAGCAAGAATGTCCTGGGTTTGAGTCCGGTGCTCGGCAGGGTCATTTCTGGGAGGAGTCTGCATGTCTTTGTGTGGGTTTCCTCTGGGTACTCTGGTTTCCTCCCACAGTCCAAAGAAATGCACATTAGGCAAATTGTACCTAGGTGTGAGTATAAGTGTGAATGGTTTGTGTGTGTGTGTGTGTTGGCCCTGCAGTGGCCTGGCGAGCTGTTCAGGATGTAACCTGCCTTCACCCAGAGTCGGCTCTGCACAACCCTTGTAGGATTATGTGGTTTGAAAAATGTATGAATGAATGAATGAATTAACTTTTTGTGGATGGAAACCATGCTTTCCCAGAAAGAAAAGTAGCTCCCTGCCTCTAACGTATACTGACAGAAATGCCCGAAACTCACAGAATAATCATTCTGGCTATGTGTGTCCTAGGCATAAGCCAGAGACTAATCAAACTAGGTCTACGATTATGATCATTATCTATTGATATTTCCTTGTGGGATGACCTTGTGTGTTGAGATTTAATTTATTTTTTTGCAATTAATCACATGGGATCAAACCAAAATGATGTCAGAGCTACGATCTTCATCATCCAGTGAAACCTGTAACTGAAGAGCCATGCTGATGAAAAGGATGGGCTAAAGGAGTAATGTGATGTGTTTACACAGCAAACATTTTGAGCACTGAGATATATATATATATAAAATATTACAGTAGTGCTATATTATACATCTGGAAATTCTGACTCACTCATTTGCTGAACTGCTTAATTCTACAAGTTGGCCCGCAGGCGCTCAGCCAACACTGTTCGAAGGCAGGGTGCTCCCTGAGCAGTTCACCAGACCACTGCAGGGCAACACACACACAACTCACACTCACACTTACTCCTAGAGGCAACTAGAACAACCAGTTAGCTTACTGTGCACGTGTTTGGACTGTGGGAGGAAACTGGAGTACCTGGAGGAAACCCATGCAAGCATAGGGAGAACATGCAATCTCATTTGCTCCAAAAGAGGGTTTAAGGTGCTAGAAGAAAAATGGAATCTGGTGGAAGCTAGTCACACCCAAAGTAGATACAAGATCATATTACAAGGACCAAGCCAAGTATTTTTTCCCCTCATGGCTAACATTGCTTAGAGAACCTGTTCTGCTAGATGTAAAAACCCCCAGTGCTTGTGAAATAGTGTCACAAGAAATACAGATCATACTGATTGTTGTCTGAATGGCTAAAAAAAGGCTAAAATCGTCATCCAGCCTCTCCCACTTTCACGTGATGTTCATTAGAATACCTGCTCTTTGCCCTATTTACCTTGAACTCGAAGAATTCATATTTATAGTCAAGAGAGTGCTGATAAAACCGACTCAGCTGGAGCGTCTACTGTACTGGTTATACTATACCGTACACTGTAAAATTTTGCTGTACATTTAGCAGTAGTTGCTGTAATTTCTTTCAGTGACCTACTGTTGACACTTTATACAGTATGCTAATGAAAACCAATGCCTTACACAGTACACTACTGATACCTGATATTTATACAGATACTGTATTTCAATTTTATAGCAAGGTAATCCTTACTGTAAAAATTACTGTAATTTACATTAAATAAATTCACATAAATTAATGGGGCCACTAGTTATTTATTTATTTATTTTCACAGTGTACATAGTCACTATTTAAGGACAATAATGAAATTATCTTAAAAATATTATGGAAGATTAATCTGAAACTTTCCCAAGTGGCCCACTTAACAAACGAGTTGATTCTGTCATTTGTGTAGGTAAAATAATAAAATGCAGCATAGGTAGAAAGGCTTTTCTCCTATTTAACTTTGTGTAAGATATACAGTATGTATCACGGGGCAGTGGTGGCCTGGTGGAAGGGTGCTGGATTACTGATCCCATGGTCGGGCTGGTTCAAGCCCCACTATCAGCGGGTTGTCACTGCTGTCCCCCCAGTGCAGCTAACTGGGTTATCAAATGCTGGCCATGTCTCTCACTGTCTATGGTGGGAGGCATGTAAAAGAACCATTGTTGATTTTTGTCAAGAGCCGTCAGCGTGTTTCTGCCCTGCGATGGCCTGGCGAGCTGTCCAGGGTGACTCTGCCCAGAGTCGGCTGAGATGGGCGCCAGTGAATGAATATATGCATCACATACAATCACAAACCTGGAATAAATGTTGCTTTGAGGTGTGTAATGCAAAAACATTCTTCATAGTACTGAACATTGAATCATGCCCCCGAGTTAGGCTTTACATTGTCTTATGGTATAAGGCAAAGAGTGAAAAAAGCCATATTTGCCCGAAAAAAATCTATTTAAGACAGGAAAGACGTATTTTTTAAATGCTCATCTCATTGTTCATTTGCAATGTAAAGTATGCAAAAGTTAAAAAAAACAATTTTTAAGTCTGGCTTCATTCAAAAAAAAAGGGTTTTGTTAACAAGATAATGGATAGTAAAATAACGTGTACTTGATGCATATTGAGTGGGTTTTTTTTGGATTCACCTTCTTTTCTCTGAATTTCCATCTTAACCATATGATGGTTTTAATCATGTCGAGATCATGTACAAGAAGCCTGAAATAGCTCTGAATCCAAAAAGTGATAAAATAGCTTTACAAAATGACTTTTTTATTTTAGTTTTGAACAACCTTATACAGCTATACACTTTTTTGTTTTACTATTAGCATTTGACTAATAAATCACAGCTCTCTAATTCCACCTTAATTTTCTGCCTTGAAAAACTTAAAAAGTCATGAATACTAAAACAACCCATACGTACTCTGTGTATGTTTTCTGTGTGTTGTGTGCCCAGCTAGACCTAGTGACCCAACAAGTGCAGTGTTTATGGGCGTAAATGGTGGGTGTCCTAGTGAACCAGTATCAAAATGTATTCACTGGTAGTGACTTTAAAGCACTTCTCTAAGTTGCTCTGGATGAGTGCATCTGCCAAATGCTGTAAATGTAAATTATAATTGTAACCTGCTGTATTGTTAAGAGCTGAATGCACACGAAACTGGGATTTAGAGAGCCTGGTCTTTAAAAAACTGATTATTCAAGGGCTGCCTTTAGTAAAACATTCATGTTATTATAATGCAAGCCATGGTTATTTGGTGTGTGGTGCTTCTCTTTCCAAACACTCTTAATAAGAGAAAAGAAAAACTTAATTTTACCTAAATAGGCTGCATTTCTTAGAAATACAAGGATTGCGCACTTGAATTTGTCCTACCTTATGTAGTTGATTCCTAAGGTAGACCCAGGTGGGTCAGCCTTTGACTCGAAGAAATGTTTAAGAACACAGGATACACTGACATCTTCATATCAGGCTGAGCTCCAACTCAGAATCTTGTCTGCTCTGCCTCTGACCTTGCACCTCTCTGTATGTGAGACAGGGTGTGTGAGTGAGTGGATGTGCGTAACACTAAGCAAGGTGTGTTATTGGTTTTTGCATAAATATGGGCTGGGCTTGCACTAAGGGAACCAACCAGATTTTTTGCATTAGATCTTGGATGATAATGACTCGTGACCAAAAAAAAAATAAACAACCCTAAAGGAGGGCCTGTAGTCGTGTAATTTTCTTCGAAAAACTCTCACACCTAAAAAGGATCACATCAGAAATCAACTTTAATTGTTTGGGAAGGTTGTAGGATCAGTTTATTCAGGTGTAGTCAGACACCATCAACAATTAAAAGACGGAAGCATTTACTGAAGCGCGAGTAATAACAAATGGAAACCATATTACACACACAAAAGGCACGCATTAACTGCTTATAAGGCTGTGGTGTGTACTGCATAAACAAAAGCATTTTAACTTTAATTCACCTTAACTAATAAAAATGAATGGTGTCAGTGTTTTTAAAAATCTACAGGAGGCAGGATTTTACTAGTTATCCGGCTACAAATGGACTGATTACAGGAGACAGTAATCTAGAAATGTGTTGTTGACAAAGAAACTGGTATGTGATGCTCATACACGAGACCATAACTGATCAAGATGGGCATCAGCACAGATGGTGTGTGCCCATCTACTTGTCTATTACATAAGGTTTCGTGCACATGTAGGGTTTACACAAGTAAACCAATGTGGGAAATATGTGTACTTGAGTTATCTTCATGGAATTACACTGTACCTGAGTGTTATTCAAATTAATAGTTAAAATTCTGGGAATGAATGGTGGTGTGTGTCTTGCCCTGCAATGGTCTGGTGAGTTGTTAAGGGTGTCCCGCACCTTCACCCAGAGTCAGCGGAGATAGGCTCCAGCCTCTCTGTGATCTAATAGGATTACGCAATTCGGAGAATAACCCTGGCAGCACAGTGGCGTAGTGCCCAGTACGTCCACCTCACAACAAGAGGGTCCTAAGTTCGAGCCCTATGCTTGGCGATGGGGGTTTTGCATGTTCTGTCTGTCCATGTGTGCATTTTCTCCGCGTACTCCTGTTTCTTCCCACGGACAAGACATGCATATTGGAGTAATTGGCCTTTGTATGCAGTGTCCACTTTGAAGAAGAATCATTTGATCGAACAGGTTAAATAGTACATCTTCGACCAGGGGCTGTTCCTACAAAAGTGCAGCTGCCTCTTGAGGTTAGTATAATAAGTAACTTTGTATTTGTACCTATACTAGTTTTAAATTGGTATATACCATTTCAATGCAATTTCTCATGTAGTAAACATTTAATGCATTTTTTTAGAAAACCTTGTTCAAGTCGAACAGCACAACATGCTATGCAAGAGCTACCTGAAGAACCTGTTCCCGGGCCGTCTTCATCAGCATGTGTAGAAGCGGTATGTTCATTTTATGTTTTTTAAATATTTAATTGCTACATTAATATTTAATCCTTAGAAAAATGCTCAAGTCAGTGTTACTATTTATCCTCAGTTTTGTCTTATGTTTTTAAAATTGATTAAAAATGCATTTTAGGATTTTTATTAATCGTCTCACTGAAAATTAAAGACAAAATGACAGCGACAGAGAATGGCAGTATGTAAGGTGACCTGTCAGCTGAATAATAGCAGTTTAACCTGTTTTACTATGGCAGTGTAATGTTTGATTCATTGTTATGTTTTTTTTTTTTTTTGTTCTATACTTGTTTTATTTTAGTTCTTGTAATGTTATATTACATTTTGGTATATTTTGTTGCATATGTTGGTGCTAAAATGCATTGGGATTTTAGGGGGTGAGAGAAAGAAATAAATTAAATAAATTGAACATACATGTGTCTAGAATTTTTTAAATACCAACAAGTACCATCTGTATATACACACACACACACACATTCATATATATATATATATATATATATATATATATATAAACAGTTTGATAAGATCTAATAGATGTAAACAAAGGCATACTCTAATTACTGGCAAATTTGTTGGTGTTCTATATTTTAACTGTTCTATTTAAAATTTTACTTTATAAAAAAATGTTGCAATAAGTTTTCTACAGAGGGCAGCACGGTGGCGCAGTGGTTAGCACGTCCGCCTCACAGCAAGAAGGTCCTGGGTTCGATTCCCAGCTCGGGC
>JAQMYF010000008.1:16447836-16466249 GCA_030014195.1 Neosilurus mollespiculum
ATAAAATAATTCACTTCGTAGCTGAAAAAATTTGGTTCATGTGGTCATACCTGAATAAGAGAACGCATGTTGGCAAAGTGGGTGTCCATTGCTCCACCATGAGGAAAGTTCTGATTCATTCTTTTCATGAGCTCAGTAAAGCAGCTAAATGCCATGGCCTCTGAGGGATATAAGGGAGGGACAGCAAAACTAAGTTGAATCAACTCCATATAGCTAGACAATGATTCAGTTGGTTATTTATAAGACAAGCATTAGGGCAGTTTGGTGTGAACTTACCATCATCAAGAATAACAAGCAGAGGCGCAAGCAAGTCACACATTCCCTGCACGTAGCCGATATCTAGATGTTGCCAAACATAGCTGTGAGGGGGAAAATGTAAGTGGAAGCCAACAACCTTAGACACCATTTACAAAAAAATTGTTGAGTGCATTTAAGACATCTAGCACTTTTTCAAAGAAGTAAGAACAAGATCCATCAGATTTACCTGCACATGATGTTGCGGAGCTTCTCCAGGTTGGCAGTGGTAAAATACCAGTAGTTTCTATCACATCTTTGGACATCTTTGTCAATACGGTGGAGATTAAGGGTGTACAAGTCTAGCAGCTCTTGCTATAAAGCAAAACATCCTGAAATTACTGAAAATAATCTTGTATTTGAACATATGCCAAAGAACATGAAAATGCTTTTAAAATGAATCGTTATTTGTTCAAAAAAAGAACATTTTCCCATTTCTGATTGGTGGAAAACCATCAACTAATTCTTTGTATTCTTTGTATCACCCTGATCATCATCTATGAGCCGACTTTGACAACGGATAAGTTGACCATCATATCTCTTGCTCGCCCCTTCCTCCGACACTGAACAGACTTGAGACCTGATTCTTGCTCACTTCTGGCTGGCTCACACCTGGTTCCCTTCGGACACCCTCATTAGGCTATGCCACTGTGATTCACTCAATGGTAGCATAGTAACATGACTGCGTACTTGAAGATATTTTGATTTAATAATAAAACAGTTATTGATTTCGACTTAAGTATGATATGAAGAATTATTCGGTTCTCAGAGGGTGTTATCCACCATGGCAGCTTGATCTAATAATTCTCCATATCGTACTTCATCTAATTCACTCATTCATCACTCTCTCATTTGCCAAACTGCTAAATCCTACATTGGTCGCAGGGAGGCTGGAGCCGATCTCAGCCGACACTGGGTGAAGGCAGGGTGCACCCTGAGGCATTGCAGTGCCGAAACACACACAATCATTCACACTCACTTCTTGCTGCAATTTGGAACATCCAATTAGCCTAATGTGCATGTGTTTGGATTGGGGGGGAAAACCAGAGTACCCAGATCAAACACACACCAACATGGGGAGAACATGCAAACTCCACAGAGAACTGTCCTCGGCAATCCCAGAACTTGAACCTATGACCTTCTTGCTGTGAGGCAGACATGCTAACCACTACGCCACAGTGCCGTCCTCGCCTCCTACAATAATTGCTAAATGATAATTAACTTACAGAGTAAGTAGTTCCAATAGAGGACACTGGAGACGCAACTTCATTTTTATGGTCTCCCACAGCTAGAGAGTCTGGTTTGGGGAACAAACTCTCCATCTCTGGCTCTTCCTCAGACAAGGCTGATTCTGTGGCCTCTGGGCTCGTATTCTGACCTGCCTCCATGCACAGCTCCAAAGCAGGCATACACACTGCAGCCTTCTCTGGTGGCATCATCAGAGCCAAAGGAGGGCCGAGTGAAACAGGAGCATTGACCAAGATATCCTCTGAAGACATATAAACCAAAGCAACTGGGATTTCCTCCATTTCCAGGGCAGATGGCGAGTCATCAGATGTATCTGGAGACTGTTTTGATAAAGACATTATGGAGCTACAGCTTTCGAGCACAGGTTCATTCATTTGTTTCAATAACGCCTTGGTTCGGTTGGCATCATAAGCCCAGGTCATTATAGCTTTCATATCTGGCTTGTCAGAATTAGATGAATTGTTCCTCATGAATTCAATGTCCTGTGATTCAGAAAGAGTTTGAGGAGGTGTTATCTCTTTTTCTGAAAGCTCCACATGAGAGTTGCTGGTTGTTTCTGATTCAGAAAGGGGTTGAAAAGGTTTAGTTTCTTTTCCTGTACTCTCCACATCAGGGATACTGGTCATCTCTGTTTCAGAAAGAGTATGAGGAGGCTTTGATTCTTTTTCCAAAGTGTCCATGTGGGAGTCACTGATCATCTCAGATTCAAAAAGAGCTTGAGTAGGCTTTGTTTCTTTTTCTGTCAACTCCATGTCAGAGGCTCTGGTCTTCTCCATTTCAGAAAGAGCCGGAGGAAGTTTAATTTCTTTTCCCAAAGGCTCCAGGTCAGGGATACTGGTCATAACTAATAAAGAGGCTGTTTGAGGAGGCTTTGCTTCTTTTTCTATAGGCTCCTTATCAGGGGCACTAATCATCTCTGCTTCAGAAAGTGATTGAAGAAGCTGTGCTTCTTCTTCTGGAGGCTCCATATCAGGGGTGCTGGATATTTCTACTTCAGAAAGAGCTTGAGGCTTTGTTTCGTCTTCCCAAGGCTTATTGTGAGGGCCAGTTGCCATCTTGGAGTCTGGAAAAGGTTGAGTAGGATTCATTTCTTTTTCTGAAGGCTCCATATTAGGGGCACCAGTCAACTCTACTTCAGAACAAGCTTGAAGATGCTTTGTTTTTTCTTCACAATGCTCTTCGCGAGACTCACTGTTTACCTCTGAAAAAGAAGGAGGTTGAAGTTTCATTTCTTTTAGCGAATGATCCAGGTCAGAGGCACTGGTCAACTCTGATCCAAGACAAGGTTGAGGAGGCTTTTTTTCTTTTTCTGAATGCTCCATGGGAGGGTCACTAGTTATCTTTAAATCAGAGGAAGGCTGAGGAGGCTGTGTTTCTTTTTCTGAAGGATCCATGTGAAGGACACTGCTCCTCTCTAAGTCAGAAAGAGCTTGAGGAGGCTTTGTTTCTTCCAAAGGCTCTTTGCAAGAGTCACTGCTCACCTCAGAGTCTGAAAGAGGTTGCTGAGGTTTTATTTCTTTTTTTGAAGACTCAATGTAAGGGTCACTCATCACCTCAAATACAGAGAAAGTTTGAGGAGGATTTGTTTCTTTTTCCACCATTGTGAGTTCTTCAGCTTTTTCAGGTGGGCTTGTCTCTGTGGTTTTTGTTTCTTCTACAGAATCATTTTTAGTCAGCCTTCTGGGTGGATCAAACAAGGTGGTTGGATCCTTGTTTGGTTGCATTTCCAACGCAAGATTCTTCCCAGTTTTGTCCCTATCATAATTAAACTCAATGTTTTCCTGAGTTCCAACCAACATATGTGGTGAATCCCTGATTCCCTCTAAGCATTCAGTAATCTCTTCAGCAGTGGCCCCTGTTGACTGAAGTATTTGCGTCCTTTCCTCATTACTATCTGAAGATTTGGCATTCTTTTCACAATGTTCAATTGTGCTTTCTGCTGTTTTAGAAACAGTCATCTTAAAATTTTCACCTGACACCCTTTGAGACTGCATGGACTTGACTGCATCAGTCCTGATAACTTTTTTGGCATCAGGACTTTCAACATTCTCAGATTCCTGAGGTTTGGTAATCTCACCTTCTGGAAGGTGCGTTCCTATAGGTAATTTGAAGATACCCCCCTTCCCTGTGCATAGAGCTACTGAGTTCTGATTTTCTTCTTCTTTGAGTTTGTCTTCAAGGCTAGAGTTGGTTGGAACCTCAGAAGTCACTGCTAATGGCTCTGGGAGTTTGATTTTGCTTCCATTCTCTTGTGTTGAAGCATCCTCTGTGCTTGGTGAGCAGTCTGAAAGTCCAGATGTGACAGAGAAGTTGCGAGAAGATGGATGTCCAGAATCTGGAGAGCTAGTACAGTTGTGAAGAGTACCGTTTGGAATTTTGGGCTGGGGCTTCTCGTCTTTTGGTTTAGGTTCAGATTCAATTGGGTCAACTTCATCAACAGATCCAAACACCTGCAGAAATTCAGGACAACTAGCAGTGAGACAAATGCCAATGGACCACTGAAGTTAAAAATAACTTTTTAGCACTTTAGGTGTGTCGGTTGAGGCTCACCTGAGTGCTACTGTTGGAGTCACACTGGGAACAGACATTGCTCTGTTTCTCTGAGCTGCAGCTCTGTGATGACTGTAAAAAAATTACAGCAATAGATCACTATTGTTTAATCACCCATGAATTCAGTTTATTTCATTTCAATGAATTTTTGCTTTATCCTATATTAGGGTTACGGGAAGACTGGAGCCCATCCCAGTCGTCTCCAGGCAAAGGCAGGGTACATCCTGAACAACTCGCCAGTTCATGGCAGGGGCATTCAACAACACTTACACTCCCACTCACACCTAGGGGCAGGTAAGAATGTCCAATTAGCCTAATGTGTATGATTATCCCAGCTGACTCTGTGCGTAGCAATAGTAATGCTGATTGTTATATACTTTAGCGTCATGTGCCCGTAGTTAACAACTTAATTAACATTAGCCAAGTGTTTCTTCTCCATGTCTTACATCAGTGCTTATAGTGGAGTCCTGTCGTAGATCCACACTTGCTCCAGATGCACACTTGGCAAGAGCAGCAGCATGCTGCTCCTTTTCACGCTGCCTCACTATGGCCTCACAGCCCAGCCACTCACTCATGGTTTGCTCATAACAGGCCCGGACCTGCTCATCCACCTGCAAAACGCAGCAGATTCATAATTAATACCTCAAAATATTTATTCATTACTATTAGTTAGGTGTGCCTTGCACCATACCTCCTTTCTCTCCTCAAGAGTCATGGTGAAGTGGTAGTGGCCTAGCAGGAAAGGCCACACCTCCTTACGTAAAGTGGGGTCTACACCACCATAATAGACAAGCCGAAGAAGTTCTGCCTCTTCATAAGACTGCCAGAGAGAAAGCAAATGCTGATGTGGTTAACTGATGCCACACATGCATGCGTTGCCTCTTGGTTGCAAGCATTGTATTATTGTTTACTTTCTGTGAAAATAAGGGTTAGAGAAAGTCAAAGGTTTGTATAAGTTTCCTTACAGAACTGTCTTGAAGAAAAGTCTTCCACACTTCTTCAGAGAGCCCTCCTTTGGCATCATAAGGGATGTCAGGTTCAATAATAGTGGGATTGACTAGAGCAGACAGATGTGTGCGGACTGTGGAAAGGTGACGGCAGTAGGCCAACCCTAGATGGCAGGAAGCTGTGGTGAATTCATGCACCTTCGAAAAGTACTACGGATTATTCAAAACAGTTTCAGAGATGTTACGTACAGCCATAGAAGGCACGAGAAATGATCTGGTACTTCATAGTCTCGCAAAGTAATTTTAGTGGAGCCCTACACAAAGATAAAAATGTACAATATAAAAAAGTTTGAGTTTGTATTTCTGTGGTATTTCTAACACTGTTGTGCTGCTTGTTTCATACTAGCCTGTCATGATTGCACCCATTGGGAAGACCACCCTCAGAAGAACCATTTTGAGAGCATGAGGAACAAGATGACTTCCTTGGAGCAGGCTGCCACATGGTCATGCTCTGGTCCATCAGCTCTGGACCAACTGCATTGTTATAAGGGAAACTGTAGTTACTTGTTGCATTTACATTACCACCATCACCGTCATCCCTGGTTTACCATTGTTCCTTTCAAATGATTATTTGGGAAATGTGGATCTAAAGCAGGGGTCTTATAGCTGGAGTGACTGCAGGTTTTTGGTTCTAGGTAATCAGGAGCCGAACATTATCACAATTGTTGAATCAGCTGTATCCTTATGAGTTCAACTCATTTCATATTTTTGGAACCACTTAATTCCCATTATTAGGGTCACGGGGAGACTGGAGCCCATCCCAGCCGACTCCGGGTAAAGGCGAGGTACAGCTGAACAGCTCTCCAGTCCATTGCAGGGCCATTCAACAACATTCACACTTCCACTCACACCTAGGGGAAATCAAGAATGTCCAGTTTGCCTAAGGTGTGTGGACTGTGGGTGGAAACCAGAGTACCCAGAGAAAACCCATGCAAGCACAGAGGAAACATGCAAACCCAACACAGAAATTTTCTCGCCAGGCATGAGACTTGAACCCAATACCTTGTTGTGAGGCTGTAGTGCTAACAGCTACTTTACTTTGCTGCCCATACTTTATTAATCAAATACATTATTTTTTTTCCGTAGTGAAAACCAGCAGCCACACCTGCTGATTTGGGATCCTGCTAATACCCTTACTATAAAGTATGACAGGGTGACTAAGGAAATAAACAGTGACAGACTGACTTGTTCTTTTTCCTGCTCTAATAACAGGGAACCATGAGTTCCATGGTGCACAACAGACATGTAGTGGTATGAGAGGATGCTAGGGAAGGTGTGATGCTGGGGCAGTATCATAACCTACAGGAACAGCAAGCAAGCAAGACAGGGTGGAAGGTACACACAAGATGAAGGAAAAGTAAATACTTCACAATGATAGACTACAGAACAATGGCAATGCAATGTACAACCACAACAACCATACCCCATTTGCTTGGGCCACATACCAAACTCTTGACTGCCTGGATATATTATCCGAAATACATAATCCGTTGCTTCATCCTCATCCTTGTCAGAAAATGACTCACAGGAGCTGTGTGGGCTTCTTTTTCGTAATTTCGGAAAAACTTTCCCCTGTTGAATAATAGAGGGTACATATATATGTATACATGTATATTTTACAGAAGCTTAGATGTGAGCGTTCCATGGAAGATGGGTGTCGCCTAAACAGGAAGTCATTCATTCGTTCATTTATTTGCCGAACTTAAATTTTATTAGGGTCACAGGAAGGCTGGAACCTGTCTCAGCCGACGCTGGGCAATGATGGGGTACATCCTGAACAGCTTGCCATTTCGCAGGGAAAACCAGACACAACATTTCACACTCAAAAATACACCTAGGGGCAATATGGAACAGCCAATTTGCCACAATTTGCATGTTTTTGGACTGTAAGAAAAAACAGAGTACCCAAAAGAAACCCATTTAAACACGGGGAGAACATGCAAACTCCACACAGAAATGGCCTCGCCAAGCCCTGGACATGAACTTAGGATCTTCTCACTGTGAGGCAGACGTGCTAATGAGTATGCCACCGTGCCGGAAGTGATGACGAACAAACAAAAAAAATATGGTGCACATTTACAGGTTATAACAAAGTTAAGGACCAAGTTTGGTTGAAATCCAATGAACGGTTCAGTAGGAGTAGAAGACAACTGCAATGCTGACAGATGATGAGAGATGGCTCAAAGTGGTATGTCCTACTTCACAGGCGACACAAAAACCATGGTACTATCCTAGATACTAATGATAAATCTCTGTGTATGTCCTACTTCACAGGCGACACAAAAACCATGGTACTATTCTAGATACCAATGATAAATTTGTTGATTTTGATGCCCACCTTTCCACGCTGGGACCAGAGAGGAGGATCCAGTTGTCCATGTGGAAGGAGTCCCGTCTCTAAACACGTGAGGAACTGCAGCAGGTGGCCACCTTTTGGAAAACGGAATGGAGGTCTCTGGATCCCATCCTGGCTCACCAGCACTACAGTGCCACCACTATCCACTACAGACAGAGAAAATATTCCATTTGTGATAGTGCATTGTTCAGACGTGTACACAGTGAACACTGAAAGATGCCGTTACTTTAGCATGGGTGATTTTTACCTTGTTGATGGCAATGCAAATAGACAATTTCCTCTAGACGAATGGTCATTGCATAATCCCAATAAACACTGTTAAATGATGAATAAGTGCTTGTCAAAGCAACATTCAAACCAAAACAGACAACACTAATTCAATCATATATCTTCCTCTCTGTATTACAGTAGTATTAATATAACTTTACCTTTTTTCATAATCAAACTCTCCCATGTTGCCATTCATCAGCTGGTTTGGTGTCCACTTCAGTGTCATTAGCTCTGCAGTCTGATGGAGAGATAGGTATCCGGGAATCGCTTCCATGTCATCTGTCTACAGGAGTAGACAAGAACTCTAGAATTAAGGTTCATTCAGGCCACTCAGTAAAGTCTTAATGTGCGCTCACATGATACCGATCATGATCCGGATTTGTCCCGATCACATTCCAATGTTACATCAGAGGAAATCAAAGAACAGTGGTTCACATCGGAATACATAGAAGAACATTGGTATACTTAGAACATTGTAGAATTTCAGGAAAAACTTTGGTGAGTGAAATATTTTGGGAGTGTTGAAAAATGTTTTTGTGTATGGAGTACATTGGGGGAAACCGGTATTCGGTAGTGATCGGTGTAACATTGGTGTAAAATTAGGATAAAAAGGGAGCAACATAGAAATACATTCCGGTCACATTTTTTTAATATACTATCGGAGACACATTGGAACAACATTGGTACAAGTCAGAGTGACATTGGTATAGATCGTAATACCAACAGATGAAACATCGAAATCACATTGGGTAACAATCGGAGAGCATTGGAACAAAATTGACTGAAACATCGGAATAACATTGGAATATGATCGGTACCGTGTGAGCGCACCTTTAATAATTTTGGAATAATTTCAGCAGGTTACTTACTGGCTGCACTAGAACATTGTTCTTGCCAAACAGCAGTGTGGCTCTGGAGTTCTGATGGAGAGATTCCACATAGTCGCGAGCCCACAGCGAGGGCCGATCATCCATACTACCACTTGACTGCCTTTTCTGGATCTACTCAAATAGGTACACATGGATTGTAGGAATGCATTTATCTGTAATTAAGAACAAAAATATTTTACATCTAGGAAACAGAAAGCAATGCATCTACTAACAAGAGCAGGGCGCTTGGTGGGTGAGTCCTGGCGGCAGTGTCCACTATGAATACGGTGTCTCTGCACCAGCTCGTCAGCTGAAGGATCTGTCCAAAAGTGGTTAGCTGTCTTTGCTTTGGTGTACTCCAGAGCACAGGGACCAACTAGCAGAGTCAAGGAGGGACAGAGCTATTGTTTAAAAAATTATTTGCCCAGCTAAATGGATTAAAGCTCATAAATAGTATGACCTCAGCTAGAAAGCCTAGAGTGGTTAGCGCTTCCACCTCACAGCAAGAAGGTCCTGGGTTCGAGCCCCATGCTCAGCAAGGGCATTTCTGTGTGGAGTTTACATGTTCTATCCATGGTTGTCTGGGTTTCCTCCGGGTATTTCGGGTTCCTCCCACAGTCCAAAGACATGTACATAAGGCTAATTGACTGTTCCATATTTTCCCTAGGTGTGATTGTGATTGTTAATGGTTGTATGTATTGGCCCTGCAATGGTCTAGCGAGCTGTTCAGGGTGTACCCAGCCTTCCCTCAGAGTCAGCTGAGATAGGCTCCAGCCTCTCCATAACCCTAATGACAAGTGTCTGATGGCAAAATTTGGTCATTGTTTCACTGATGTACCCCATCATATAACTAGATGTACTTTGTTGACTATAATAAGTTGATACCCAGTAGCGATGCAAGTATTGGTCCATCAACAGGATCCCTCAGTAAAGCTTCTCTCTCATAGAATTTACTGCAATAAAATAAAAGCAGATATCTTTACAATATAGCACAATAATTCTTAAATGTAATGGATTGTTAGTGGAAAACATTCTCAACCTGCTGTTCTCCACCAAGTATAAAACTATCTTGTCCAGCACTTTCTCTGTCAGGGCAGTGCGGATCCACAGATGTTTGATGGCTTGGGGGGTGAGGCTCTGATTCCGTGACTGCTTACGAATACCATCTTGACTCGTTTGAGATTGGATCTGTCTGGAACTGTCAGATACCACAGGATACCATAGGCTGACTTTTTCAAGTTAAAAAGCAGGCCCTACAGTATTTGCTCTATCCTAGAAACTTATTAGATAAGTTGCAAGTCTCACTTGTTTTCAATGTGCTGTTCCAGCTCCTGCACCTTCTTGCACAGATCTTCGGCTGGTGTAAAGATTTTCCCCACCTTCAGGAAGAGTGCTGCCAACTTATTGCTGCGCAGGAAGCCGGCAGCACGCCTCTTCAACCCGTGCAACACACAAGCTTCCACAACAGCTGAAAAAATATATGGTATAAATACACTACTCTGTGTTCCAGTGTAATAAGTACACCAACATGTAGGAAATGCCAGCATTGTGAAATTTTATTTTAGCATTATGGGTAGCACGGTGGCGTAGTGGTAAGCATGTCAGCCTCACAGCAAGAAGGTTCTGGATTCAAGTTGAATACCAACAATAAGGCTTGTTGTTTGTATTCTTGCATTCATCATTTACTGAAAAACAGAGTATGGATTTCTTCTCTCTCTCTCTCTCTCTCTCTCTCTCACTTTCTGATTGAGTCAGAAGCAGATTGGTTGGTGGAGGTGGTACGCTTGACATTTCAGATTGTTGACATGCACGGATATGATCTCTGCCTTCGGTCAGAGCAGTGAATGTCAACAGTCATTAACCACCATTAAACTGATGCAGGTATCCTTCTACCACCCACTAACCGTACCTACAAACAATCCATTATCTTAATACCCTGATAGTGATATGACTTGCCAGCACAGTATAAAAAATAGCTTTTACAACTTTCTTTCTTTGTAAGCAGTGAAAAGTAATTTAATATTCTCCACAATTCTTACTGTACAAAATTATACATCAGAAATGACTCACATCATGTACTGTAAAGTGGGTGCCTGCCTACATTTATTCAAGGCTCTATCAAAGGCAGCGTGATGAAAAGTCAAGAGGTGACATACTTACCGCAGAAAGAAATGATGTGGCTGCTCTCCTCGTGTACAAATTTCCGTGTTACTGCCTCCTCCATTATTTGTTTCACCTAAAAGGCCATAGAGGGAGGAAAATCATTTTGCAGTAGAAATTTCACAAACCAAATGTTCCTTGTTTTTTCTTTCCTGAGTTAAGAAGCAGAAAATTACATGTTGCCACTTGTAAGCATGTAGAAAAGAAGTAAGGAGCTGAAACATAGACTGCGAGGTGGACAGGTGGGTGTGCGCGTGCATCATCATTTCCACTACAAGTTTAGCAAACTGAGATCCTGCTGGCTGTGAATCATAGGTGATGAAGTCCAGGCAGAGGCTGGGGTTGAAATCTCAAACCTCTACAGTAGTGCGTAAAAAACATTTTTAGCCTTCCAGACTTGACAGAGGAAAGCGTGCAGTTTCAGGCGTCAGGAAGTGATCAGCCGATGAATGGGTATGATGATGACTAAATTTTTTTTGTGAGATTTTTTTTTTGTCTGGTACATTTTACTGATGGATTAAAGCTGGGGTTGGTGAATTTTTAGCTGTATACACAAACTACTATATTGGTTTAAATGGCCTTTACACCCTGACAGCAATCAATAACTTATAAGATCTGACAAAAACATCTGACACCTGTACTCCTGTAAAAAAGCTGACCAATCACAGCCTGATGGTCCACTGGGAAATATCCAATCAAATGCTCCTGTGTCTCCATGCTCATGCATGACCATATTATTCACATAACAGAGCTTGTGCATTTGGGGGTAACTTTGGAAGGACCTCCGATGGCAGGGGAGGCTTTAGCCAGAGCCCTGAAGAGATGCTACTTGCAAATTTTGCTAGCTTTCCAGATTAACAACCCCAGCTTTAAATTATTATGCATAACTCTTTTTTATTCTGTATTATGTAACAGTATGGTGGCGCAGTGGTTTGCATGGGTTTCCTCTGGGTACACCAGTTTCCTTCCACAGTCTAAAGACATACACATTGGGCAAATTATCCAATTTAAAAATTGTTTTAAATTGCCCCTAGGTGTGAGTGTAAATGGTTGTGTGAGTGAATGGTTGTACCCCTAAGAGTGAGTGTGAATGATCCTGTGATGGTCTGGTCTGGATGGACACAAGCCTAATAGTAGGATTAAGTAGTTTGGCAGTAGTATGAGTGAGTGACTGAATGATTATATAAATCAAAGTGCCTCTCCATATGCATTTCTATCCCTGCATCATCTCCCCTCAGTCACACAGACAGGTCTGCACATGCTGTGACATGCTTCTGATCTTGGCTTTACTGGTGTAAAAAAGTGTCGGGCCATCACACCATTTGCAGTGCGAGGCTCACCCACGTTAAGATATCCTCTTCTTGTGAATGATATTTCACTGCCACCAGCACCGCTGAAATATATTTGAACATGAAGTACTATTTAGTTACAGCACACTGACAAAGCTCTCTTCTAGACAGCCCATACTGCAATATTGCTAATGGTGGCTCAGAATCATGCACTAATTGATATACATTTACTACTGCTACACAGGACATTTTCTCTGTATACGTGAAGCCAAACTGCTTTACCACACACATGACAGGAAATTCAGTACATGGTCAATGTAGAGTGAATGTTCAGCCTCTGGGGCATCTTTATGCAGGTATGGGTTGAGGTCCTTTCTCAAGGGCACAGCCTTTGGTATTTTAAATTGCAATTTTAAAAGGCTATAAATGGAAGTATAGATTACATACACAGAAACATAGTATATTTATGTTATAGAAATTAATGTAAATATTGGTAAATTGTTGGTATAGTACATAAAGAGAAATCCATTTATAAATTAAGTGCATTTCTTCCAACATCTCCATTATTTCAGGTTTTATTACAGAGCCAATATAAGGAAATGAGCGCTCCATGGACATGGAATGTGACTTAGACGGTTGTCCCGTGTCCATGTCCCCACAGGAAACCCAATCAGGCTGCTGCATCACCAATAAAAGACTGATGTATTATTAATAATAAAAATGAACACCCCCTCCCATAAAGAGGCTCATATACCACTGCTCAGATTTGTACAGACAAAAAATAGTCAAAACCTTTCGCCAGCTTAGTTAAAAGGATAAATAAACTAAAAGGAGAATTGATACAAATGAACGGATAAATCAGCAAGTCAAAGGTGATGAAAATCCAGAGCTCCACCTTTAGCCAGTGCCTAAATTGATATTTATTACAGTTTAGCAAAAGAATCTAGCTCTCACCACACAAATCTAGTGATGATAAATAAAAATTAAAGAAGTCATTTTTTAAGTGTAATTTATTGTAAAAATAATTAATTCTGGTTCTGATTAATTTACTGTAAAAATAATTAATTCTGGTTCTTTTTTTTAAAGTCCACCTGATTTCCTGCTGCACCTGAATCTACCTTATACATCTGTTCAAGCTGTACAATTAATCATGTTTGGACGTTGATGCCATTTTTGCTTTTTTAATTATTTAAACATAATTTATGGGAGTGTAAACCTGCCTAAGTAGACTGTTTATTTGCAGTGAATCACTTGAATGCACCTAAACATCTGGATACACACTAACATCTGGATACACACTATTTTTTAACAAAAAACAACATCAAGGACAACCCGTAGATGAAAAACGTAGATGAAAACAGCATGACTGCAATCGTTGTATGTTCAGGTTCCTCTTACAGCATCCCCCCCCCAAAAAAACCCCATTTTATTCCTCTTAATTTCTTATATCACAGCAATTTTCCATTATTTATGTATTTATCCTGCTCTCATGGCAATGTAGTAAGGGCCAATAGGAAACTTGTGTATTCTGCTGGTGCATGCATTTTAATGAGGGAAACACACTTCTGTATAAAACAAGAGTTAAAACAAAAATGAAAGGAGGTGCTTTATTATTCATATTATTCAGGATTTAAAATGTTCACCTTGTACACCTAACCAAACATCTGGATACACAGTGTGGGCTATATGGGAGGGATCTTGCTTAAAAAAAATAAGAGAGAAGGAAGAACCAAAACGAAGCGGTACAAGCAGCATGAGACTCGAGCAGGCCGACAGTCAGCTGACGTAGAAAGGATGCAAAATAAAGGATGCAGTCAGTATTGAGGAACACTAGGGGACATTTCTGTCCAAAAGGTCTACATCTATCTACACTTTTGTACCTCCTATTTGACCTCAAGATAAATCTGTGTACTTTTTTTTCCAGCAGCAAAAATGTACGTATGTTCCCAAGCAGGAAGGGAATCTTGAAGGGTAGTACATCAGTGAGGAGCAATAGTACTTCCAAAAAGATTTTCTGGGAGTGTATAAAGGATGTAGATTAAAGGATGTGGTTTAAAGGATGTAGAATAAAGGATGTAGATTAAAGGATGTAGTATAAAGGATGCAGGAGGAACAGATATGTGGCTCTGGCGTTGCAGCAGCTTCAGTCACTCACCTCCTTTTTCACGCTGCGCAGTAATCGCTGGCGCGTCTCCGCCTCTGCAAGGTAAACAAAACCTATATTTACACACAACAACAACAAATTGGGTTTTTTTCCCTTCACTGATGAGGCCGTGACATCACGGGAGACACGCACAGCACCATCACGCATCATTTCTTACCTCCCATTTTTGCTAATTCCAGTGTATATAAATAAATATAGCTATGTGTATCTGATCAGTCCTTGTGGATGGCAGGATTGTTTTTCTTCTGCTTTTTTCCTGAGATCACAGACCTACGGAAATGTGCGCAGGATCCTGGTCACGGCGAGCGCGTGAGTCAGTGCCGCGCGCGCCCGGGGTGTGGCACCGACGCAGTCGGGATTCGTCAAATACAAACAGTCCGCACCGACATTTTTATTTCCGTCCTCGCATCGGCTCGGTAATATCACCAGGAGTGGGAACACATCTACCACCGTGTCATGTTGATGGAAGGTTTGCATAGCACTCACACACACACACACACACACACACACACACAATGGTTTCATTGGATGCTCGAAAGCCAACCGTGTCTCAGGGAACGTTTTGGTCCCGC
Source organism: Neosilurus mollespiculum (assembly GCA_030014195.1). Classification (NCBI taxonomy): domain Eukaryota; kingdom Metazoa; phylum Chordata; class Actinopteri; order Siluriformes; family Plotosidae; genus Neosilurus; species Neosilurus mollespiculum. The sequence continues at coordinate 16,462,616 of JAQMYF010000008.1, forward strand.
CCCATTTTCCGTGAACCAGGTCGTCCTGTGGATTGATGGAGACGTGAAAAGCGCGTGCGTCACGTGTGGTTTTACGAGGGATGTTTTTTTTTTTAAGCCTGAATAAAGAAGCTTTGCAGGTGGAATGATACATAAGCACTAACACGATGGATTTCAGCACCATGGACAGCAACCACCTATTAACAGTTAATAAGCAGCTCCAAGCTTCCGACACCAGCTGTTATTGCAGGTGTTACCTCTGCCAAGGAGGTTATGTTTTTGGTTGTGTTTGTGTGTTTGATAAAGGTGCACATTCAATAGTGAATAGCTGATGTGTTTTATCTTCCATTATCAGTTTATTTTGGCTGAATATAAACTAAATTCTCAAATGAATAAGCTCACAGGCGTAGTATCTCTTATGCACCTGTTTTACATCTTGTTTTGGTCTGTATCTGTTTAATAACAATGGTAGGATAGGCAAGTCTGTTGGGCTTTTTACTCCAGAGCCTACTGGCTCATCAGGCAGAAGCTTATCCGTGGTATTTGTAGAATTAAATATTTTTTACTGGTACCCATTTATACAGAGGCACAGAGGCACGCTTGTGGTTAAGAGCACAATGGGGCTCTAACGGTGATTTGAATCACGACCTCTCGATCAGGAGGAAGCAAATGGTTTCAAAAAGACATTGTGGTCAATTTCATTTGATTTTCAAGTGTATTTAATGTTTATTTAATTTACCTGGGAAGTGAATGGGCCCCTTTAAGCCCCTTTCCCCACTTATAAAATTTTTGCTATGGCAGAGCACAAGTTACCAAATTTCCCACTTCCTGTTCGTGATGAATCAAGAAACCATAGTGATTCCTGATGCTAATGTAAAGTGCTATTATTTAAAAAATATGTATTATTAATTCATAAAGCAGCTTAGTTGCATCATATATCCATGCTGGTGCTGTCGTGATGTGTCTTATGGGCATCTTATTCATTTCTTGCTGTTTCATATTATCCCCAAGACCTACAACAAGTCATGACTTCACTACAGTGCTGATACGATGCATGTTGAAATGCACTACAAACTAATGCAATGTAAACAAAATGCTAAGAATGCAGTTGTATTAAATAATACTTGTTTGTGGTGAGTGGGAAATTTGATAAATCATGTTCTACCATAACAAAAATTGTGTATATGTGTGAAAGTGAATCTGTGGATTTTCATGAAATTTCTACCAATGGTGGGGTTTTGGACAAGGAAGACTCCATTACATTTTGGAGATAATACAGACAAAGCAAGTTCTCAATCCACAATTTTTTAAAGGATTCATTAACATTATGAAATAAGACAGTCAGTATAATGCTGGTTGACTCAAGAAATAAAACATCCACCGGCTATGTGAGACCGAGGCTTTAGCTCTGTATAACCAATGACTGCTTTCTATAACAGCACTGTTGCCTCACAGAAAGAAGGTTCTGGGTTGAAACCCCATGGCCAACTTGTGCCTTTCTGTGTGGAGTTTACATTTTCTCCTCGTCTTACATTTTCTCCTCGTCTTGCCATGGGTTTCCTCCGGGTACTCTGGTTTCCTCCTACAGTCCAAAGACATGTACATCAGGCCAATTGGCAACTCTAAATTGCTCCAAGTGTGAGTGTGAATGGTTGTTTGTCTCAGTGTTAGCCCTGTGATGGTCTGGCAACCTGTTCAGGGTGTATCCTGCCTCTTGCTCGAAGCCAGATGGGATTGGTTCCAGCCTCCCCAGTAACCCTGATGGATAAACGGTATAAATAATGAAAGAATGGATGGAAGCATGCTATATATAACAACCATGGACCATGGTGGCTTAGTGGTAAAGGCAATGGGTTACTGATCTGAAGGTCAGCGGTTCAGTCCCCACTATCACCACTGTTGGGCCCTTGAGCAAGGTCCTTAACCCTCAGTTGCTTAGTGGTATACGAATGATAATTGTAAGTCATTCTGGATAACAGCGTCTGCCAAATGCCATAAATGTAATGAACTGTGTCATTAGTGGTAGCAACAAAATCATTTTAAATCAATAAAATCTTTTTATTAAAGCTATATTTTACCAAATTATTGATTTCTTTGCTGAAATAAGATGGATAAGGTGCAGTGAGATGGACATTATATATTATTAAAGTCCTGCATCAACTTATTGAGGGTTATTTTGGAATGAGCAGCTGACTGTACATTATGCTTTACATCCTGAACTTGTGACATTAGCATCCTTCATCCATAAGGTGTAACCTAACACTATGACTTTTTTGTAAATTAACTACTGATGAATGATTGTGGCTCAAGTGTGTTCTATTGATGTCTACTGGGGAGTCTACTGAAGGTCAACAGATGGCAAAGCCGCATTACGTAATTTTTTATAGATGTGTACCAGAGATGGGCGGCACAGTAATGTAGTGGTTAGCATGTCGACCTCACAGGAAGATGGTCCTGGGTTCAACTCCCGGGCTCGGCGATAATGTTTCTGTGTGGCGTTTGCATGTTCTTTTCATGTCTGCATTGGTTTCCTCCGGGTACTCCGGTTTCCTCCAACAGTCCAAAGACATGCACATTAGGCTGACTGGCTGCTTCACATCACCCCTATTGTAGGTGTGAGTGTGAATGGTTGTGTGTGTTGCCCTGTGATGAGATTTGGGATTTAAAGTTTAGTTTGTTAGTCCTGATTATTTTCTCTCATAATAACTTCCACTCTTCTGGGAAGGGTTTCCACTACATTTTGGAGAATGGCTGTTGGGATTTGTGTTCATATATCCACAAGAGTGTTAGAGGTCAGGCACTGATGTTGGCTAAGGACCTGCGATGCAGCCAGCATGTCAATTTATCAGATTATTCACTTTTTGCACAAGGGCTTTGTCAGAATGGACACAGTGTGTAAACCTACTGAGACATAATATAAACAAGTATTGAGAATAGATTGTTAAAGTGTTTTTAGTGCGTTTGAATTTTTTGCCATGTAAATCAGATGAAAATTAGCCATTAGCTTTATTTTGTAGCTGATTGATATGTATTCTCTTACTCACTCATTCACTCATTTGATGAACCACTTAATTCTATCACGGTTGCAGGGAAGCTGAAGTCTACCTCAGCAGACACTGGGCAAAGGCGTGGTACACCCTGAGCAGCTTGCCAAACAATCGCAGGGAAAACACACACATACAACCATTCACACGCACACTCCCATCTACGGGCAATTTGGAACAGCTAATTAGCCTAATGTGACTAATGTGGAACAGCTAATTAGCCTTTGGACTGTGGGAGGAAACTTGTTTACTTGGAGGAAGCCTACACAAGCACCACCTGATTAATGTTTATCGTTCCTGTTAAATAAATAAAGATTAACAGGGTAAGCAACATATCAAACAAGTCCATCTGTTTTCTAAGTCATCTCATTCGTTCATTTTCTGAACCGCTTAATCCTAATTTTTGTCGCGGGGAGACTGGCGCCCATCTCAGCTGACTCTGGGCGAGGGCAGAGTACACCCTGAACCTCGCCAGGCCATCGCAGGGCAGAAGCACGCTGACGGCTATACAGCCTCCTCTTGACGAAAATCAGAAATGGTTCTTTTACACTCCTCTCACCACAGACAGTGAGAGACATGGCCGGCATTTGATAACCCAGTTAGCTGCACTG
>JAQMYF010000008.1:16471522-16489378 GCA_030014195.1 Neosilurus mollespiculum
CAAACACTGAGCGAATGAGGAGGAGCTTCTTCCCGCAGGCCGTTCGGGCCCTGAACCAGAACACCTAGTACCTGGACACTGTAGACTCTCCCCACACATGATCATTACATTCTACCTCAGCTGATTGGTGCACACACAAACTGCACTCTGTACACACACCCTGCACTACTCTTCACACACAACTACCACACTTACTGGACATCTTTGTGTGCATACTGCACCGACACTTTACACACCGTATCATTTATCATCACTACATTTATACTTTATACTTTATACTTTATATTTGACTTTTAACTATTGGTGTCCTTCAAACAGTTATTGATATTTTATTCTTCTTGATATTATATACTTGATTTATTCTTCTTCAAATATAGGACAGTTGTAATAAGCATTTCACTACATGTTGTACTGTGTATGATTTTATATGTGACAAATACATTTGAATTTGAATTTGAGGAGTGCTGAAGAGAAGATATTTTTTAACCTATATGGCTTTTTCCCATATATGGTAAAAAATAGCGTAAAAAAAAAAATAATAACAACAATAACAACAACAACAACAACAACAACAACAACAACAACAACAACAATAATAATAATAATAATAATAACAACAATAATAACAATAATAGCAACAATAATAATAACAATAATAACAATAATAACAACAATAATAACAATAATAACAATAATAATAATAATAATACCCTCTGAATTTGTTGTTTGATTGATTGACAGTTGTCCCGCCCACATCGTCACCTCTGCATTCCGGAAGTAAAAAAAAAAATCAGGCTGTAGCAAAGCTGTAGTGGAGGAGCAGAGAACAAGGGCGGAACTGTTATCATTGATTCTACTTTTTAAAAAACTATCCTGCGGTTGGTTTTCACCACTGAGGATCTTTCTTTAATAATCATAAGTACTGCATGTCCCGGATGTGAAAGAAGGAGAAGATTTCGAGGAGTTTTTGTAGTAAAAGGATGTCAATGAGGCCTCGTAACAGGGAAATCTGCGCTGATTGCAGCGCCTCCGGTAAGAGAGCGACACTCAGCTCGACAACCAGTTTATTTTTATCACCACTTAGATAAACAAAACTCAGGTTGATTTACAGCCGGAAAAAAACGGTGTTTTTTTTACATAAACAAAGTTAGCACAGGTTGCTCTTGTTTTACTTGCTGGGTAATTGCTAGCTAGCAGGCTAAAGTGATAGCAAATGCGATATCTGGAGCTCGCTGGCTTTAACACCAGCACAAATATATTCTCCAGGGTAAATATATTAATCTGTAAATTTTATATCTGTGTATTTTTCCTGCGTCATGTAACAATTTAATGTAAGGAGTTCAAATTCAATCCGACGCTCTTTCTTGTTTCTCATATCCGTTTTGCGACTAGCCACGCGCTCTTGGATACGATTGGCTGAGCTTGGTGTCAGAATTGCAGGCAGCTTGTAACTATAAATAGAAGTGCAGCAATCGGGAAGATTGTAGCCAATCACAGTGAAGGAGGTGGGAGCTTGGCGGAATACGGGCGTCATTTTGGCTAGTGTACATATTTGTAGTATGTTAATTATAGCAGTAGTATTTATATAATGGTGTATTGCATGAAAAAAATAAGTAAGGGTAAAATTAGAAGAAATACATATGAAGGTAGAGAGCTACAATGTTTGAAGGATGTGTTATGGGTAAAATAGATTTTAAAGGACTTTACTACAATAAATCTTGTTTTTACATACACAGGTTTATAAAATAACCCAGGATCAGTAAAATAGGGATCAATTAAAAAATTCTTGGTCACTTGTAAATAAGAATAAAGTCATGTGACTTAAAGTGAAGACTTCCCCCGGGTAACTATTGAGAATAAATAAACCTGAGGTTTTATTTATGAGTCTTGTGTCTTTCGTGTGATCCGTCTTCCTCTTGTGGTTATCTTGTTCCTTCCTACAGAGCCTCGATGGGCTTTGATCAATAGAGGAGTCCTGATCTGTGATGAATGCTGCAGTATACACCGAGGTCTGGGTCGTCACAGCTCGCAGGTCCGCCACCTGACTCACACACCGTGGCCTTCCACACAATTACAGGTAATGTGTGTGTGTGTGTGTGTGTGTGTGTGTGTGTGTGTTTGTTTTGTTTTCTGTACGCCTGTTTGTTTGTCACATCTGGCACTGCGCTTCCCTCTGCGTGCTGCGGTTGTTATCAGGAAATGAAGCATTGTGTCTCAGTTCCTCAAATAAAAATAGAATAAAGCCGTGTGGCTCGGTCTTTGTGGCTTCTTTCACACTGCTGTTCTTTTCTAGTACTGCATTTACTTTACGTTACTGGTTGTGGATCTGAGATGACCAGATATCAGTGTGTATATGTCATTTAAATATAAGGGTCCTGTATGATGAGGGATCTCATATTTTACCCACAGATGGTCCAGACTTTATATAACAATGGGGCGAATTCAATTTGGGAGCACAGTCTTCTCGACCCTTCCTCAATTATGAGCGGGAAGCGCAAAGCTAATCCACAGGACAGAGTGCAGTAAGTGATAAATTTTGTAGAAATTGAAATCCTCTAACAGAAAGTAGTATATTTTATAGTACAGATAAATTATGGACAGTATCCTGGACTTTGGTAATCTTTGACATGCTTTAATTAAAAGGTAATGTTTGACAAATATCCAGACTGACAATCTTGAATTTGATTTTGTATTTTTTGGAAGTAATGTCCCTGTCCCCAACAACTCTCCTGCCAAATTTTTTACTTAAATCTTAAGTTCCTGAGATATGGTGGTTTTAAAAGGGGGCGTGGTCAGAATAATATGAGTGTTGCTAAAAAAAAAAATTAAAAAAAAAAAAGTTCCACAAGCTCTGACTTCGAAATGATTCATTCCAGATGGCTGAAATTTGGGAAAGGACATCAGTGCATTGTTCAAACTCTTGAGAAAAGTAGACACTGTTTCCATAAAGCTTATTTCCTGACATTATAGTTAGTTCAATTATAGAACAAGGGTTTGCAGAATCTTCTGTTTGTACTGAACTATGACGTTTAACACCTTATTTAATATCATTTGGTTCAAGCTACCAGCTTCTTTTTAAATATTTTGTACACATTACAACATGCTCTTTCTAGTCATCTAGCTCTTTTAATGCTACACTTTGTCATATATGCACAGTATGTTTTTGATATATACAGTACGGTGCAAAAAGTCTTGGGCCATGTCCCAATTTGTTGAGTAAATATGCTTTCAAAATAATGAAATTATTGTTTGTAAATGTTTCTAGATTAACAAAACACCCTAAAGAGAAGTAAACAGTTATAAATGGAACAAGACCTATATCTGGTGTGAAGACCCTCTGCTTTTAGTAGTATTTTCAGGGGCACAGTGTGATGTTTTGTAAGGAAATAAGCTGTAAATTATACTGAGCATTGTGCAGAATCAGCTACAGTTCTTTTGGAGGTTTTGATGGCAGCATTTTTTTTTGTTTTGTTTTTTGTTTTTGCATCAAAACCAACTAGCCATTATGTTTTAGTCTGAAAAGGGAACTTTCTTTACTCACATGCAATATTTTTATTGTAACATTTAATTTTCTGTTTTTGTGTCTTAGTAATGCTGAAGTTATAAAATAAAAAAAATGGAAAATATGCTAAACAGTATGTTGCACATTTCTGTAGGTGTGAAATTGTATTTTATTTTTTAAAGCCACATAAATTGGAAATTGTAATTTCAGATAGACTCGCACCCATTTGCAAAGAAAGTACCGTAAAATGAGTGAAAAAATAAAAAAAAACATAAATGTGGTTCAGTGGGATTTAATGCTCCAAAGCAAGAAAAAAGTTCTCATTTACATTTACTCTGTATACAATAGTTACTTGGAAAATATGTAAGTTTGCATCAACCATTTTTTTATTTAATATCATCTAATAGTGTAGAAAAATCCCTTTCATGTATCTGTCATGAGTCGTTCAAAAGTAATGAGTTTGGGACTTTGTAATTTTTAGCAACACAGTTATCCTTTTAAACCTTCCTTCTGAAATATTTTAAGTTAAAAAATGTTACACGTTATTTGTTCAGTCTGTTGACACCATGTACATCAAGTATGAAGTAAATCCAAGATAGCCAATCAGGAGGAGTCTGTGCCGTAGATTTAACATGGAAGGACAATAAAGTGTAAAACACTTGAATTCACCTTACAAGATATTATTAAAACTCCGAAGTGTTTTTTAAACATTATTTTATATCAAAAACATTTAGATTTTTCATAGTTATTTATTTCTATTTTTTACATTTCAGATTACATTATATTTTGCAGAAATTAGTTCCTGTTCTCGTTTACACAATGACCTTATATGACTAAGTTGTGTTTAGATTATATGTTACGCTTACTTAACGAATTGCACTGTTGCTGGAGACGTCTTTCAGAAATGTTCTGATCAATATAAATTATCAACATCTCAACCGCCAATCAGAATCGAGAATTCAACAGCACTGTGACTTTCAGTTTATTCAGAGTTTAAAGGAATGTATTTTTTTGTTTGTTTTATTGTGTCTCAATCTGTCTCTTTAGTCCAAACAAAACAGAGTTCATAAAGGCCAAATACCAGATGCTGGCTTTTGTTCATAGAATGCCATGTCGCGAGGATGACAGTGTGACTGCAAAGGATCTGAGTAAAGTAAGAATCCGAAAAGCTTACTAGTGCCTGTCCTTGTGTATATGGATGGGACACATCGATATATATTTTATGTAAGGAGTACAGGACATCTTCCTCACCCCTAATTGAATGATTCTGAATTTTTTTCCCCAGCAACTCCACTCCAGTGTGCGGACCGGGAATCTGGAGACGTGTCTCAGACTGTTGTCTTTGGGAGCGCAGGCAAACTTTTTCCATCCAGTAAGTTTTGGCTGTGTTTCTCTTTCCGCATAAAAAAAGAACGGGGGTGGTGTTGGGATTTTTCTTTTTTGTAATCCAACACTAGGCTTTCTGATATTTAGGTCATCAAAATATAAGAACAGTACTAAATAAAAAATAAATGAAAGCTAATAATTGAATTAAATTTAAATAGTGTTTTAATTTTTTCATAAGAAAGAAATGTGACGGAATAGCAGCATCAGTTACCTCTTAATACTTAAGTGCTGGTGTTTAGATCCTGGTTATAAATACATTACGGTGCTTTGCATGACCTCTCCAGTGTCACAGACTTTTAAAAAAGGAAGTGTTTTCCTCCTCACTACTCACCATCTCATGTAGACGTTCGTATAAGGAACAGGAAGTGAAATCTGACGTTAAATGATTGGTTAGATATTTTTATCCTGTCCACAGTTCCACGGTTTTCGTGGTGGGAAATATGCATTGCACTTTAGTGGAAGATTAGCTGTAAAGTTTCTTGAGAATTTTATCCTTAGTTAGTGCTTGAGCGAACTTTTGAAAGTAGAGCTCTTATAACTTCAAAATGAGTGCAGATAAACATGCTGTTACAATGGAACACTAATAGGAAACCAAGTATGAACTTTTACAATTATCTTTAGCCTTGAGTGACCTTGAAAGGCCAAACTTGAGCGGTCTCATAAAACTTCCCAAGAAAGAGAGGTTATTTTGCATATTTAGTCATGTACATGTACTATAGAACATGCGGTACGAAGAGTCCATGGCTAATTAAAACCAGTACCCATATAGGGCCCTACATTACCCATGATGTGTGGCAGATGTACCTTGCACTCAATGAATGCCTTTCAATCTGCATCTGCTTGAGTGTATCAGCCATTCAGGTTGCAGCGACACTATTTTGCTGACTGAAGTATTTCAGATTCATAAACTCCAGGAATTTTCACATTGAGTTATATAGGCTAGTGTTACAAAAAAAAAAAAAAAAACCCAGTGAGCAGCATGTAAACACCTTATTGGTGAGAGAGATGAAAAAAAGAAAAGCCATTGTTACTTAAATAATCGCTCTTTACAAGTGTGGTGAGGTGAAAAGTAATTCAAAACATGCAGAATGTGGTGGTGGTGGGGGTGGTGGGGTCGAGGTAATACTTGCAACAGCAGGTGATTGGCAACCCGTAGCCTCTTTGTAAATCCTGAGGCTACAGCTGGAACATGTCTGATTAAAGCCGAGAGGAAATAATAATTGTTTATTGCTCTGCTTCCTGATTGGCTGATTGGTTACCTGGATAAATGAGGGAGGGGTAAAAGTGTTCCTATTAAACTGAAATGCACACCAGGATCTTTTTGTTTCTAGAGGAAAGTCTGAAACATCTCATTTCCTGAAACTTGTTGTGTAAAGTAAAAAAAACAAAACTGCAGAATCGTAGAGTTTCTTAAGAAACAGGACACAGAGAACTTGAGTCTTGGTGATGATGTCATCAGCTGATCTTCACGATGATCTTTTTTTTTTTTTTTTTGGTGGTTTCTAAATTCCTGAAATGCTTGCGTGGTCTTTTTAGCAGTGCCACAGCAGCACTGCACGATGTTATCCATGCTGCTAACATTGTTAGAGAAAGAAAAGTTGGAGCAGTGAAATCTGGCGTTTCTGTGCAGTCGCTTGATGAATCTTTCACCTCGATGCAATCAGTTGCGTCTTTTTTAGGTGAGAAAGGAAAGCAGTGTTAATACGTTTGCATGCACCACATTTCAATCAGTTGCATGCAGCAGGAGCGTGGCTCATTTTCGCCACACACGCTCGCGCGTGCACACACACTCGCACGCACACCACAGTGTGAGGCACATGGAGCATAGCACGGTGCAGAATGTCAGTTTGTATTTTAACATGCGACAGTTTGCTTTCGTCGTCTTTTTTATTTAGGGGTCCCCTTCCTGTAATTGCTGTGATGATGATGATGTTGATTATTATTCTGCCACTTTTTTAACTTGTATGGCAAAAAGCCATATAAGGTAAAAGAAAGTCCTCATCATCATCACTCCTCTTCATCACTAATCATCACCACTCATACTCTTTAACATCTTTTTCCTCATCAGGACTCCTCTTCATGACATTTCCTCTCTGTGACATCAGTGCTTCCTTCTCAACAGTCCTCTTCATCACCACTCATACTCCTCATCCTCTTCAACACTCATACTCCTCTTCCTCTTCAACTCTCCTCATCACCTCTTCATTATCACTCCTCTTCCTCTTCATCACCTTTCATACTCATCTTTCCCTTCATCCTCTCATTATCACTCCTCTTCCTCTTCATCACCTCTCATACTCATCTTCCCTTCATCATCCTTTATTCATCACTCTTCTTCCTCTTAATCACTCCTCTTCCTCACCTCTCATACTCATCATCTTCCCCTTCATCATTCTCTCCTGCGAGTTATTAACAGTAATTACATCTTACTCTCTTGTCTCCTGTAGGAAAAAGGGAACACTCCATTGCACGTAGCAGCTAAAGCGGGTCAGCTCCTCCAAGCCGAGCTCCTCACGGTGTACGGCGCGGACCCCGGCGCTCCAGATAGCAGCGGAAACACGCCTATCGATTATGCAAGGTCAGCCATTTCTACCAAAATGTCCTGTGTACAGTTATAGTGTGGAATGTTCATTTTTGTGATTGATTCTGGGCGTGTCCAAGCTGCCTCCAAGTAACTTAAGAAGGCGATTTGGTTCTGAATCAACTCAGCTGAAGGAACTGATTCAAACAAGCTGTAATTTGGATTGAGCTTCTTAACTGATGCACAGTTATAGTGTTGTGGAAATATATGGCCTCAAAAACTCAAAATACAAGCAGTTGATGAGCAGTTTAATCTTACTGGAGCTCATCTCAGGGTGAGGGCGGGATGCACCCCGAACAGCTTGTCAAATCATTGTACAGCAAAAACACACATAACCGTTCACACTCACACCTAGTGGCAATTTGGAGCAGTCAGTTGGCCTAATGTCTTTGAACTGTGGGAGGAAACCAGAGTACCCTGAGGAAACCTAAGCACTACGCCACCGTGCCACCCCAGCCTCTAATTGTTTTCCTCAATGAATAACTATTAAAAATTTTACTTTTTTAACGAGTTAAAAGTATGTTAATTTGCTTTTCATCCACTCAGACAAGCGGGGCATCAGGAGCTTGCAGACAGGCTGGTGGAGATCCAGTATGAACTGACGGACAGATTAGCCTTCTACCTGTGTGGAAGAAAACCAGGTAACCGCTCTGTGAATGAATGTTGTAATGCTTGCTCTGCGTGTGGATATGCTGGATATGGAAAAATATCCTGCACTCAGCAACTGTTGTTATGCTGCTGCTCTTATTGCAGTGATGGTACAGTGGTTAGGGCCCCGGGTTACTGATCTGAAGGTCTGGGTTCAGGGCCCATTACCACTAAACTGCCACTGATGGGCCCTTGAGCAAGGCCCTTAACCTTCAAATACTCAGATGTATGTAAATGATAAATGTCAGATGCTCTGGATATGGGTGTCTGCCAAATTCCATAAATGTTATTATTTGATTCGCTGTGACGTCCCACTCATTCCCACCAGCCAATGAAATCAGGCCTTCTCCAGGCAGCGCTAGAAGTTAAATTATTAATGCGCTTGTGAAACCAAACATAACCAATCAAACCAGATTATTCAACATTTCTCCAGTTTTTGAGATATTGACCCCAATTCAATTTCATCTCATTCGGCCTGTGCCGGAATTCTGTCCTTGTAGGCGTCTTTTGGAAAGAATTGGAGATTTGGAACACTTCCTTCAGAGCCACCAACCATAATATATGGCGATAGCATACACGAAATCAGCTATGATTGGCACTCATCGTCTTCTTGCTTATGGTCCATCTGTTGTCCTCACACCAGCAGCAGGGAATTTTTGGCTCCATAATTTCCTCTGCAAATAGGACCTCCATGTTTATTCATAATGGAAGTGAATCATTTTTCACATCAGCATTTGAAAATAAATCTCAGCCAGTGTGTAGTGGGAACAGGAAGTGGGAGTAGTGTGCCTTGTTTTGCAGTACAGTGGTGGATGGATGGGAAAGTGAGATTTAGTAACGTGCACCCTTTGTATTTTATTTATATTTTTTTCAGATCACAAAAATGGACAACATTTTATAATTCCTCAGATTGCAGACAGGTAAGATTTATTATTATTATATAATTATTATTATTTTTGTTTATTATTTTATAATAATATTATTGTAATAGTAATAATAATATTACTTATAATACTACTAATAATAATAATTGTTACGTAAACCAAAAGAAAATCCCTTGCTATAATTTTTGGTTCCTTTTCTTGCTCACTTTAAATGGATAAGGAATGTGTAAGTATAAAACATGACGAAGTGCCGTAGACTTTTATGTAAACACACACACACATAGATATATATATATAATGCACGTGATTGTTTTTTCTTAATTGTTACAGCACTCTGGATTTAACCGAATTAGCTAAAGCTGCAAAAAAGAAACTCCAGTCAGTAAGTAACATTTACACACATTACGGTTACACACCTCAGTGTGTTAAAGTGACCAAAGGGGCATTTTTATTTTAAAAAATCTGCAATTTTATGTGTTTAAAAAAGGCTCAAAATGCCATCTAGTGAATAAAATAATCGTGAACTGTGCAAAGCACATTCTGATGTAGTCATCTGTTTAGTACTTCGATACATCCCCATTTAGTCATATCCAATTCGCACCCGCCACCTATCACATATGACCACCACCAACCGAGGAGGGGCGTAAGCAAGCACGTGCCCCCTGCATGATACCTGATTCTGTCGCTCGCATTTTTACAAACTGCCGTGCATGCATATTTGGGGGCAGGAGGCAGGGGGGTACCTGCTCTCAGGTAGAAAGCGCTATCCACCCCTTTTGTATGAATGATCTTCTAGATACCCATGATGGGCTGGTGATCGCTGTGAGTATACCATCCATGTTTCCCTCCCATGAGAGCTGGGCTATTGCAGCATCAACCTGGATTCAAACCTGTGATCTCCAGGTTGATAGATGGATAGACTTGAGCAATTTCAGCCTCACACAACCATACCCCCCCACCAACCCCCCTTTCACACTTATGCAGTGGTTGGAGATAGGCTCCAACCTTTGAGATTACAAATGTGAGAGGATATGATAAAGGTTGGATTAGTGTACACGGGTGCAGACGATACACAAAGGGTTACATGGACCCCAAGCTGAGTACAAGTAGTCTAGAGCTAGTCTGCTAATTATAAACATGTACTGCTTTAAATATGTTTCGAATCACATGTATGGTCTTTTTGTGTTAGTCTGCGTAAATCTTGTTCGATGGACTGTTATGGGATATCTTTATTAATAAATTTGTCCATTAGTGTCCACATTTGGAATACAGATGCTTTAGGAAAATGATATAGGAAATATTGTAAGTGGTGATGTGTTGTAAATATGTCACAGTAGTGCAGGATTGTTGGACTGTGATTCATGGATATGATGTGTAATTGTGGTTGCCAGTTTCTGCTGTTTTGCTACTTTAATGGCAAACCTACTCTTGTATTAATAGTAATGATGATGATAATAATAATAATATATTTATTTACTTCATTAATTCCAGCTTAGCAATCATCAGTTTGAAGAGCTGGCTATGGATGTTTATGATGAGGTGGACCGAAGAGAAACCGATGCAGGTTAGTTCAAGTCATTTCGCTACAGTTAATTAAGGCAAAACAGTTTTCACTTTTTTTTTTTTTTTAACTGATAAATCGTAAAATCAAGAATTTAGCTGCTTTTGGACTTGTGTCTTTATTTTTCGAGGGGGGAAAAAAATGCTGGTTAGCTATTAAAAAGCAGCTCACGGATCTTGAACACCGGAGCCATGTGAACGCTTTAACTAGTTATATGTAGGGTCAGTAAACTCATTAACTTAGCTTTTGGTCTAGATTACATTTAATAAATATTTACCGAAGGCAAGGTGGGTGTTGCAATGCGATGACATCCACTGAGCTTGAGGGGAATAATTGCTTTATTATAGACTGCAGGGCAACATTCATTCATTCATTTTCTGAACCGCTTAATCCTAATTAGGGTCACGGGGAGGCTGGTGCCCATCTCAGCTGACTCTGGGCGAGGGCAGGGTACACCCTGGACAGCTCGCCAGGCCACTGCAGGGCGTAAGCGGTATATAATTATAAGTTTCGATGACTTTGCGACTCGGATTTTACTGACTGTTGGCCAGATTTTTCCAGACTGGCCTAATGCTTTTAGAAACGACTTTTGCACTTTATTGAGTGAAATTTCAGTGAAATCTGGACTACCTGTGGTAAATAGCTTGTTCTGTTCATTTCGACGTCAGCTTTACTGTAAACTCTGCTCTGGCTTCTCACAAAATGGTAACTTCTTTAGAAGTTCCGTCAGAAATTTTCTTGCTGTTCAAACCTCGGCTGTTCAAGCAAACTAAAACTGACTGATGGATTTTGACGAAACGTTACACAGTTGTTGTTACCACCTGAAGATGTGCAGGAAGTAAAATAACCTGGGTCCGATGTTTTGAAGAGGGATTGCGAAAAATGGCACGTGCATTTTTAAGACATTTGGCAGACATCCTTATCCATAGTGACTTTATCATTTTTTAATGCAACTGAGCAATTGAGCGTTAAGGGTCTTGCTCCAAAGCCCAACAGCGGCACCGACCACCAACCTTCAGTAACCCAGAGCCTTAACTCCTGAGCCACCACTGCAACTTCTTCTGAGCTGATGGATGGATTTTGATGAAGCTCCAAGGCAGTTAGATCATTTTGCAGGTGGTGAGTATTCTGTAGTGAGTTTACTTACAGTTATAGTTGAGACTGGTATCATTTGAAACTCATTCGCATGTTAAAATAAAGTCTTTTTAGCTTGAAAAACACGAGGGCCATTATTTTTGGATGACATTTTTGTTGAATATTTAGCATTTCAGCTGAAGTGACCATCACAAACCATGCGTGTTTCTCTATCTCCAGTATAGCATTATCCACTTGCAATAATGATTTTTAATCCCAAGATAGCGGGCCAATCAGATCGCGCTATTCCCATCAGTGTAAATATATACACAAGTTGCACTCTTGCTTTGGAGGCAGAAAATCAAGTGTGTTATGTCATAAATGTTGGAACTCTCCTTATATTTGCTCACTAACCTGACAATGTTTCCACCAGCATCTCTTTTTATTTATTTATTTATGTATTTTTAAGTGCATGGGGGCAAGTGTGAAAGCAGTATCATTTGTTCTGAAATAAGTTCTTTTAGTAGTGTGGTTTACAGTTCTGTCAACTGTTCTGATGTTTTTTACGATAATGTCTCTGCTGCTTTTGTGTTTACAGTATGGCTCGCGACTCAGAACCACAGCACCCTGGTGACCGAAACCACAGTGGTTCCCTTTCTCCCAGTCAACCCCGAGTACTCATCTACCAGGAACCAGGTAACCCAGTAGTGCTGATTTCAGCTGCGCTCTGTTAATGTTAGTTATGAAATGCAGAAGTGGGTTTTCAGACAACTTCTTGTTTTTTTTGTTTGTTTGTTTTTTTTTGGTATCGATCTCTGAAATAGAAATTAAAACTTGTGGTGTGATGTTCGTTTTAAATAACACGGTGTATCAGAATTGACAATATATCACAGTGTCTTTTTTTGTTTATTAAACTTAATAACTGAACACGTTCAGAAAGGACCGCACTAACAAAAGTTAGGTTGTATTTTCATTACAGTAGTAGTTGTTCTTGTAGACAGCAGGGGGCTCTAAAAATTCCAAACTGCCAAATTTAAAGCCATAAGAACTGAAGGGCATGGTTTAGAAGCTTCATATTTTATATTACAAATGTCACAAGAGTCCCTTTTAGCTTATGGTTTATCAGAATTTTTAAAAATATTAATTTCTCTAGTTAGCACTTGAACGTGTCCTTTTATAAGAAATTACTACATGGCTTTATCAAATACTCAATTCTGATTGGTCAACTACAGCATTCAGCAGGCTGTTATCTTTGTATAACAGATTGTTGCTGTGTCTAACAGACCCCCGTTATGTATAACAGACCATTGCCATGTCTTACAGATTGTTGCTGTGTCTAAATGACCTCCGTTATGTATAACAGACTGTTGCTGTGTGTAATGGACCGTTGATGTATAACAGACATATATCAATACTCGATAAAATGATTTTAAATCAATAAAAGAATTTTTAATTCAACATGCAATTCAATAAACTTCTTCCGGTGTGATTTAAGACCCCTCCCTTTTCCTGTCAGAGTCGTGCATCACCTTGTCGGGGTTTATGTCATGAAAATAACCAGCTTGCTGTACAGTATCTCATACATAACTAATAACTGGATGATATGATGCAACCAGTTATAGTAAAAAGCATGCGTTTCACGCAGCTGGTGTCTGAGCTGCTGTTATAGAAAGGAATCCACATTTTTTTGACCAATCAGAATGGGGAATTCACCTGCGTTGTTATAAATTGTGTGAAGGGAATAACCAGGTTCTTTTCACTTTATCTGACCATACTGATGTACATAATCACATATCTGTAATATTTGTGATGCAGGGCCGGCAGAAGCTAGCGAGGTTCAATGCTCATGAGTTTGCAACACTCGTGATAGACATTTTAACTGACGCAAAGCGCCGCCAGCAAGGGAATTCCCCGGATGTCAAAGGTGAGAGGAAATGCTGTTTTATGATTTCTTGAAAAAAGAAAATGATCACGCTGTATACTGTAACCATGTCTTTTGTTTTTATTTTTGTATTTTTTTTAAAAAGAAAAAATTCATATCATTCTATTATTGTTTTGATGTCCAAGTTGTACTTTCTCTCACTGATTTTTCCGAACTGCTTAATCCTACTATTAGGTTCGCGTGGAGGCTGGAGCCTATTTCAGCTGACACTGGGCGAAGGTGGGGTACACCCTGAACAGCCCGCCAGATCATCATAGGGCAAACACACACAACCATTCACACTCACACCTAGGGACAATTTGGAACAGCCAATTAGCCTAATGTGTATGTCTTTGGACTGTGGAAGGAATTCAGAATACCTGGAGGAAACCCACACAAGAACGCGGAGAACATGCACACTCCATACAGAAACACCCTCATCAAACTTGGGACTCGAACCCAGAGCCTTCTTTCTGTGTGACATGCTAACCACACAACTTCCTGTTTATCAGGAACAAGTGCTATAAAGACAGCTTAAATATCCCCTCTTCTGTTTTCCTCCTCAGATAATGTGGAGTTGATTCTGAAAGATATCGGTAGCCGCCACGGGAGTGAGATCCAAGAACCGGAGCAGCCTGATTACGACAGTGTGGCATCTGACGAAGACGCTGAGCGAGAGCCGGGCTCTGGAAAAGACGAGAGGACCAAGGTTTGTTTTGTGTGGTGTGTACTATGCGTAGGTGGTGTACACAATCATACACTCGAATCTATCACCATGATGCGCCTCCTGCTGTTCTATGGAGTTACCGTTCACCAGCTTGTGCTGTACTTACCCTGCGTTTATAGGGTACAACTCCTCGCGGGCGATTTCCTATTCGGTTATCATTCTGTCATTGATCCAGTACTTTATTTGCTCTGATGAAGTTTAGTAGATGAACCTACTGAGGTTTGACGGATTGAGCTACATAACTGTAAACTTCATGAGTCCAGTAGGCATCGCCGGGTTTTTTAAACAGCAGATGCACTCAGGCCTGTCGTGTACCTATTAAAAAAGCACAGACATGATTAAACCCTAACAGAAGTAATTTAGCTTGGTGTTTAATGTACTGTAATCCTGCTAACACTGCAATAAAGATCTTTAATATATACACTTTCATTCTTACCAATTAAGTTCCTCATCTTCCTTTCAGTCTCATTATGGAAGTTAAATAGCTTGGTCTCTTTTAAGTGTTCGCCTGCTTACCGTCGTAAAAAATAGACATGACCTCCCAGGAAACATAGGTTTGTATTTAAAGGAAATGTATTACACCCCATTTTTACAAGTTAGAATGGTTCCCTGATGCCTGTATCAAATGGCTTTGGACATATCATTTGGTCATCATTGAGCTTTGGTCATATCATTCATGGTGCAATCTGATTGGTTTGTTATCTTACTATAATAGACATTAGAATATACTACACAGGAATGGCGCAATCTGATTGGTTCGCTATCTTACTATAATAGACAGCACAATGAGAACGCTCCACAGCACCCTCCTCACCGAACCTGCCCTGTTTGGACATCTGGATGGACTGCCTGTTCCTTTAAACGATTGCCCAATCCCTCTCTTCTATTAAAATAATAGTTTTACTATATACTACATGGGAACACAGGAAAAGCAAACTCAAACGAGATTTTTAAAATGTGACAGTGATCAAATGCACACTGTTGAGACATTTTTTGTGCCTTTTTAAGCTTGAAACATGCGCATGCATTAATGCCTAGCTTTATTTTTATTTGTTTTTGTCCAATTTTTTTGTATATACTTGTAGAAATGGTGCGATGTGATTGGTCTTACAGTAATAGACATTGGTGTTTATACTATACAGGAATGGCGCAATCTGATTGGCTCACTGTCTCTCTATAATATACATTCTCTATAATAGACACTGTTATCACTACTGAACCTCAGTTTTCCTCATGTTAATTTTTTTTTTCATGACCCACAGACCAAATACTGTGGAATGCCCCCAAAATAAATTATAACAGTCTTGATTTTAGTTTTTATGTTGCTGTGTAGTGTATATACTCAATCACTTATTCACCTCAGGCTTAGTGGATATCTACCTCATCTTTGCTAAATAATTGTTGTGTATATATATATATATATATATATATATTATATAACTTTTCTCTCTTCCTAATAAGAATGTCTTGTTATTTGTGAATTAAAAATAGTTATACTGAAATGTGTTTTATTTTCAGTGATCTTAAGAGAGGCCTGCAGTAATCTGATCAAATATAACCTGATTAACCTGCAGTGGCTATATGCACTTAATAAGAAAAGGAGACAAATGTATGCTTAAACTGTATGGAAACTGCTGGTTAACCTTTGCCTTAATCTAATCTGTCCGTATCTCTTTCTACCACAGAGCTCAGAGTCCTCTGACCTATCAGACGGACCCATCACAATGCAGGAGTTCATGGAGGTGAAGAACGCTCTGAATGCATCTGAGGCCAAGATCCAGCAGCTGCTTAAGGTCAACTGCCACCTGAGTGAGGAGCTGAGGCACATGCAGGGCAAGGTGAGTGACCCTGCCTATTCAGTGACCACTAGTATCTCTGCCCTGAGCAGCTCACACCCTGATCGAGCTTCAGCTGTGTGTGGGAACCTTGCTAGCTGGGTGCTTAGCTGCTGCGCTTATCTGATCTTCTTTTGTCGAGCTGGGGCTGCTGCTAAGCATTTTAGATGAGGAGGCAGATAGTGTGTCCTCACGCAGTGTCTCGTTTTACAGCTCTGTCTCTTCGACTTTAGAGTGTTTACCATGCACACACACACCAGTATTTGAGGATATGAGGAGCAAGGAAGCACAGAGAGTAGTTATTAAATTTTAATTGTTGGAGAATTCTTTGATATCTATCCCTGTTTAATTAGTAGATTTAAATTCTTTATTAAAAAATAAATTAGTTCATGGCTGCAATTGCTTGCACTTAATCTCTAACAAATAATATACCACTGCACTGTTTCTGACATGTTTAACCTTCATGGTCTGGTCTCTAATGAGTCATCTATGTCTCAATAACTTTATTTTA
Source organism: Neosilurus mollespiculum (assembly GCA_030014195.1). Classification (NCBI taxonomy): domain Eukaryota; kingdom Metazoa; phylum Chordata; class Actinopteri; order Siluriformes; family Plotosidae; genus Neosilurus; species Neosilurus mollespiculum. Next base: position 16,488,153 of record JAQMYF010000008.1, read on the forward strand.
TAGTAATGTAGGTGAAAGATTTATTTCTTTTCGGATAAAAAGTGAAAGAAAACTACAGGGTGACGCAAAACAACCAAGTTACTAACATTCTAAATCTAAATAAAAAATTATCAAGTTATTATTTGCACACATGAAACTTATTGAGGCAGGAGAGGCGGTGCTGAGGTCTGTTGGTCGCCCAACCCATCTTTAAGAACTTGATGTGTGTGTGGTTTCAGTAAGATGGAGCAACATCACACACACCGCTTGAAGATCATTGGAAGTGCTGAAGAAAATCTTTCCGTATCAAGTGACCTCGTCACCTGGTTATGTTGCGTGGCCGGACCGTTCCCCTGACCTCGCCCCTTGTGCTGTTTTTCTGTGGTGCTGCCTTAAATCACAAGTGTATACTCATCGACTCCAAATTCCTGAAGCCCATAAGGTTGCCATTCAGCAGGGGATGATCTGTCGAGCCATGGCAACATTCAGAAATCGCCTCCAAGGGTGTATAGACAATGATGGAAACCGTTTGGAGGAGGATCATCTTTAAAACATGATGAATAAAATCTGTACTGAATGAAGTTTCATGTGTAAAAATAATAATTTGATTCTCTTTAATGACTTTTTCTATATTGGGTCACCCTGTACATGTGTGTGTGTGTGTGTATGTATATAACTTCCCAATGATTAATGTTCAATATTCTTTTTTTCTAATTAAACTTTGAACAGTTGCTGACTGTGGCAAATATACATGCTCCACATTCGCCCTTCATTCTCCAAAAGGTTCGCGAGAAGTCGCCATGTTCGCCATCCAATTGCCGATCTCACTTTCATTGACCAAGGGGTACAGTTCGTGAACTCTGCATATAGTTGCCAAACATCTGTGGTCACATGACTGTGACACTATAGGAAGTGTTTTGCAGACAGGAAACAAACATCCGCTGACTGTTCGCTGTTGTTCATCAACTGTTTGTGAATTACTCATCAGTATATCACCAAAACTTCGCTAGAAATTTATCAACGAATCGGCGTTTAGTGCCCTGACGGCACTGACTGACGAATACTTGCTGAATATTTTGACAGAAGTTGACAGAACCGCTGTCGCCTCACTCTGTGAGGAACTCATCTTAGTTTTATATACAGTTAATGTACTCTAATTAACAACATAACAGTAAAAATATCTATCTATCTATCTATCTATCTATCTATCTATCTATCTATCTATCTATCTATCTATCTATCTATAT
>JAQMYF010000008.1:16490009-16506315 GCA_030014195.1 Neosilurus mollespiculum
AGATCAGATAACAAGAACAGAATGAAATAAAAAATATAATAAAAATATAATAAAAATATAATAAAATAAAATATACAACAGTATAATAACAGTATAAAAACAGTTGAAATAAGAGGCCACGCCCCCCAGACTTTACAACATGCAGAGCAGAATACAGAGAGGAAGAGAACATTTTTGAAGTAGAAGCCCAAGTCCAACTGATTCTGAAAAATAGGAACAAAAGCTGTGGGTTTTGATTAGATGCCTTATTCTCGGACTGACTGCATGCAAGTTTTCTGTCGTACGTTTGTTTTATAAATAAGGGCCAGTGAGAATATAAATAAGGCATGAATGGAATGGAACCATGGAAAAAAAATCTAATCACCTTTTATTTCATTTGATTTAATATGTCATGTTAAATCAGCCTTATTCCAGTTTTATAAAATAAATAATCAGAAATGAGCCGAACAGAACATGAAGGAACATCAAGGCACAAACGTCTTCGCGTGTGTGTTTGCTTCGTCTCCAGCTGAACTCCCTGCAGAACGAGAACAGCAATCTGAAATGGCAAGGCGCCAACAGCCTGGCACACTCGCAGGAACCACAGCGACGGGCCCCGCCCCGCGGAGGCAGAGCCATGTCCATGTACGAGACAGGCTCGGGCATGAAGCACTACCATGCCAGAGCAGACGGTGCGCATCCCGAGCCTGGCAGCCTCACTCTCCAGCCCCTTCATCCTGGTGTAAGTGCTATCGCTTGAGAACACGCCATGCTCGATTTGTGCCTGTAAATCCCAAGCATTGTGTGTATGAGATTCAGTCCATGCTCATGTGATTGTCCCAGGCCTTGTTTATGATGACATATCAGCGCTTTCATTTCAGTGATAATGTTTTACCATAATAGCCAACTTGATCTGAACCCCTTTCTAGATTGGGAAGGGTCCCTCCATGGGTGCCTCCTCCCTCCCCACCTTCCCTTCCACCCTGTCCTGGGCGTGGGACGAGCGAGCCCAAAGGGTGAAGTACTCGCTCCTCTGCTGCCTGGCTTTCCTTCCTTCCTACCTACCCGTTTTCCTCTCCTTCCTCAGCCCACCTCCACCCTTCTAGCTCTCCAGATCTGCATGCACCCACATCTGCACACACACCACCATCTCAGTTCACAGTCATCTCTTTATCCGAGACACAGGGTTTGCAATAGACTGCTTCTTTGTGCTTGCTGCATTTACGACCACTGCGATGGCTGAATCTGAGCGATCTGCTCACTCAGAATGCCTGATGTGTTTAGAGGAGTCTACTACCAACAACTGTTTGTTTTTTTTCATGCTTGGGTGTCAAAAACTATGCTGGAAGAATGATTCCAATCTGTTGGATGGAAATTATGGTGGGTTGATGCATCCTCCTGTAAGCCAAAAGTTACCTCACAGCAAGAAGGTCCTTGGTTTGTATCTCTGTGTGGAGTTTGCATGTTCTCCCCGTACTTGTGTGGGTTTCCTCCGGGTACTCTGCTTTCCTCCTCCAGTCCAAAGACATGCACATTAGGCTAATTGGCTGCACCAGATTGCCCATGATAGTACATTATTAATGCAGTTATCATTATTTGGTTTCGGATAGCTGGTAGATGCATAATGCAGTTTTGAAACTTAAGAAGTTAAACACTTTATATTTTGCCAGAACTGTTTATTATTTTGACTCTAAATAACTTCAACTTGCCCTGCGATGGCCTGTCAAGCTGTCCAGGGTGTACCCTGCCCTCGCCCAGAGTTGGCTGAGATGGGCGCCAGCCACCGCCGCGACCCCAATTAGGACTAAGAGGTTCAGAAAATGACTGAATGAATGTTAAAGTTGAAACTTAACATTATGGCACAGTGCCACTTTTCATGCCTTCACCGTACACAACGGATGAAGACGTCAGCATGTGTACACATACACCACTGGCGATAACAATACTTGGTCAGTTGTGAGCATGGATTTGGGTATTTTTACAAATACAATACAGCAATTGGACCATGGCAAACGACTAGCGGAAGAGGAAAGTGCTATCCACCCCCTTGTATACATGACATAGATGCCCATGATTGGCTAGTTCATTCTAATGTGACAGGAAAGAGAGGGTATAAGCTCTCATAGGATCCAGGCCAGAGATGTCTATGTGGGATTCAAACTTGAAAACTCTTGGGTGATACTCGAGCCCTACGTTTAATTAGTTTTTAATTGCTAATAAAAATACATTAAAAATATATATATATATTTTTCACATGTTAAAACATCCATATAGACAGTTACTTCCTGTTCTTGTTTACGTTATAGCAGCTATGAACAGTCCTTTCCTCTACAGCTTCCCAATTATTATTTTCTTTCTATGGGGGTTATCAAGTTACTGAGAAACTGCAAAGTGACAGAAGACTTCCCTGTGGTGGAAAACCTGCTATTATAAAGCGCCGACCCCAAAGGATCCTTCCATTAATGCTAGATAAACACCCCCTCATAAAAAGCTTCACCATATTAAAGGGACGGTGTAATGAAGAAAATAGCCTAAATGTCATGTATGGTGTTATCAAACAAGACATGATTCATAAAGATGGAAATTCAGGTTACGAAGGATACTAGAGATGAAGTGGGTTCATCCATTATGCTTAAGGGTTTGTTATATGATGTTGTGCTCTATATTGGTGTCAGAAACCCTCCACTCCTTTTGAACTGCAAGCTCAAAGGCTATTTAACAAAGTGTTTTGGACATTCATAGTATATTTGGACGAATTTTTGGCAACTAAATTTTGGGTGTGAATCACGACACAGCTCCTTTAATGCTCATATGTTTTTAATTAGTTTGTTCTTAGGTTGTAGGGAGCGTCCCTTTAAATGAGTTGTTACTATTGAAATACATTAAAATGGTTGCTGTTACTGAAAATTAACCAGCGCTTCGATTCTGACCAATCAGAATCCAGAATTCGCCAGTGTGTAGTTCTTGAACAATGTAGTCTTCTCCGTTATCCCTGATGGACGAGCAGTTTTTAGTAGTGGACTCAAGTTTTGGGCCATATTGTGTACTGTGTAGTGATTTTGATGTATCAGGTGTAATAACGCAAGCATGAGGAATGCCGCTGAATGTCTGCTTCTAACATGGCTGCATCTCTTGCAAGCCTGTAGTCATTTTCTGTAACAGTGAAACCTCTGTGATGTGAAACAGACTCGGGGGTTTTAAGGGTAAAGCTCTCATTTCGTTTCTGGTTCCATAAACAGGGGTCCCGGGTGGATGGAAAGGGCAGCACCTCCGAGAGCGACTACGATAACACGCCCAACCACGCTGAGCTGGACGACTGCAGGTACGCCTTTTTTTTAATGATACAACAATAGAGTGAGTGATATTATACTTTGTAAAGTGTGCAAAGATGTCCATCTGTCCATCCATCCAGCTATCCCTCTCTCCATTCATCTGTCTGTCCATCCAGCTATCCCACTGTCCATCCATCTATTCATCTGTCCATTCATTCATCTATAAATCCACCCATCCATCCCTGCATACATCCATATATCTGTTTTTCCCTCCATCCATATATCTAACCCTCTATCCATCCATCCATTCATTCATCTATTCACCTGTCCATTCATTTATGTCATGGATTTGATCAGTCTATCCATCTATCCATCCATCTGTTTATCTATCCATCCACCTCTCAGTCCATCTATCCGTCCATCCATCCATTCATTCATCTCTTTACCCATCCATCCGTTTGTCCATCCATCCACCTTTCAGGCCATCCATCCGTCCATCTATTCCTCCCTCTATCAATTCATCTATCCGTCCATCCATACATATATCTGTTTCTACATCCATTCATTTTTGTCAATCCATTTACTTGTCCATTCATTCATCTAGCAGTCCATCTATGCGTCCATCCATACATCTATTCCTCTCTCCATTTATTCATCCATCCATTCATTCATCTCTTCACCAATCCGTCCGTCCATCCATCCGTTCATCTATTCCTCCCTCTATTCATTCATCTATCCATCTATCCATACATCTATCTCTCTACATCCATTCATTTATCTGTTAATCCATTCATCTGTCCATTCATTCATCTATCAGTCCATCTATCCCTCCCTTCGTCCATCCATCCGTCCATCTGTCCCTCCCTCCATCTGTCTGCCTCTATCAGTCTATACATCTGTCCAACCATCTTTCCCTCCATCCATCCGTCCTTCCAACTTTCCCTTCATCCATCCATCCATCTGTAATCTATGGAACACGTATTCCTCAGAGTCATGGTGGAATTTGTAGATAATCCTGACTAGGGATTAAAGCCGACTAGGGCAAGAGTTGTGGTACCCACTGAACGGGTCGCCAGGCTATTGCAGGATTAACACTGATACAAACAACCATTCTCGCTTACATTCACAACTAAGGTCAGTTTAGGATATCCATTTGACCTAATATGCATGTCTTTGGACTGAGGGAGGAAACCAGAGTACCCAGAGAAAACCCACACAAGCACAGGAAGAGCATGCAAACTCCATACAGAAATCCTTTTGATGTGTCAGTGTTAACTACTGAGCCTCTGTGTCACCGCAAAGGCACCCACACAAGTCTCCATAGTGGAGGTTTGTCAGCGAGTTGTAGGTTTGGAGCTGCTTGAAAGCAGTGCCAGGTGTTTTAAAGTTGATTTTACCCATCCTATCGATTATAAGTGGAACCTCAGGGCAGCCAATCAAAATCTCTAGATTTAGTCAGGTGGGTTAGGTTAGAACTTCCTGTCTGATCTTTCAGTATCCAAGTCATCTTTACTGTTCTATGTAAGTCATACATCACGTTGTTAATGTTACTTCTTTCAGGCCGAGCGTTCATAGGACCGGTGGCCGGCTTGGGGAGGGAGCTATTCCCGAATCGAGTGACTTTGAATGTGAGACGGACTCGGTGCTGCCCTCTACCGAGGATGTCATCAGCAAGACGGAGCAGATCACCAAGAACATCCAGGAGCTGCTGCGGGCTGCACAGGAGAACAAACAAGAGAGGTGAGTACATACATGTTCATACACACACACACACATACACACACACGGACTGCTTCCTTATCACCAGTATTGCATCAAGAGAATTAAAAGCAGAACTAAGAGCAGACTGTTGCATTGTTTTAGAAATTCTCTCTATTTCTTAGGTTTCCCATAATCCTGTGTTTTCACTTTCGGTCATCATTGCTCTGTGTGTGTGTGTGTGTGTGTGTGTGTGTGTGTGTGTGGTGGATAGACACCCCAGCCCGGGTTGTTTCAGTGGTCTGCTGCCCTGCGCCGAGCTGCAGGCGGATTCATCCTGGTACTGTTTGCTCGAAAGCCACAGCGGGTCCTTTGTCTGAGTGCTGAGTGGTGCGAGTGTGTTAAATGCAGCTGCCGCTCATAACCGCATTGCATGCATTTATAACGATCAGCCATGTGCATTGAGGCGATGCCAAGCATTTTCTGACAATACACCAGTTTACTTTATCCAGATTTGCGTTCAGAACACTGAACAGAATTTCCTCATCACCCCTATATTAAGACTCACAGTAATTTGGTTCTTAAATTCCTTTTTGTCTCTACTGCACTTTTTACTTCCTGTTTGTCGAACTGTGGGTAGAAATATGAATGAAGAAATAAACAACAGCAGGTTACTGTTACACCATGCCCTGAGGTTAATTACTCTACAGTAACAGCATACCAAAGTGTTTTCTTCCACAATCTGGCAACATAAAACCCTCTTTTTTTTCCCCTCCCATTAAACAATGACGATATAACTCGTATTACTTTATATTTGCATTTGAAGAAGTAGTGAGAGTGAAGTGTGCAGTTTCTTAAATGTTAGGACTGTATTATGATGTAACACGTCAGTGCTGGTGTTAATGTTGACAAATTACCCATTGATTAAATAAAATCGGCATTGTCGTGTAAAAATGGCGTAAAACACCATATATTCTTCTCAATTCACCTGGAACTGATGCTGAAATAGTCAGTTTGGTAATTTTCAGCATCATGAAATTTATATTTTGAAATCTATTCCATTTTAGAATGCAAGAATCAGGAGTTTGCGCCCGTCCCCAACCTCCTCTCAGCCCGTCCCTGCCTACCTCTTCAACCTTTCCACGCCCCCTACTCATCCCCTCCCTGCCTGACTTCTCGGCCCCTTCCCACCCTCCTCTCTGGCACCTGATGACATTTAAGCATTTTTCAGTTATGCAGTGGGTAGAGTCAGGTTCAGAATTTGGGATGAAGTTACACTTCATTGTTGTGGAACGTCCACATACCATCGATAAACAGTCATTCCCTTGCTAGTCTCCCTTTTTTCTTTTTCTTGGCTGTAGTAAGCATTAATAAAGAAAACAATAATAAAGAAGACTTCATTGCCTTTGACTGTTTTAATGCAAACCGATACTGGGGATTTATTGCAAAAAGAAAACAAAAAAGTTGACATGCTGTGCTCACATAAAACACATCACTATAGCAAAATTAAACATCTTTTAAAAAATCTGTTTATTATTAGGTTTAGTAATTAGTAAGAGTGTTTCAGTTGTGCTTTAGTTGTAGCTACGGTCATAGAAAGCAGATAATATAAAAATACACTTACAGTCATTCTGACCAATGAGATTAGAGCATTGAGCCATGTGTTGATATAAAGTGTGTGCATGTTTCAGGCTCGTGTGCGGTGTTATTTTGGGTTGTTGTGCTGATTTGCTGTATAAATAAAACTCCTTCAGATCATATAGCTTCAATCAGAGTCTAGTTTAAGGACCAATTTTTTCGATTAGATATTTAACACCAGGCTGTAGTAGTAATCCCATTACTTACATTCTATAATATATAAAAAAAAAATGCTGTGTGCTCTTGTCCCTCTGGTCCAACAGCCTAAAAGACATATATGTTTCTCTTCCTTGTCCAGCTTCATCCCATGCTCCGAAAGAATTCATCTCGCTGTGACTGAAATGGCCACCCTGTTTCCGAAGGTAAGGCTGCACACCACCGCCCGCAGGTTTATGGATTTCTCTGGGAAGCTGCCTGGTCTTCAGAGCAAGAGTGTCGATTTTGCATCAGCATTTTGTGAAAGTTTGGACATTTCTGTGTGTAACGCTCATTTTCATGCATCATTTTCATTTTGGGGGGGTGGGGTGGGGGGCTAACGATGTAACCACTGCACTATTGGCCCCACCTGTACATAGTACTGTATGTTATATTTTATATGCTAAATGTAAGTGGCATCAGATTGTTTTGATATCATGGGATACTAAGCCATTATTAAATAATGCAAAGTATAATCTAGAGAAATATTCAGTCGTGCGATTGTTATCTGGTGAAGGGGCTAACACCCTCCGAGATGGAATAATTCTCTATCATACAAAAGTCGAATTCTGACATTGTTTTATTGTTCAATCAAAATATTTTTAAAGCGGACAGTCATGTTACTATGCTGCAATAATTGGTGGTGCAGTAATCATTCAAGTTATCTGATGGCTACAGTGCAATAAATCAGTTATCCCATGCCAATGACCAAAGAATACCAAGAATTATTTCATGGCTTTCCACACATTCCACTTTCACTCACTTATTTGCCAAACCGCTTATTCCTACTAGTTGTGGACTGGAGCTTGTTTTAATAAACACTTAGTGAACCATGACCTCCTTACTGTGAGGCGAATGTGCTGACCACTACGCCACCGTGCTGCCTTCCACCAATCAGGAATGATGAAATCGCTTGAATGAATAATTATCCACCTCACAATCTCAACGGTTGCCACCAACACTGATTCGGAAATTGTAGAAATTCAACAAAATGCCATCCCGCGAAATACGACGAAGTAAACGCAAACACGTTTTCAAACTTTGAATGCATTTCAAAAGCTACCAGACAAGACCACATGCCACGCCTTAAACATAGATAAATCAGCCATAAAAATCTTGTTTTAGTGTGCTTTATGCTTATGTTCCCATGTAGTATAATCCACCTTCCTCTCTGTGAATAAAACTCAGTCATCAGATTTGATGATTGACACCACCTTCTGTTGTCTGTCTCATTTTCAGAGGCCGAGTTCGGAGCTAGTGCGCGGTTCCCTGCGGCTGCTGACCTCCAGCGCCAGCCGACTCCAGGGCGAGTGCCAGCGGGCAGCACCAGCCGAGTCCTGCCCCGCCGATGCCCAGCTGGTCACACAGCAGCTCATCCAGTGCGCCTACGACATCGCCAAGGCCGCTAAGCAGCTCGTCACTGTCACCACCAAAGAGAGCAACTGAGCCACTCACCGTTTACCATCCCTTTCATTTATCCCTTTTAACGCGGACGACGTCGCTCGTCATCACTCTTTTTTTTTTTTCTCATTACAGCATCAGTATTACAAAAAGTATTTTTGTTATATTTTTTATTTAAAGGAATTTAGTGCCTGTTAACCAAAATTTAAGTTATAATCTTGGCGTGGTGACATGTTCATGTCGACAGGCTGTTATTTGTACCATCGTGTAGCTCAGTCCTTGCTGCCGTTCTCTGGTAATGTGTCATGGTCATGTGACAGTGCAGTCTTTGTGGTGATAAAAACCCAGCCATAATTTGGGAATACTTTGCCCTTCGTGTGTGAAACACCACTTCAACCCTCATCCTGTGACTTAACAAATGTACAGTATCGGAAGTGTACAATGTCTTTACCTGTAATGCTGAAGTCTATAAGTTGTAATACCTCATATATACCTAATTGACTGCGCCAGACCTCCTGTTACTATGTCGGGGAGACCCCAGGAAATGATTTGATTGGACGCAAACCGCGATTATTTTTGCTTTGTTTGGTTTTTTTCCCTATGAATACTTTGCTGTTCTTTTCACCTGCGTTTATTTGTAATTGTGCTTTGTGCAATTATGAATGGAGATTCATCCAAAGGATGTGTGTTCGGTTGCCTTGTGTGTCAAAATCCATCAGCAGTTGCGCTTGTGATTTCTTTATATGGTGCTAATTGTGTGTCCTCCTATTCTTCAGTATACTGTATAATAGATAAATGCTGCTACGCTGTCTCCTACATAATTATGCAACTAATTACGGTGGTGTTGGCTCAGTCCCATCTACGTACAGGGATAACAAAAACCATGACGGTTTAGCTTCTGTGAAAACCTTGCCATTGGATATAATAAACCAGAATTTATATCATGCTTCTTGTGTATGTGATTTGTATTTATTTTTTATTTTTTTGGATGCATTTTGTTTTTGCATAATGTTTCAATTATCAAAGTATAGTCCATCATACCATTTCATCCATTCATTTCTTCATAGAATGTTCTGGAATGTCTGAAACAAGTTTGTTCCTGCTACCACTTTCATTACAACTGCTATAAAAATCATCCTCTCTTTCTCTCTTAAGTTAGAAATAGAGAAGCACTCCGGTTTCCTCCAGGTACTCTGGTTCCCTCCCACAGTCCAAAAACAAGCACATTTGTTTAATTGGCCCCTAGATGTGAGTGAATAGTTTTGTTTGTGTGTGCATGTTGGCCCTGTAATGGTCTGGCAAGCTGTCCAGGGTGTTTCCTGCCTTCACCCAGAGTCAGCTGAGACAGGCTCCATCCTTCCCACTACCCTAATAGGATTAAGCAGTTCGGCAAATGGATGAAAGAATGAATTAAAATACAAGATTGAATAAAAAGATAGATATCAAATCTCACTCACTCCTTTGCTGTACTGCTTGTGGGGAGGCTGGCGATCATCTCAGCCGTTACTGGTGGGATACACCCTGAACAGCTTGCCAGAGCACCTAGAATCGAGCCAACATGCACACAGCATTCACACTCACCATTAGGGGCAAGTTGAAACAACCAGTTAGACTAACGTGCATGTCTTTTGACTGGGGAAGGAAACCGGAGTACAAGGAGGAAAACCTTGCATGCATGCAGAGAACATGCAAACTCCACACCGAAACGTCATCGCCGCGCCTGGGACTCAAATCCAGGACCTTCTTGATGTGAGGTGGAAGTGCTAACTACTACGCCACCATGTCACCCTGGTTTTCATCACTCTCTCACTGAACCACTTAATCCCACTAGGGTTGCAGAGAGGCCGAAGCCTATCTCAGCCACCACCGGGCGAAGGCGGGGTACACCCTGAACAGCTCGCCAGTCCATCTCAGGGAAAAACATACACAACTATTCACACTCACACCTAGGGGCAATCACCCTGCCACCCACATATCAAATCTTATTTATGTAAAGCTATTTCAAATTTTAAATCTATCTATCTGTCTGTCTGTCTGTCTCGAGGGGGTGTAACATTATAATTAAATAATAATCCAGAGATAAACTGGAGTGTACTTTAGAAATAAATATAATGTCTCAATGTTCAATGTTGTTGAAAACATTCATCGACCAATAATCACTCCTCGGTATTTTGGCATTAAGATCGCCTATTGGTCCGTTTAACTGGGCTGCCCAAACACTTCGCTCTCATTGGTTATCTTTATTTCCACCTGTTGAATATTCTGCTCAGGCCCCGCCCACTACTTCCCTGTTGCTGCATGAAGTGTCACTTCGGCTTGTTCCGGGGTAATTGTGCTCTCTTTAACCGGCTACTTTCCCCCTTCCTCCTTTTCTTTGATGTTTTTTTTCCTTTTTTTATAATGTCTCTTTTATTAGAGAATCAGTTCCCCGAGTTGAACTCCAAAGAAATCGCTACGAAGTCGTTTTTGGAGTCGGTGTCCTATCTTCCGCCTTTCTTTGGTGAGTAACGTTAGCTTGTATGAAACGGTCAGGAGTTATTGGAACAAGACCGAAGCTCCTTGTCCTCCACACAGAATTACAGACTGATTCATGGGATCTTATAGATTTTCAGGGGATCCAGTAGGAAGAGGATCTGCTAAAATGACGTTGTGTTGGTTAGTAGTGCACTTCAGGACCTGTTTTTGTTATAAATAGGAATTAAATGCAACCTTTAGACTGTTAGAATAAGTAAGTGTGCTGATACCCCCCCCCCATGTAGCCTGGAGTGGTACAGTCCTAAAATTACATCTAATTAATTATTCATTATACTGCAGCTCTGAGACGCAACTTTAACTTCCAGGTTGATGAATTAATTAAACATAAATTAGTGTAATTGAAAAAGGATGTTTATTAGGGGCGTGGCCACGTGGGGAGGCACAGGGTTGCATGGCCACCCTTTAATTTAAACCTAACTTTATGGCTGAAAGGTAACAATAATATTTAACAAATAGACTTTTTACTTTTTCCAGCTGTTTTAACAGGCTTGGACTTCACAATGTTAAATATAACTATAAAGTGTTAGAAGTATATAGAGTTATAGGGAATTATATATAGTTATAGAGTATAACGTGACATTCAGTAATGAACTGGACTTCGTATTGTTTTTTTTGTTTTTGTTTCAAATGTCTGTTGTTGGACGTAGACCTTCCCCATTGACCTCCACTGGTCCTGGTTTGTTTATTAAAACTGTCCAAGTCAGTCCTCTATCTCGTCCTTTGTCTTCCTCGGTTTTGTGATCCGTGTTGTCCAGTGATTGTCTATTATTCTCATGACCAGTTGTTCTGGTATACCATAAATAAACCCAGGGCAGCACGGTGGCGTAGTGCTTAGCACATCTGTCTCAGCAAGAAGGTCCTGGGATTGAGTCCAGGGCTTAGCTAGGGTGTTTCTGTGTGGAGTTTGCATATTCTCCTGGTGCTTGCATAGGTTTCCTCCCACAGCCCAAATACATGCACATTAGTCTAATTGGTGGTTTCAAATTGGTGTGAGTGTGAATAGTTATGTGTGTGTGCTGGCCATGTGACAGACTGGCAAACTGTTCAGGGTGTATCCCACGTTCACCCAGTATCAGCTCAGATAGGCTCCAGCCTCCCCGCGACACTAGTAGGAGTGTTTAACAAACAAATGAACAAATAAAACCATCCAGGGCGTGCTGTTATTGAAAAATAATCAATTTCAGAGTTTTAATGGTTTCAAAGTTTTCTCTTTGCTGTTTTAACAGACTGTCTCGGTTCCAAAGTTTTTGCTCCCATCAAAGCTGACATAAACGGAAACATCACAGTAAGTTTCGATCTCCTCCTCCTCCTCCTTTCAACCTCCCACCCCCACCTTCTTTTTGTCTAAGACGTTCTGACGGATTTATTCCTCACTATTTTTCATTAGAAAATCCGAGCTGTGTACGACTCCGATCCAGTGAAGTACGAGACGCTGCAGAAGATTCTGGAAGCTGAGAAGGGGATGTATGGGTCCGAGTGGCCGAAAGTAGGGGCCACGTTAGCGCTCATGTGGTTAAAAAGGTGAGATGAAATCATTACTTTTTGTTCCAGTATTGTTTTCAGATTGACCTCAGGATGGTTGACGAGTGGTCAGGTGGGTCAATGTCTCCGCAAATGGGAGCAAAAACTCCCTCCCTCACTCCCTCTCACTCGTTTACTGAAGCATTTAATCCTTTTAGGGTAGCTGGGAGGCTGGAGCTTATCTCAGCCGACACTGGGTGAATGCAGGGTACACCTTCAACAGTTTGCCAGACCATCATTTGGCAACACACACAACATTATTTTCACATACAGCCACACCTATCCAAATTTTTTGCTTCCAGGTGGCACAGTTGAGTAGTGGTTTCAACCCAGTAAGGGTTTGCGGGATTGCTGTGTGGGGACATGCAAGTTAGGCTGATTGGCTGTTACAGATTGCCCCTAGGTGGGGATATGGTGTATTAGGCAAAGTGAGTGAGTTATTTCCAAACATCCCTCTTTCAGTTCCTTTCCTCTTGCCTTCATGTCCTAAAAGTTTGATATCTAGGATAGGAAATTCAGGTTTCTGAAATTCAGCCCTGGTTATTTGTGAACTGTTCTCCTCAGAGGCCTGCGCTTCATTCAGATCCTGCTGCAGAGTTTGGCAGATGGCGAGCGAGATGAGAACAATCCCAACCATATCCGCGTCAATATCACTAAAGCCTACGAACAGGCGCTGAAGAGATACCATGGCTGGATAGTGCAGAAGATTTTTAAGGTGAGATTGAGATGGAATTCATCTCAGTAAGTTCCTCTGCAATAGATTGTGTAGTATCAATGTTTCACACATCCGGGCCTTGAGTGAGGTATATGTGGGTATGTGGGTATGTGTATATGTCCGTGTGTGTTATTTGTGGTAACAGTTTGAATTACTTTTGAAATTGAAGAATAAAATAACTAATGTTTTGTAATACTTAAAAGAACCACAAACATTTGATCACAAAATATTGTAATTAGCATTATACCTTAAATATTATAAATATATTGAAGTATGTGTTTAACCCTACTGCGAGACATTTTTAAACACCAAGATTTTTCTGACTTTCTAAAATATACTGTAGCATATAAATGATGATCATTTACTGTACACAATACTGTTTATAATACTATAATTATAAATATAAAATTATAATATATTTTGCCTTTTCAGTCTGAAATGACTCAGGCAAGAAATATTTTTCCAGCTCAAATTACAGCATGTGATCTCCATGGCATTGTTGCTCCAGTTGGTCGGGTCGAGGCTCAGCAACATTAATGTGGCAGTAAAATGTCAGCTGATGAGCTGAATGTACTGAATGAGCAGGTTATCACATCAATGTACTTTTTCTTCCCTGATGACACGGATATAAAATGAGGACTCAGATAATGAAAGAGTGGTTCAGGGAGCACGAGGAATCATTTTCACACACAGAGTTTTTGGGATGTGCTGGAGAAGACTTTATGGAGTGGTTCAGTTTTTTCCTCATCATTTCAAGATGTCGATGAGAAATGAACCCGACACTGGATGGAAGTAAATGTTATGTTGCTTAAGTTTGTTGAAACAGTGGCATGATGATTACGTGCTGTAATCAAGGCTAAAGGCGGAATAACAACATATTCATGTTTGTGTGTTTTGTTTTTTTGTTTGGGCAGTCTATATGTTGTATTTTGTACACAGAGCAGTTCAAAATTCTTTACAATATGTCAGGTGTATTAAAGTAGTCAAAGAATAAATGACGATAAAGATACATCATGTAATACTATCCATCCATCCGTTACCTGTACTACTTATTGATCAGCGTTGAGGTGGAAGCTGGAGCCAATCCCAGCTGACTTTGGGCAGGAGGTAGGGTTATGCCCTGAACAGGTTGTCAATCTGATACAGGGTTAACACACCGCACTCGCTCACATTCACCCCTGTAGGCAATTTAGAGTCTAAACAGAAAGAACCTCGGTTGAGATTTGAAAGTGAATCTTCTGGCTGTGAGGCGCTAGTGCTAACCTGCACTTTTCCCTCCTCTGGATGATAAACTTTGTGGAAATCAAACTTAGAGGATGTTTAACTTTGTAGCAAGACAATTAAAAAAATAATAATTAAAAAAAGTTGTTGAAATGAAGCCGAGGAAAATATATGGGGTCACCTAGGACCAAATTCTGGTACAAGTCTAAAAATAGATGAATCTGCAGGCATGTTTCTGAGAGGTGAGGGATCCCAGGCGAAACACACGGGGACATGCGAAATTCCACACTACTAGTAACCCGAGCTCGGAACTGAACCACAGATTCTGGTGCAGTAAATCAGAGAGCCATGATATGTGAGGATAGAATAAATATATGCTACATGGAAACACATGCAAAAAAACCTACAAGAAGATTTTTTTATGGTGTATTTTTCTATTTTAAAGCATGATAATGGTGACTCCGCCTTCTCCAAGTGACCATGATAAAATCATGATTGTGGTGTACAAGGTAGTGTTTATATCTTACAGGTCCAGCATGCAGGGTTGTTTTCTGTACTTTCTATTGTATTAGCAAGACCACACTTTGTATTTATTGTGTACTTTTTAACTCTGTAAAAACTTCATTGTGGTGCTATGGATGCTTTGTCGAGGCTGGAACAGTGGAGTTTGGAGAGCAGTTTTTTGGATGAGAAAACTTCTAATCCACATTGTTTCACTCTGTTTCAGGCTGCACTGCTTGCTGCACCGTACAGGTCTGACTTCCTGAAGGCTCTGTCTAAAGGTCAGGTGGTATCGGAGGAAGACTGCCTGGCGAACGTTCGGCAGTTCTTGGTGAACTTTACCGCCACTGTGGACGCCATTTATGAGATGTACACAGTGCTGAATGCTGAGCTGGACTACACGGTATGACCGCTTGCATCTCGGTGCCCTTCTCAGGTCAGAAAGCATTTTCACTGCAAAGAATCAGCATTCGAAATCAACACAACTCTCCTTTTATTTTATTGTAAATTTTTTTTTTTTTTTTTTTTGTGGTGAGAGGATTTTTCCATCTTAGCATGTGTTATTCAGGAAAAAATTCCCAGCAACCCTGGAGTGCATTTACTTATGGTGTCTCTAAGCGGAGATTTTGAGCTACCTGTGATTCTTTAAGACTACTGTATTTGTACTGGTTTGACCAAAGCTCATACTGGGTTGACTAGAGAAAATCCCAAACGCTAGGATTTGATAGAAGAGACATTGCAGAACCACTTAAAATTAAAAAAGAGGTTGAAAAGATGGTTTTACTTACATGGCTGATTTACTTACAGAATAAGTCTCTTGATATCCAATACTTCAATTTTTAAGAACTCTTAAGAATTCTAGCATTGGGGCAAACCAGTGATTCAAAAGAATTTAAAAGTCTTTGGATGTACCTTAAAATTAATAATAGTAATATTAATATTAAGGGTAGTAGTAGTTGTCCTCTTTACATTTCACATTTGATACAAATAAAACAAAATGATCATAGAAAATGGATTTTTAAGTAAAATTAAAAGATTATGACTGAACCAAACATGTTTTTGACTGCTATTTTAAAAAACAAAGTAAAAATGGTTAGCTAGCTTTTTTTGTTATCTGGACAGAAAGTCGTTTTACATTTTGACAATTTTCAACATGGATTTCTTGTTCAGTTTAATGTTTGAAAGTACCAAATTAGTTATAGCTTTAAAATATAAAAGGTTTTTAAGTTCTGTATCTTTAACATTTGGTATTATTGTATGTTCCTGTAATGAAATAAGAAAACAAAAAAAAAAATAGATCCTAACTTTTCATGATGCATGTATACAGTATATATTTAACAGTTATTCCACAATAATGGTACCGAGCTGGCTATCGGTCATATCTGATGAGAGCGAATGGAATAAATGTTTTATTCTATCCACACTCACTGGATTGTCAGAAATAAAGCATTTTTATTATTTTAATCAAATTCTTGGAAAAAAAATGTATATAAGGCTGAATTAAAAAAATGTCCCGGTTTCTCATCAGTGCCCACACCCGAAAATTGGCACTCTCTGTCTATCTATCTATCTATCTATCTATCTATCTATCTATCTATATATATATATATATATATATATATATATATAT
>JAQMYF010000008.1:16508905-16539893 GCA_030014195.1 Neosilurus mollespiculum
CTCTCTCTCTCTCTCTCTCTCTCTCTCTCTCTCTCTCTCTCTCTCTCTCTCACACACACACACACACACACACTCACAAATTACTTCTGACATGCTTGAAGTTACTTAAACCAGCCATTTTTCACTGGTTATGTCATCCATGACCATGTTGTTGGTCACCGTTTTGATTGATGATAGTAAGCACAGCATCTGTTGGTGCTATGTTTATGTTCTTCACATCATTGTGTCGGGTGCAGGGGACACAGACACTTACATACAGGAGTAAGCAAATGGTTTCAGAAAGACATCATGGCCAATTATATTGCATATCACAGAGATAACCCTGTATTTCAAGTTTATTTAATATACCTGGTACACGAATGGGCCTGGGAACATTTAACAAGCTGTATATTTTTTCTGTACTTGTGCATGAACCAATGTTTATATCTCACTCACTCATTTGCCAAACAGCTTAATTCTATTAGGGTTGTGGGGAGGCTGAAGCCTATCTCAGCAAATTCTGGCAAAGGAGGGGAACATCCTGAACAGCATGCCAGACGCAAATAGACACGCACAACCACTCACACCCACACAATTTGGAATAGACAGTGTTGCATGTCTTTGGACTGTGGAAGGAAACCAGAGTACCCGGAGGAAACCCACATAAGCACGGGGAGAACATGCAGTCTCTACGCAGGAACACCAGAACCTGAGGCAGAGGCGGTAGCCACTACACCACCATGTATCTGTTGTATTATATTGTAAACGATAGCTGGAACTAATAACAATAATAAACATGGCAATAATAAACATGGCAATAAATGGATCAAAAAGTATCGTGACATTCTTTAATAAGTAAAAGTTGTAGTAGTTGGCAAATTGCTGTGGTATAAGAGGAGACCTTTGGGTGTGCTCTTATTATAAAACAATCAACTTAAGGGTGCTGACAGTATCTATATTACATCTCCATCATGTGGATTTTTTTCCTCTTACATCAGCATACTCATAGACTTTTTACTGCACACAGTCATCCATCCATCCCTGTGTTATCTACATCGCCTGTCCATCAGGGTGATAGGGAAGCTTGAGTCAATCCCACCTGGATTTGGGCGGGATGTGGTGTACATCCTGAAAAGATTGCCAGTGTATTGCAGGCGTAACACCTGAACACCCATTCACACTGATGAGCATGTTAAAGTTGACTTAAAGTGCATGTTTTTGGACAGTGGGAGGAAACTGGGGTACCCAGAGAAAACCCACATACACATGCACACAGAATCACCCCAGTTGACTGTTAGGTTTGAACCCAGAACCCAAAATTACCATTGTGTCCCCATGCTACTCGATCCGGACTACCGTGTACACATTTTTTTTTGAAACAGAGAAAATTGAAAAGTATCATGGGGGAGTTTTTGTACTTCTTGCATGTCTTACATTTGAATTTATACCATTTCACAGGCGACCTTTCCCAGAGCAGCTTACATTTTATCTCTATTGTCATGTGGCCCTGTTTTATTCTTAAATTCTCAACAGCTTTCTCGAAATATGGGACACATTAGGATGGAAACAGAGAGAGGGAAACGAGAGAGGAATTCCCTTGCAGTCACACATGTGATGGAGCTCTTTGAAGGTTTGGTAATTGGCTAATTATTCGAATCGGGTGTGTAACGAGAGCGAAATTGCAAAAAACATGCTAACACTGGAAAGCTGTAATCTTGATTTTTAAGTACAGTAAATTTATCCACCAGACCTTTAATAAGTGCTTTAAAATAAATACCGTCTGTTAACTGCAGCAACAACAGCAACAAAAATAGACTATTTTTTTTTTTTTTTGTAATTTAAGCAATTGAGATTTAAGAAATTTGGGACGTCATGAGTCATGGAATAATCTGATTTATTTTATTGTTTAGGCCATTAGTGTGATTACATTCCCCAGTGATGTGGTAGGACCACTGCTCCATTTGATTTGCATCAAATTTTGTGCACTTTTGCATTACAAAAGTGCAAATAATTAAAAAGACTGCAAAGGATGACTGGACAATACAACATAGTTTATCTTCCTACTGTCCATTCTAAGACATTTTACCTGAATGAATCCCAAGCACTCATACTCACAGAAGAGAGTACCCACTGTACCCAGCTGTACCGCCATGTCATCTTTAGGATGTGCATGAATCTAATAATAATCAATCATTTACTGAGGTGACGTGTGATATGGAGAATTATTCAGATTGAGGCTTTTTATAACACTGTTCAAGATCTGAGTAATCCTATATATCATACAAAACCAAACCTTTAACTGTTTTATTCATTTTCTGAACCACTTAATCCTAATTAGGGTCACGGGGAGGCCGGCGCCCATCTCAGCCGACTCTGAGCGAGGGCAGAGTACACCCTGGACAGCTCACCAGGGCGTCACATGGCAGAAACATGCTGAATGCTATGAAGCTACTCTTGACGATAATCAGCAATGGTTCTTTTACATGCCTCTCACCACAGACAGTGAGAGACATGGCCGAGAACCCAGTTAGCTGCACTGGGGGGACAGCAGTGACATCTCGCTGATAGTGGGGCTTGAACCCCCGACCTTCAGATCAGTAATCCAGCACCCTACCACCGGGCCACCACTGCCAACTGTTTTATTTTTCATTCAAAATATTTTCACTTTATTCAACTCACCCGATGTCACTGTTGGATAATTTGGCTCGTGAAATAATAACAAGAATTATTTAAGGGCTTTCCACCGATCAGAAACAAGAATTTATTCTGAATGAAAAATAATGAACTTTGTTTGACTTAAATACCAAAATATTCAAGATTTAAAAAGTTTATTGTCCCACACACACACACACACAGATTTATTAGGATTCTCTGAATCTTTTGGTGATATTTATGAAATAGTGGCAAGGAACATTTTTCTGAAATTGTCCCACAATTTGAAGGGTTTTTTTTTTTGTTCTTTGTTTGCTTTTGTTTTTCAAGATCACGCCATTCTTTTTTATACCTTGTTTGGTGGCTTTCTATTATCTTAACCCAACACAGGAAAAAAAAAAAGCATTTTAAGAACAGGTATTTATTTTTTTCTTTAACAAAACAATGGAACAAGAATTCAAGAAAAGTTAAATGAAGATATTTTTATTTTTTCCCTTTCTTGCATTCTAAAAGAAGCCTGAACTAGTGCTTCGATTTAAAGATTTAATATTTTGAATACTGTAGCTTGTCCTGAGCTGATGGTGTACATGTAGTACTTTTCATATTATCCTCTTGAGACCCCACTGTCCTTCTTACTGCACATCTTACTTTCTCCCAGTTACTTCCTTGTACGATCCTCATATGAGGGCAATTGGGGATTACTCTTTGTGTGTTAGTTTCAAAATGTTCCTTCAGCTGTTTCTTTTCAGTGCCACTTATTTTTCCAGCCTGTTGTTGCCCATATCCTAAATTTTTTAAACATTGTGCTGAAAAGTATCCAGTTCATTCATTCATTCATTCATTCATTCATTCATCCATCCATCCATCTGTCAAACTGCTGAAGTCTATATCAGCCAACACAGTAGAAGGCGACCCTGAACGGCTCGCTAGTCCATCACACAGCCAACACACTAAACCATTCACACTCACTCTCACACATAGTGTCTATTTGGAACAGCCAGTTAGCCTAATTTGCATGTCTCTGAACTGTGGGAGGAAACTAGTGCACTCACAGGAAACCCACGCAAGCACGGAGGATAACGTAAACTTCACACCAAAACAACCTCGCCTAACCTGGGCCTGGAACCCAGAACTTTCTTGCTATGAGGCGGATAAGCAAACCATTATTCCATGGTGCCGCCCTCCATCCAATTTAGAATGAGCTAATATTTTTCATGAAATAGTAGAATCGAAAATTCCAACATTAGTATGGTTTTTATTTTCTATTGTAAGTAATATATGGGTTTATGAGTACGAGTCAAAAAAATGGTGGGGTGGGGGAGAGGGGGGGGGGGTGAAAAATCTTTTGATTTAATTCACACCCACAAAACAAATACAGGTACGGATATCAGCATTGCATTGCATCGTAAATGTAAACACTTAAAGCATCCAAACTTCCATATTATGAATGGTGACCAAACCAAGTCCACAATAAAACATTTTACAAAGGAATCCAGCTGGTATTAGGAACAGGACCCCATTTACAAAGTATCAGACCTGGAGGACCTGGAATGTGCACACAGGATGAGTCTGATCACCACAGGAAGTAAACAATGGCATGGCAGCAGAGGGATTTGATTAAATGCAGAACGTAGGGGTGGGGGGTTGGAAGGTGGAATGAGAGGCGATTATCAAGAGAGTATGATGTTGGTCCAGGACACACATGGAAATGGGGGTGGTGGTGTTGAAGATGAAGGAGTGGTAATTGATAACAGACTTCTGTGGTCTCAGGTGCAGTCAGCCAAATTTCACTTGGGGTGGTGGAGGAAGGCAGATGAGTGGGCTTGGGCCTCTCTGCTGAGGGTGGGGCCTCCAGGAGGTCTTGTAATTAGAGTGGTAAATGTGATTTAATGACAGGAGGCCACAAAAAAAAAAGTGTTCTAATAATAAAATTAGGCGATACATCAAAGTCAGTGTGAGTAAATGGGGTGCGAATGCTCTCCGTTTGGCAAGTACTGTATATAAAAGCCAAAGCTGCTCTCAATGTGTACGAAATATGACTTGCCAATGAGAAGTAAGAACACACTAACATGCTTATATTTTACTTCTGACTTGGGTCAAACATCTAGAATAGGACATCAGCATTTACATCAGAAGCACGCAGCTGTCTGCAGCCACAGGAAATCCCTGATAAGAGGAAAAAAGGGAAATTTGAATTGCTGAGAAGGACCATCACTCTTGTACACGGCAAAGAAGCCTGCAGATAGGAATATAAATATGGAGAGAGAGAGAGCTTGCTATTCTAGATGACTATCTGAATCATGACTGTTGAGGAAATTGTGTGCTTATGTTATGTTCTAATGCAACCCTTCCTGGAGGTTAAAGTCAATTAGTTAATATAAATAAATAAATAAATCAGATTTAATGGTCGAGGTGCTCCATACTGTGTTCAATAATACATCCTAATGCTGCCTTTTTTAACGCATGTAATGCACTAATATGACGGTTGAAATTGGTTTACTTTTTTGTTTTGTTTTTTTGCTTGTTTTTGTATACTAATTAAACTATAGCTTTGACTTTAGACACAATTTTTTTCAACATTTCTGGGAAAGTCACATGTTATATTTTGAGTTGGCGACAATGGAAAAACTAGGATGTAAGAACTCTCAGGTTCGTGATACTGAAGACACAGGGATGGATGGAGAGTTCACTCTGATTATTTACTTTTACTTTACTTTGTGCTCTTCAATACTTTATTTCTCTAAGTCTCCATTTGAGACACAGCCAATAGCTTAAACATTCACTGAATATTATCCACACACAGAAATATAACAGCCTGCAGCTCTCTTCCTCTGTAACATGAAAGAACATGCATAAATAGGTGCTAGTAAATACACACAGGTGAAACTCATTAACATTACCTGCTGCTTCTACCTGCCTCCTCTCCTCGCCTGCAGAGGGTGCTCAGAAACAAGCAAAACAAGGATCAGGATTATCATGTGTGAGCAGAAATCAGTACATTACCAGCAAAAAACTTCGAGAACAAATTTATACACTCAAGTTTTTTGATGTAAATATAAAATGTTAAAGTTATAAGGGCTGAATGACTATCAAAATCATTCATTGTTTTTTTTTTCTTTTTAACTTTGCCTTCTATCTTTATTTGCAACAAAACCCCTACAAATTCAGTGCATGTGATCCTTTCAAAACCCATCTACATTTTTTCATCATCCACCTGTCATACGTTAAAGACTTGAACAAAATATGACCTGCAATTTTTTTTCTTTATGGTTTCATGAGACAGCTGATGCCTGCTGGGGTTCATTAAAACAAAGTTATAATAATAATAATAATAATAATAATAATAATAATAATAATAATAATTCTGATTAGATTCTTAATATTTATGCTGTTGCAGTTTTCTCTATCTATCTATCTATCTATCTATCTATCTATCTATATATATATATATATATATATATATATATATATATATACTGTAGTGGCGGCCGTGCATTTGGTACCTGTCCCTTCAGTGGGAACTAAACGGACTTAACCCACCTCTTAATACCACCACTATAATGATGCAATTATACAAACCATCAGAATTATACAAAAACGCAATATAACAAGGCCTGGCATTACAGAGAGGCATTTCATGTATTGAGGGTGAATTATTACCATTATTACTAAAGCAAGAAACCCAGTTAACCCTTTATCTCTGAATTCATCATTGCTGATACGCCTGAGTTACATTTCTGCTAAAACTCTGAGCATTATGTAACTTCCACCGGCGATCACCGGTGGAAGCTGTTGGTAAATTTGGTGCTCGGCCAGATGTAACAAGCATAAATGTAACAGCTCGGTGATAAAGGGTTCAGACAACTAAAAAATAAAATTTGCAACCCCTTCAATGTCTCCAGAAAATTGGTATTTTCTATGTTTTTGTTTATTAGCCATACTTTTACCTCAATATATTTGTCAGAAGTTTTTTTTTTTTTGGTTCTCATTGCCTACAATAACATTTGTTCAATCCACTTTCAGTAAAAATTATTTTTATATATATAATATATATCCCCACCCCAGAAAATACCTCATGCAACGTATAAATGACACAGAATGCAGTTTCATGGTTAGATGCTGTGATTGGATTCTGAGATTGGTTTAGTTCTGTTTTAAATAGTTTCAGAGTTTAATATATGTCAGAATGTACATGTTAAAGACTGCTCATCTCTTCTGGGGGCAGCCATGGCCTAATGCACTTTTCCTTCCTCCACCTTCATGGCTGAAGTGCCCTTGAGCAAGACACCTAACCTCCAACTGCTTTCCGGGTGCCCCGGTGTGTGTGTGGCAGCCCACTGCTCCAAGTGTGTGTGCTCACTTTGGATGGGTTAAATGCAGAGGCAATAATTTCCCTTGCAGAAGTAATACAGTTTATCAGAAAATAAATAAATCTAGGATGTATTGTATAGCTTCAGTCACTAGCTTTTGGGCTTCGACAGTTACCTCATTTCTGTTTAAAAAAAAAATGCGTGCCATTATGATGAGAAACCGCAATTTTTTTATTTTTATTTTTTTAATCCAGCCTAAAATTTAATGGAAGAATCATGTTTTTCTGGGGGGTAAAAATCTTATTCTTGAAAATAAAAATTTATTCCAAATTTTGTCGACTGCAGTGGAATAAGCTGAGAATGAACAGGAGAGCTGGCTGGATAGTGTTAGTGTACTAACTCTTGGCAACTTGTTTAGAAGGGAATTCAGCACAAGTCATTAGAATTCAGCACAAATTGCACCCATTTCTTTTTTTCTTTTTTTGTCTGTAGTGTCGTACCTACTAATGGTATTTGGGGTGATATCCTAGTAATATAATAGCCTATCACAACATTGCTTATGTCCAGTGGGTATGGATAGAAACCCACTTCCTCTTTGCACTATTCCCCTATGCATAAAGAAGTGCCTCACAGTAATCAAAAATTGTCCATGATATGCAAAGGTGTTGGTGACACACATATATATGTGTATATGTACACTATAATGCCAAAAGTATTCACTCACCCACCCAAATAATTGAATTCAGGTGTTCCTATCACCTCTATGTCCACAGGTCATTTTAACCTGTAAATTCAAGCACCTAGGCATTTGTGAAAGAATGGGTTGCTCATATGCCACAAGTCCAGGCATAAAATTACCCCGTTACTAAATATTCCACAGTTAACTGTCAGTGGTATTATAAGTGGAAGCGATTGGAAACGGCAGCCACGAAGTGGTAGGCCACGGAAAATGTCTCAGCGGGGCCAGCGGATGAGTCAATCGGTACAGACTCCAAACTTCATGTGGCCTTCAGATTAGCTCAAGAACAGTGCGCAGAGGGGGGAGGGGGGGTAGCCTTTTCTAGGAGCTGGGCTTGGCCCCTTAGTTCTAGAGAAAGGAATTCTGAATGTTTCAGCATACCAAGAGATTTTGGACACTTTCATGCTCCCAAACTGTTCCCACAAAGTTGGGAATGGACCCTTCCTGTTCCAACATGACTGCGCACCAGTGCATCCTTCCACCAGTTCTGGAAGAATGGTCAGAAATTCCCATTAACATACTCCTAAACCTTGTGGAAAACTTGCCCAGAAGAGTTTAAGCTGTAAGGGTGGGCCAACATCATATTAAATCCTAGTTCATATGTGTGAGAAGGCAGATGAGCGAATACTTTTGGCTGTGTGTGTGTGTGTGTGTGTGTGTGTGTATGTGTATGTAAAGCAATTTGTAGTTTTGTTACATGACTGGTATTACTGTTCCTACTAAGACTGACTGGTTAACAGATTCACAGCCTGGCGTTTGCTGCACAAAAACTGAAGACTAAGTTGTTGACTGATTATAATACGTATCTGCAATCTAATTGTGTACCCTCTCAGGGTGAACTGATTATTGAAGTACTGTAAAATGTTATTTTATTTTAATGAACACTGGAAGCAATTTCAGAAATCACTGTGTAGAAGTCAGTTAATGGAAATTTATTTTTGATTATATAAAGTATCGTATGTTACTGATACATCTGTGAGATTGTCAGACTGTGAGAGGTTTTTTTTTTTTTTTTTTCTCCTATTTTTTGTCTCATTCGTTTCAAACTATAAACAAATGCAGAAAGAAAAAGTTCCTACTTTAATGCATTACAAATCCTTACACTAAAGTTTATTTATAATGCACTGTGTGTGTGTGTGTGTGTGTGTTAATTATTCTCTAAGCTGTAATATTTGGTAAACTGACTCATTCGAATTTGATTTCTGTCTGAAATAAACAGTGCTTTCTTGTATCATTTAAGTATTTATTTATTTATTTATTTATTTTGCAGCTGTCAGTAATCTTTTGTGTTCCTGTGTCAAGGTTGTTTATCATTACTGATATTCTAGCATTTTAATAATACATTTTATACATACACGTATATGTATTTTGCTGTTTTGCCACTAGAGGGCGGCATGAAGCTGCATATTCTCAATGAAACACGTTTATACCTTCTGGTGTGTTTATCTGTTTATTTTAATATTAGACATTTAATATAATCAATAATTAGTGATTGAAATTAGAATTTTAGACTTTAAATCTGTTTTGTTTCTGGGCACAAATATAAAAACTGAAAAATAACGACATTCTTTGCTATAGTCTTCCTATTTTATTTTTCATGTAAAGTTCAGTAGGAAAAAGCTCAACACTGATTGGTTGTGACTGAGCACAGAGTAACCAAACAGTAGCCTGTAGCTTATTTTGAATATACAGAGACCAGATATAAGTAAGCAGACACCCAAAATTTCAGGATGAATATTTGCTGGTTGAAGAAGAGGCTTGCGTCTTGCTGTTCGGCCATAACAGCCCATTTGATGAAGATAGCGCGTAACAGTCTTTGAGCTGGTGTGGATGTCTTCTGCACTGTCTGCAGTCTTGGAGCGGGGATTTTTCTCCACTGCTCTCTTCTCGGAGCGAAGGCATCTTTCCAGTGGTGCAGGTCGACCTGGTTGTGGATCCGTGGTGGTCTTACATTCACTTTTTACCGTTGACAGAGGAATATTCAAATTGTCGGCTATTTGTCGCTGGCTGATGCCACCCTCTGACTGACCCACAATTCGACTCCTCTGAAGACCCGACAATTTAATGAACACTAGTCAGACTGCTTTTTAAAGGTCCACAAAGTAGTGCTAAAGTTATGCAAGCATGTCTCGCACTCCAGGAGCTCAAGAATTGTCAGATTTTCAGAGATGCACAAGGAGAACTTTCAAACTCCACACAGAAATGCCTTCGCTGAGCCCGCAACTCAGACCCAGGTCCTTCTTGCTGTGAGGCAGACGTGCTAACCACTACACCACCATAACAATCCCAGTGTTTCTGTAAGTTTCACAGGAAATCTTTTTATCTGGGATTAATCTCTTGGTTTTCAGTGTTGAAACGGTGGTTGGTGTTTTAAAGGTGTGTCCATACTCATTAACACTACAAAAGTGGCTCAAATATATACAATCCTGGGGCTTGTGTGGAGTATGCATGTTCTCCTCATGCTTGTGTGGGTTTTCTCTGGGTGCCCCAGTTTCCTCCCACAGTCCAAAGACATGCACATTAAGCTAACTGGCTGTTCCAGATTGACCCTAGGTGTGAATGGGAATGTTTGTGTGTTGCCCTGCCTTTGCCGACTCCAGCCTCCTCGCAACCCTGGTAGAAAATGAGTGAGTGATGAGTGATATCTGCAGTGCTTTATGGGTAACTGACATCCTTGCTCAGCCACTGAGACTACACTGTATCACCGCAGGAACAAGGAAAAAAAAACAAAACTTTGTGACAATGTAGCTTTGGTGTGTTTACCAAATGGCTGACCTTGTACAAACAGTGAGTACCTAGACATAAATCCTAGCCATTTAAGACACGGTGCTAATCTATAGAGGGCTACATTAGCAAACAGCAGGCTGGTCTTGTTATTGAGCTGCTTCTGAGCAGGTCATGGCCTCCGGTATTCAGACTTAAATGAAGCCTGTTTAGTAGTTAATGGTTTCCGCTTTCTCCTCAGCAACACTGTTCTGTGTGTGTGTGTGTGTGTGTGTGTGTCCTGCTGCCTGAGGACAATGTGGAGCTTGTGGCTCCTCTCAGTGGAGACCAAATTCCCTTTCTGCATTAGCAGGACCGGTAATCCCACAGTTTTAAGAAGCACAGCTGCTGCTGAGGGGAAATGAGGCCATAAAGTAGCTCGGCATATAAAGATGGAGGACTCTGTGTCTCACTTAACAACAAAGTGCATTCAGATGTGTTTTTTCCCCCCTACCATTTATAACAGTAAACATTAGGTTTGTTGAATGGTAAAGCCAAAATATCTATTCCCTGTGTATCTAGGTACGTCAGTTATTACTATATACTACATGGGAACGGCGCGATCTGATTGGGCTGCTGTCTGAGTATTAGAACGACATTATTCTGAGTGGATACTGTTTGAATTCAAATGCAATGTCATCCTGGTCATGCTTTAAAAAATAAAATAACCATAAAATCTGATTTGAGTTTGTTTTTCTTGTGTTTCTGTGTGGGTGGCATGGCGACGTAGTGGTTAGCAGGTTCGCCTCACAGCAAGTAGGTCCTGGGTTTGAGTCCCAGGCTCTGTGAGGGCATTCTGTGTGGAGTTTGCAAGTTCTCCACATGCTTGCGTGGGTTACCTCCCGGTACTCCGGTTTCCTCCCACAGTCCAAAGACATGCACATTAGGCTAATTGGCTGTTCTGAGTGTGGTTAGCATGTTCGCCTCACAGCAAGTTGGTCCTGGACATGGTGAGGGTGTTTCTGTGTGGAATTTACAGATCCCCTCGTACTTGCTTCGGTTTTCTCAGGGTACTCTAGTTTCCTCCCACAGTCCAAAGACATGCACATTAGGTTAATTGGCTGTTCACTACATCACTCACTCATTTGCTGAACTGCTTAAACCTACTACTAGGGTCGCAAGGAGGCTGGAGCCTATCCAGCTGACACTAGGCAAAAGTGGGGTACACCCTGAACAGCTCGTCAGACCATCGCAGGGCCAACACACACAACCATTCACACTTACATGCACACCTAAGAGCAATTTGGAACAGCCAGTTAGAATAATGTGCATGTTTTTGGACAGGGGGAGGAAACCTGAGTACCTGCAGGAAACTCACACAAGCACAGGAAGAACATGCAAACTCCACATAGCCCGGGACTCGAACCAAGGACATCTAACCATTATGCCACCATGCCACCCTCACTGCATCAGTGAAGGTTAAAAGAATTACTGTTAGATTTATATTTTTGCTTATTTAAATCCTGTCTGTATTAATAATCAGTCGTGTTTCTTTCTGACTTCAGTGCTTGGGTCTGCATCAACTCGTAATCTCACGTACTTCCTTCCTAAAAGTAGGAGGTTTTTATGAGGAGCTCTTACTTGACTGCAGCATGAAACAATCACCATCGTGTTTATGCATGTTCGATTTTGATTGCCTTGTTTACTACAACAGCAGCCTTTGGAATTGCAATAAATGGTTCTGGGCCAGAAACGGGAAAAACCCCTAAAGTAATTTGCATATCTAGGAGGGGGGAAAAAAATCCCAAGATAAGTGGGCCGCTGCATTGTGCCGTGTCGACTAGTCCACCGTAAGCGCACAATACACTTTATTAAAAGTAATATATTCTGAGACATTTAACCTAAGAGGACTGCACATTTTTCATACACAAATGCAACACTGCAGGGGAGGAAAAGAAGGACCTTTATAGAGTCCTATTTCCATATATATGACTTTTTCAAGAGGGGGGCTGGAAAAAACTCGATGCGACTCTGGCACTCAATGGTTTGAAGATAAAAAAAAAGAAACATGGCTAGATAGGATGCTTGTATTTTTAATAATGATTATAATCTGCAAAGCGTGCACATACGCACATGCAAAAGCTTAGACAAACCTGCTGGAATATGGCTTGGGGTTTTACACCAGAGCCTACGGGCTCATCAGGCTGGAGCTTATCCCTGGTTTCCGCAGCGTGAAGCGACTAGGAGTTCAACTCCTCCTGGTTGGGTGACTAGTCCATCGCAGATTACCTTCCCAGTATTTTTACTGGTACCCATTTATACTGCTGGGTGGACAGAGGCACACTTGTGGACCTTGCCCAGGGGTCTTAGCACGGTGGGGGTCTAATGGGGTTTCGAACCCGCAACCTCTCGATCATGAGCCCAGCACCCTAACCACTATACCACATCAAAAAATGGCTGTTCACTCTCTGCCCAATGATGGATACCATTATAATGAGATAATAAGCAATTATCGTATGAGATGAAGTATGATATAGAGATTTATTCACTCGAGGGGTCGTAACCTGCCGAGGGCAAAAGCCGAATTCTATAATTGTTTTATTATTCATTTAAAATGTTTGTTTTCAGTAGTGCAATAATCATTCAACTTATCTGATGGCAACAGTGGGCGGCACGGTGGTGTAGAGATTAGCACAACCACCTCACATCAAGAAGGTCCTGGGTTCGAGTCCTGGGATCGTCAAGAAGAACTTCTGTGTGGAGTTTGTTTGGTCTCCCTGTGTTTGCGTGGGTTTTCTCCAGGTACTCCGGTTTGTTCCCACAGTCCAAATACATGCTGAATTTGAGAAATTGCCCCTAGGTGTGAGAGTGAATGTGAATGGTTGTGCCCTGCAGTGGTCTGGCAAGCTGTTCAGAGTGATATCCCACCTTTGCCCAGGTTTGGCAAATGAGTGAGAGTGAGTGACTAAGTGATGGCAACAGTGCAATAACTCAATTATCCCATGGCAATGGTGCAATACCGAGAATTATCGCATGGCTTTCCACCAGTCAGAAACGAGAAAATCTTTTAAATAAATAATAATCATTGTTAACCTCTCTGTGGATTTAATGTTATTGTTGATTGGAACTGGTAGTCTGTATTTTAGTGGTTCCTGTTTTGTAATTTGGAACAATGTAACCAATGCAGGATGTGACCCAAAGCTTTACACAAAAATCTCAGAATTTTTATCATAATGTTGGAATTATCATAAGTTTTTATGATTACTATTATTATTTCAAGCACTTATATTATGGCAAATTAAGACTCTTTGGCTAGCGTCAGCTTCTAGTGAGCCAAGAAATTTGGGGGCGGCCGTTACCTAATGGTTAGAGAATTGGCTTTGGGACCGAAAGGTCACTGGTTCGATTCCCAAACCAGCGGAAAAAATGTGTGGTGGTGGGAGAGTTAGCTGCACCTTCCCTTCCGCCACCTTCATGGCTGAAGTGCCCTTGAGCAAGGCACCTAACCCCCAATTGCTCTCCGGGTACCCCAATGTGTGTGGCAGCCCACTGTTCTGAGTGTGTGTCTGCTCACTTTGGATGGGTTAAATGCAAAGGCAAAAATTTTCCTTTGCGGGATTAATACAGTATATCAAAGATAAATAAATAAATAAAATTTCAAGTTAAACACAAGCCACAGAATCACCATGTTGATTGGTGGCACTTTATTCTGTAATATATTTCTGAATTGATGTCAGTTTATCAGTAAATGAATTATCATGTGCAGAATTGCATGAAGCCTCTAAGCTTATATGTGTCCCAGAATACCTGATCCACTGCTCACTGCTTATAAAATTAAAATTATACAAATTATAATAAATAAAATAAATTCAATTTTTTAAATTAAAACTAATTTAAATATAAATTATATATAAAATTAAACATAAAGCTTTCGATTACATTAATAACTTAATTATTCGTCATATATAAGCTTATTTCATATTTCACAACTTTCAGATTTTATTGCTGACAGATTTTTTAAATTATTATTAATACTCCTTTGACATCATCACATGGTGTGTGTTAAGGCTTAGGAAAAGCAACATTGACTTGCTCCATCTGGCTTTATTTGTAATTCTTTAACCTTGTTAGTCTTTAATATGTTAAAGAGATGTAATCCCTTAAAGAAAGTGCTTGTTTATAAAAAAAAAATTTGAAAAGCCAGACACGTAAAAGATAACCCAAGGCTTGGGTCCAGTTTCTTAACACATTCATATCAGCCTCGTGCAGAAAAATAGCTCTGAGAGATAAGCACTGAGCGTTCAGGACACTGCCAGTAATTATACCTGGTAATAAGATCTGCATGGTGTGCGTGCGACTCGAATGCCGTGCAGCCCTGCCATTGTTCAGTCTACCACTCTGTTTCTGGAACTAATGGCAGCCTCCTGGCCTGGTTTCTGTCAGCACCTCGCACTCTCTCCCTCTCCCTCTCTCTGTTTGTTCTCGATGCCCTTGAAGAGCTGATAAAAGAGGCGGAGGAGATGTGTGCGAGCTCAGGTCACACTGAAAGCTGATTAGCCCCTGTCCCCGGGGTGGATAAAGCCAAAGCAACGTCAATGCCCTGCCCTCAGAGGGTATCGCTGCTCTGCTTCATCTCTGCCAAAAGGCCCCAACTGCCACTCGGATGACAGACCTGGAAGCCAAACTGCACAACCGCAACCCCTTCCTCCAACACCATTTTGTAGGGCTCCAAGCATCAGCTTAAAACCTCTGTTGTTTTACTCGTTATTATTATTATTATTATTATTATTATTTCACTTTAAAAAAACAGAACAAAAAAACAACCTCTCCCTGTGAAATTTTTACAGATTCCATCCCCTCTGTGATACCATTTCCTCTTCATCACCATCACTCTGCTTCAATATTACCACTTGTACCATCCATTCATCTTCCTCTTCATCACTCCTCATCATCTCTTCCTCTTCATCACCATCACCCCTTCATCTTCATCACTCCTCTTCATCATCTCATCTTCAGCACTTCTCTTCATCACTCCTTATCCTCATCACTACCACTCCTACTCTTCATCATCTATTCATCACTCATCTTTATCTCCTCTTCAGCTTCATTACCACTAGTAGTCTTTAATCATCTTCCTCTTCATGACTCATCATCTCCTCTTCATCTTCATCCCTCCTCATCACCACTCATACTCTTCATCAGTCTCTTCTCTTGGCCCCCGGGAATCGCTGCTTAATCTATATTAGTATCACTAATATTGGAAGGCAACCTAGTCATTTTGTTTACACATTATAAATGACTCATCTCATGTACTCATTATGCTCCGGTTATGCCAAGATAAGCATTACTCCTGCTTTGGCTTTATAGCTTGCTCAGAATTTATGATTTATGCCTCTAGGAGAAGTGACATTTGTGCCATCATTCATCTTTCATTCACTCAAAAAACAAAAACAACAACCAACAAACAGATTTTAAAAACATCCCTAAATTAGATTTTATTTGACAATCTTAATTGTGGAGGGGCTTCCAGTCAGTCATACATACATACATACATACATACAAACATACATACAGTAGTAAATAGTCATTGAAGCGTAACATAGGGAGAGGGCTAATCTGCCAACATTATAATTGCACTTTTTAAAACATCTAGCCCGTTGTGTGCCTTTATACTCCACTGCCGCTTCAAGCTTGTCCATTCTGATAGATGAAAGAAAACATGACAGATGTGTTGCTACCCTCCCCCCATTTCTTTTTTTTATCTGAAATTCAGATAACCTGGTAGTATCTTCTAACATGGTACAGAAAATCAAATGTCTATCAAATAAATAATGAATAAAATAGGTAGAACACTGACAGTGAAATCCAGTTGAAACTCTTAAGACTTTATCACAGTAACTCATGTGGCTTCACATCTGGTCGCTGATGGAGCCAGCTCAGTAGTGTATGCTTCCCAGTCTGTATCTCAGATTCATAAAGGAAAAGAAAACAAAAAACACTGGACTGGCTACAGTAGACAACGATCAACTAGATCAACTTGCCAGAAACAGGTGAACATTTGGATAAAATTATTATAACATAAAAAAAAAAAATAAAATCAATTATTGGTCACAAACAAATGAAACTAGAATAAAGAATCTTATAAATATGTCTGTCTACTGATAGACACAAACATAATACAGAAAAAATTCAAGTTTTCTTTTTAAATGAAATGTTCTCAGAACCAACCCATGCCGGAGTCATTAAATTTTTTTTTTCTTTTTTATAACAGTGCAATTGGAAAAATCATAACTATTATGATTTAGTACTAGCAGGGCTATACAAATTTCTGCTGACAAGAGTTCACTAAACATATATCATCAGTTTAGTTATGGTTTTGGAGTAAACAGACCTGAAGTGTCAATGTCCTGCAATAGTGGGCAGTTTGCTTCCTGTTGAGAATTTGGCAGCTAATCTGAAATGGTTCCCATTCAGATCAGAAGTAAATGGTACGTTTCCACAAAATCCCTGTTGCTGCAAAACTCTGGAATAGGAGTACTTCTTGAAGCGCATAAAGTCAGTCCAGCTAACATGAGTTAAGATGCAACTCCGATTTTTTGCGGGGAGTAAGAATCACCTGAACCCTTTTAAGCCTTGCAAAACAACCTACAGAGCCCTTTACCAAAAGACAGGTATCCGCAAAAGGCAGGTCTATGCCTCGTAGTCCACTTCTGACCTTCTCTAATCAGTTGTCTGATGCCCCCTATCTGAACACAGGCAGCTGGATGTGCGTGGGCTGAACAGCCTCATACCCACGGCCCAACATGCGCTCCTTGATGCAGGGTGGGTGGATCTCACTGATCAGGCATTCCAGAGACTGCAGACTGCTGCTGAGCAGGGAGGCTTGACACAGGCTTCGGCCAGGCAGCCCGCAGCACAGACCGAGCGCAGGGTACTGCTGCGGCACACAGTGGGTTTGACGCTGAGACTGGCCATGGCATTGGCCGAGCCCCACCGAGCCTGGGGGCAGCTCCTGTGCATTGTAACAGTCGCTGTCAGGCGTAGCAAGTGTGCTGCTCCAATGGGGTGCAAAGAACTGGCCAGCAGAGAAGTCACCATGTGGGGCAGTACAGTTCAGAGGTGATGAGCCTACCCGGTCCAGTGTGACACCCGTTACGCAGCTGCCTGTGCTGATGGCGTGGGCCCTGTATGGGATCTGAGTGGTACCTGGGGGCAAGCATACATCTGGAGATCTGCAAATGGTAGCCCTGCTGCTGCTGTTGGCACTGTACCTATGTAATGGACCCTGCTGATAGTGCTGCTTCTGCTGCTGCTGTTGATGTCTCTGCTGCTTGGACTGCCATATCGCATATTCCATAGTGTCCATGTACCCCGTAGTCTTGGCCATGTCCATGCTAAAGCTGGAGTCCAAGCAGGCTGTGGCTGCTTGATGAGATGGGCTGGAATGATCTAGAGATGATTGAAGTCCTTGGGCGTGAGACGTCCTGGCCATTTGTCTCACTATGCCAAGGGATGCGTGGTCTGAGTGGGAAGCCAGAGCCAAGCTTTGCCCACTAGTGAGGGATGTAGCAGAAGCTGGTACCATGACATTGGGTGGCACTGGGACATTGTGCACCTCAGGAGGTTTGCAAAGCTCCAAGCTGTATGGCCTCAACCTGTGCCTGTGAGCCAAGTTGTTGCTGCTGGGTGGTGCATAAGGGGCAACCGCCATCTGGATTGGTGACAGTTTAGTCCTCTTGCCATCAGAGCTCTTTACTATGCCTTTGGTCACAGTAGGGGCTTTGACAATGGCCAGCAAGCCCTGGTAGCCACTGGAGTAGGGCTGGGAGTAAGGGCTGAAGCGCTGGCCTGTTGTGTCCAAGCCATTGACAGTCCGGCCAATTTGTTTGTGCTGTGGGACCCTGATATTGGATGGGAAGATCTTGATGGACAGCGGACTATCTGCCGTCTTCTGTGCGTAGGCGTCCAGCTCAGCAGCGGAGGGGTACCGTGGACACTGCATTGAGCTCAGATCACCTGCAAGCAGATGTGGTATTAGTTACATAACGGGGAGAAAATATGCAAAATACAAATAGGAAACCACACTTAATGACATCATTTTCATAGTGCAATCTCTACAAACAGGAAGCAAATTTGTCCAAGTATGCTCTAGAGGTCATTTGATAAATATGCAGTGAAAATGAGGCTGAATATATGCTCCTGTTACAGCCTAGTTGATGATCCTGAAACTTGCACAAGGAACAGGAGGAAAAACAAATATCCCCAATTGAGGGTTTCGCTGTCTGACAAAGCAGATTGTTCTGCGCTCTTCAGCATAAACACATGAAAGTGATAAATACTGGATGAGTAAAAATGATCAAGGAGCAGACATGAGACAAGAAAAATCGTCCAATAAAAATGGAGATACTGGAGTGTCTGCTCGATCCCATTTTTTACCCCCCACACTCACTTCCTCTGCCTCATTTCCTCTTGTGGATGTTCATCCTTAGACATCTGCATCTTTCTAAAAACTCATTTTGTGGAGGGAGACACCCCAGGCAATGTTTGATCAGTGCATTATGAAATTAATTTGGTCTTTCTTCAGGACAAAATTGGATTACCCTGGGAAATCAAGAAAGAGATGACGAGAAGGAGGGGGGGAGCTAATTTTGTTTCAGTGGCTTGAGTGGAATTCATTTCATGGCATTTGGCTATGCAACCCACTTAAATGTAAGCACAAGTCAGCGCCGGAGATCAGAAGGAGAGAGAAAGTGCTAGAGTCAGTCACCTTTGGATGAAATGAAGCCTGACAATTTCCCCAAAGAACTACGACGTGTGTGATGCCTTCAGAATGAAAGAGGCAGCCGACAGCAGGGGATTATGGTCAGTCAAGAAAGAAGGCAAGTGCTTTTGTTACGTGCACTGGCAATTGCCGTAAATAACAGAAGGCCCACGGTGTGGATCCCATTTGGTAAAGATGCTCTACAATGTTCACAGATGAACACGCAAACATTAAATAGTTACCGGGCCATTTTTTTTTACAGCGCTGAGCCTAACCTGAAGTCTCATAATGGAAAATCTCCAAGGGAGACATACGTTCAATGGCGTACAGGAAGGCTGAGGGGACAAACCAAAATTGGATTTAAAAGACCATTATTCAAGCAATTTCATGGCTGTTTAAACTGCTGCAAGTAAGGGAAGAAAAAGCGGTCCACTTCCAAACTATGGATCTGCTGCCAAAAATTATGACCACTCTTAAGAATGACACTTTTATGGGATTTCTGACATGAAAAGAAAAGTGCTAAAATGAAACTAGATTACTCAGTAGTCAGGAAATGCCATTGAAGTCCCCTTTGAGGAGACAGGTGGAAAGGTTGTGGTGGGGGTTGGAGATTCTCATAAATAAGACAGTTGAGCTCCGATTTTGATAAGAGAACCATTACAATGATTGTTCGCGAATGTGATGGTGATCTGGCTTGTTGTTCCTGTTCAGGATTGATTTGGGACTTCATTTCATTTTTGAGCCCACAACGAGCCTCTGACTGTGAAAATGATTCAATCTACAAGATCCATCTCATAAAGGAAATAAATTGGGTATTTAAAATGGAGGAAGGAGGAGAAAGAGAGAGTGCTACTAAGGCATCTTGCTGCAAAAACTCACTGCCTGCAGTCACACATTGCTCACAGGGGGTCATTCATCAGGTTGAAGCCCCAGAAATAGACGTACAGGTGGGCAGGAATTTATGTCATTGTTAAAAATCTGTGAACGACCACGGATCATGAGAGCAGAGCTGTATAAGTTGGTCCTGCTTTGATCTGGCCTGGTTTCAGGTGCTGTTTGGGGGAAACACCTGAAACATAAATGATGTAGGATAGGAGGGACCATGTCATAAATTAAAGGACCATTTCTCAACAACTGACATGAGAAATGACATATTCCGCGCCACTCCCCAATCATTCTGTACAGCCAAGAAGCTTGGCAGTATAATGCAATGGAAATATTGGTGGACTCAGGATGCATAATGAATTGCGATGTAGTTTGGGAAGTGGCTAAGTTGTTGCCAAAGCTGTGGGTTGTTAGCCACAGAGCGTGACAGAGGGAAACGATTAGCATTCTGACCCTAAGCACTTAATCACATAGAGCAGACCAACTGCTAACCTCTCTGACTGCAACGCTGTCAAGGTCCACTCCAAGACTATGGACGAATTTAGTAGCCCATCTGCTCGAAACCACTCAAGCAGGCACACTGCTAAATCCAAAGCGTTATTTGCCGAGTCTGCCTTACCCAGGGGCTTCTCAGAGTGCTTACCAATTTACACTCAGTAAGTCTTTTAAGTGGCTTTCCTCCCTCTCTAGCGTCAGGATTGCCTGAGGTGGGACACATGGGATTCAAACACGAGTGCTCTTACGCATGCAAGGCCATTACCTGGAGCTCCCAGCGCTACAGCTGAAAGAACGGGAATCAAACACATGCTGCTTCACTACGCAGCTCTGAGAGGCAAGGTCAACCCTTCGATCAAACAAAGCTCTCAAAACTGACTTCTATTACATTAGGTCAGCCCTGAAGGGAAGAGGGGAGGAGAGAGCGACTCTGAAATCTCAATTAACACTCGGCTAATTAACTTCACACGCCATTTGATACAGAGCAAACTCTTTAAAGTAGGACAATGACAAGACCAGTACCCAGGAATGAGAACGCGGTACGTTGAATGGAAACAAAATGTCTGAAGGTAGGGAACATGGCGTTCAATAGCTCAGAAACAGTACAAGGCAAAAAAAAAAAGTGCTGACATGCACGCTGGAAAAAAATGTTAAGCGTATGAACGCACACAAAGCTTTCAGCCCCAGTAAGCTGCCCAATCCTTTTTCCCATGGTTGCACTTAAAGCAGTACGCTCAGATCACAGAGGAGACCTCATTGTTTTGTAGCGGTTTGAGTTAATCACTGATTAACTGGGAAAACAGCTGAGACTAAAAAAAGAGCCACACTCTGTCCCTGCGTTTCCACCAAGCTCTGTTACTAAAACACAGGCCTAACAATCAAAAACAGGGCCACAACTGGTAGCTTTGCGTGAGGATAAGACTGATGCTAGAAAGCTTTTGATAAAGCTGTCAGTCTGAGTCACTGAGATTAAAAAGAAAAAACTATTTGCAAAGAGCTCCGAGGAAGCGGTCATGTAGTTCACTGTGCTTTTGATCATTTCAAATCTTTACATTGGATATCTATGCACATATTTTACAGAAATGCCAAAAATTAAAGGGGCCATGGTGTCATGGTCCATGGTCATTTGAAAAAAAAGATAAAAATATATAATAGACAAACGAGAAGGTCCTGGGCTTGGTGTGTGGAGTTTTCCCTGTGCTTGCATGGGTTTTCTCAGGGTACTCTAGTTTCCTTCCACAGTCCAAAGACCTGCACATTTAGCTAACTGCCTGTTCCAAATTGCCCCTAGGTATGAGTGGGACTATGAATGGTTGTGTGTTGGCCCTGTGATATTCTGGCTAGCTGTTTAGGGTGTACCCCACTTAGGTCCTGTGCTGGCTGAGATAGGCTCCAGCCTCTCCACGACCCTAGTACAATTAAGTGGTTTGGCAAATGCATGAGAATGAGAGAACTGCCTACTACAGAGTTTGACTAAACAATCACTCGACAAGTCAAGCGTGATAGCCCATCGACTTAATATTGTGTTGTGTTATGTTATTAAAGTTGTCCTGCCCAATCAAATTCTACGGTTACAATCATAAACCAATTAACTAATATGTTCTAGCAGAGCATTTAGCCCTGAACCTGATACCTTAATCTTCCTCCAAGCATTTTTTTTAACTGCATAAAAGCAGTCTAACTGCAGCAAAACGCAGGAAGTTAAAGCCAGACAAAAGTTCCTGCTACATTTTGCTCTTCTCTCAGCGCATTTGTTGAGCGATTGATTCAGCAGCACTCCATTAGTACCACAAAGGCTCGGCTGAGTGGTTAAAACGCTCCAGTTAAATCAGGTGAGTAGGAGGTAATCATCCTCTTTAACAGAATTACAACAGTTAAAACATAGCAGCCTGAAACGCACAATGTCAATTTCAAGTGCGTGCTGGATCGAAGGGGACGTTTTAACAGGAACACCTCATAGCCGCAACGCTTTCATTGATGCCGAACGCCGTTCTAGAGCCCTGGTGAGTTCGCAAGGCCATGAACTGACTCCCCCAGGAGAGTCACACCCTCGTGAAATGTTCCCAAGCTTGCACAGAATAAAAGCTCCTATTATTAATATTAAGAGACATTAATACTAACTGACATGAATCCAAAAGCAGGCATCCATGTGTGGAGGTGTTCCATGTTATAATAGCAGCGTACTGGGAATGTGAACGCCGAGCCTTTCTTATATTGTTCTCAGCTAATACTCGGCATATATCTGACGAAAGCGCTCCTGAAGTTCTGCAATGCCAAAGAACCTGCCAATGAAGTACATTTGATTGGACATGTCCGTGTCGGACAAACGCACCCCATTCACCTCATCAGCGTCTCTTTCTCGTGCGAGAAGAGAATAACCGGAGGGGCCAGTGCTTATTTATCTGTGCTTGAAAAGTCAGGCATGGATGAGCCAGGCACTTTACATGAGTGTTACTTTCCATTTGGCTCAGCACTGTGGGAAAAAAGAAAAAAGACTGCAGCCATGCCTAAACAACCTAACCGGAGGCACAGCTCTTCCCATAGCATTGTTCCCATTACTACTCATCCGCATGATAAGAGGAGCCACATAGCACTCTCGGTGTTTCAATCACCTCTGTAGTCACTCATGATTGAACCGTCTAGTTTAGCACCATCATCATAAAAAAAAGTCTTCGATACAAAGGAAAGGCTGATCATAGGAAAGCTTGTTAATAGCAAACTGAAATGTGAATGTCGAATATTCATATATTCAAACCCTTCATCAAAGAAAAAATTTTTATATAAAACATAATACAAACTTAAGTAACATTCCATTTATTTCCATCCAATAGTTGGGTTCATTTTTCACCGACATCTTGAATTGATGACGGGAAAACTGAACCACTCCATAAAGTCTTCTCCAGGAAATTGCTAAAACTTTCAATAGGGTTAAGGTCAGGACTCTGTGAAAATGATTCCTCATGCATCCTGAACCACTCTTTCATTATTTGAGTCCCCCATTTTATTTCTGTACGATAAGGGGGAGGAAAAAAAAGTACATCGATGTGATAATCTGCACATTCAGTACATTTAGATCATCAGCTGACTTCATTTTATTGCCAAATTGATGTTGCTGAGCCTCGACCCGACCAACTGGAGCAACAATGCCATGGAGTTTACATGCTGTAATCAAGGATAAACGCACAAACAAACACTAAAATATTAGAGTGCAGGTCTTTTCTTCACATTAGTTCATGCAATCCTCGTCTGTGAAGAATGATGAACATCGTTAGCTGAAATCACTGGTCGTGTTTTTGATGGGCCGTCCTCGTCCCTCCCGCTGCTCAGCACCTCGCGTGTGTCCTAGCGGCTTTCTACAGTGTTTACTATCTGAATACAATAACTGACCATCTGATTCATCATCACTGTTGACTTTTCACTCTGCTCACTCCTTGAACTTGGCTGATACTGATCACTATGTTGCTTTCGTTGCATCTTCCTTTCATTTTTGTCCCTGCTTCTACTATATATAGCAGGTTTTCAGTCCTACAG
This sequence comes from Neosilurus mollespiculum, assembly GCA_030014195.1. NCBI lineage: Eukaryota > Metazoa > Chordata > Actinopteri > Siluriformes > Plotosidae > Neosilurus > Neosilurus mollespiculum. The sequence goes on from JAQMYF010000008.1 coordinate 16,532,961, forward strand.
AAACAAGTCTATTCTTGTCCCAGTACTTGTAGTACTTTTGCCAACCCAAATTTTAGATTGTGTTTGTATTGTGAGCCAGACTAGCAGCATGAAAACGACTGGCTTAATAAATTAATCTATTATAAGCTCTTAGGATTAGAATCAGAAAGCACATCTTACTCGGATACCACATTTCCACCAACAGTGAACTGCTCCTTGAATTGGTTCCTATTAAACCATGATGCGAGCTAGCAAAACAGCCTGCGTTTCCATCGGTTATGATCAGAACCACTGTAATCAAGGATGTGTCATCAGCGAGGACATTTTCCAATTCATAATCAAATTATACAGTAGTAACAAGATTGCATATTGCATTGATTACCTGTAAACTTTTGTTTTATTATCGCAAATATTTGCCTGATTGATCCTTTCCCATTCCGTTTTCCATTTTTGCGCTCTGCTTCCTCTCCAAACTAATGACATTCCTGCTAATGTCACATAGTTCACACTGGAAAACCCAGCTATCACTGGGTTCCCACTTTTCAGTTTCTGAACTAATTAATTTTTGATGGAAATACTCCCAGTGGTTCAAAGTTTGGTGTGAACCAGAGCAGAACTCATTTCCTGTTGGTGGAATAGAGGTATGAAGGCTTCTGAAAGTCAAGCCAAGGTACATAAAGGGTGGCAGGTGATAAGGCTAGGAGAGGTTGCTTTTACAGCAAACATGTCATGATTTTCATGAGCAGTCATGCAGCGAATATATTTGAGAGACAATCTGCAAATCCACTGCATTTGAATTAACTTTCCTGAGGCCATTCAGTGCACCAACTGCAACCAAAAAGGAAGACTCATTACTATGTGATCATACAAGTCAACATCTCTTGCTTTGCAATGCAAGATGATAACTAAAAGATGCCAACAGGCTTTTACTAAAGAGGCCCATTTACTAGTGAATATCCGATGTTTCATCTTCCACTATCTCTCCAATTTAAGTGAATATAAATATATTTTTGGTGAAACCACCCCTTAGTAAAAGGATCCGATGTTTATCTGATGTATGTGAACGAAAGCTGGTATTATGTGTAGATGTACCTAGTTTTATTTTATTATAAAGTTCACTAGTTTATATCTCAGTAGTTAGTTTAATATCTGTATACTGTTATCTTTGCCATTATCTTGCCTTGTATGAACCATGACGGATTCACGTCCCATTCTCATGATTTTGCACACTCGCGAGAGTGAAACCACTGCCTTTTCAAACTGGCAAATGCAAATTATTAAAACAGATTTTAGTATATTGCTCTTTCCAGCTTTCTGAGCTTTCTCTAATTAGTTAATGTGCATAACAATGCTCAGATAGAAAACGTGATGGTTTTTTCCTCTTAAACCGAACACAGAGAATGAAATCTCTATTTTAATTTGCTGCTTCAAACCACTTTTTGGTGACATTACCCAGACCAGCATATTAACAGGCAGTAAAAACAGGCATATTGTTCACTTCAGTCTATGTAATCGTACGACAATTACTTCAAAAATGTAAGTAAAAACCACCTGATAATAAACATACAGATGTGTTTATGTGTAACAGGAGAGTTTGGAAGGCTTGCGGTTTATTTCACTTTAAGAAACAGACAAAGGCATAAGAAGTTCAAGTTTATTTCTCATACACAGGTAACAATGAAACATCACTACCGGCAATGAAATTCTTGGACTCAGAGGCCTCTCAACATTGCACTTAAGAAACAAATATTGCACATAAAATGAAAACTGAGATAAAATGTACAATAAGATTAAAACTATATGTTTTATTTATATATATATATATGTATAATTTTTTTTTTTTAAACACAAACTAAAAAGAATGTGATGTACACAGTAGGATAAATACAGAATACTAATATTAAAATATTGAAGTGGTTGTAGTGCAGAGGTAGTGTGTGCATGTACAGGTGTGTACAATGAGTGTGTAAAAAGTGTGCAGATTGTCCGGTATTTCAGCAGTTCAGTAGCCTGATGGCTTGCAGGTAGAGACTGTCCCTGAATCTGCTGGTGCGAGTCCGGATGCTCCTGTACTGTCTGCCCGACGGCAGGAGTGTGAAGAGTGTGTGACTGGGGTAGCCAGGATCACAGAGGATCCGCTGGGCCTTCCTCTTACAGCGCCTGGTGATGCGTAGTGCTGATCTGACCGCCCTCTGTAGAGCTTTGCGGTCCAGAGCATCACAGCTGCCGTACTAAGTAGTGATGCAGCCAGACAGAATACTCTCGATAGTGCATCAGGAGAAGTTGGTGAGTATTCTGGAGTCCATGCCAAACCTCCTTAGCCGCCAAAGAAAAAAGAGCCGTTGTCTCGCTGCTTTTGTAATAACACCCACGTGATGTGACCAGCTCAGATCCTCACTAATGTTGATCCCCAGGAACCTGAAGCAACTGACTCTCTCCACCGCTGTCCCCTCAATGTGGAAGTGAGGCCTCCACCCTGCAGTCTCTTGAAGTCCACAATGAGCTCCTTGGTCTTGCTGACGTTGAGCAGCAGGTTGTTGTCTCACCTCTGCTCTGTAAGCAGACTCGTCTCCATCTGAAAAGCAGCCAATGGTGGTGTCGTCTGCAAATTTGATGACGGTGTTGGAGTTGTGTGTATACAGCAGGGGGCTGAGCACACATCCCTGGGGGGCACCGGTGCTGAGCATCAGCGTGGAGGACGTCACACCGCTGATCCGCACCACCTGTGGTCTGCCCATCAGGAAGTCCAGGATCCAGTTGCATAAGGAGACGCTGATGCATAGATCCCGGAGCTTCATGACAAGCCTGAATGGAATTATGGTGTTGAAAGTAAAGCTGTAGTCAATAAACAACATCTGCACATAAGTGTTCTTGTGGTCCAGGTGTGAGAGAGCAGTGTGCAGACCCAGCACTATTGCATCGTCTGTGGATCTGTTTGAACGGTAGGTGAACTGAAATGGGTCGAGTGTAGCAGGCAGTGAAGATGTGAGCTCTACTAAACGCTCAAAGCACTTCATGATGATGGAGGTGAGTGCTCCTGGGCGATAGTCGTTAAGGCAGCTCACATTAGGTTTCTTAGGGACAGTGACGATGGTGGTCCTCTTGAAGCATGTGGGGACCACAGACAAGGGCAGGGAAAGGTTAAAAATGTCTGAAGACATCTGCCAGTTCCTAAGCACATGCATTGAGAACACGACCTGGGATGTTGTCCCAGAGAGGGACATATTTTTAGAGAAACATAAAAAAGTCAGTGATGTTTACTGATATCATTGCGCTTGGTGCAGGGTCAGTGATACTCGCGTACAGGAGTAAGCAAATGGTTTCGGAAAGACATTGCATCAGATTCCATTTTAACACTGTACTTAATGTTTATTTAATATGCTTGGTCAGTTAAGGGGCCCCTTTAAACCTGTTTAATCCTGTCACAGGCTTTTCCTACCGCAAGTTCATAGTCATTTCATCTGAGTAGATTTAACAATCCTGTTGAATTGTTGTGCAATGCATTCAAGATAAACATTTATTCTGCTGTGTAATACCTGCTACGACAATTACCCACTTGATGTTTTTTTTACTGCCTACTTATCACATTAACTGCTCAGAAAAAAAAAAAAACACCTCAAGCAAATAGAAACCCTTTTTAACAATATTACATTATAAGTTTTTTCTTTGTTGAATATTTCTCTTTTCAGCTTTCTGAGCTTTCCCAAATTAGATAATGTGCATAACAATGCTCAGATAGAAAACGTGATGGTTTTTTCCTCTTAACCCAAACACTGAGAATGAAATCTCTATTTTAATTTGCTGCTTTGAACCTCTTTTTCTTGACATTAACCAGACCAGCTTATTAGCAGGCAGGAAAGGAGGAAAAACCGGCAAATTGTTCACTCCATTCTATGTACTCGTATGACAATTAGGCATCAGAAAGTAAAAAAAAATAATAAAAATAAATAAAATTAATGATCGTGACTGGTCTAAAGCCAAAGCCCCGAGTTCTGCCTGGCAGATGTGGTGCTAACAGTCACAACATGTTGCCAGGAATGTGGCTGACTGATAAATCCTCAGGGCTAAACACGGTCCACGAGTTGCTGAGGCAGACATATGCACCGAATATTCCCTACAGCACCACTGTGGGCTCTTTTCCAAAATAACAGATATGACACATGCCTCCAGGCAATTGCAACTCCGACGATTCATCAGCTGCATTTCACGCCAACCATTAAACCTCCAGAGATCCAACGAAGGGAAGAGAATGATGGTACAGCAGTCATCGTGTCTCGGCGAAAGAAGAACCCTCGAATCAGCGTTGGGCGGAATAACATCTAATACACTCGGCATTATTATAAGCACGCTGGATTCGGGGTGTGTGCTGAGTGGCAGGGGCTGGGACTGTCAGAGCACATCAGGCTCTGGACAGAAAGAAACAAAACAGAGTGTGTGTGTGTGTGTGTGTGTGTGTGTGTGTGTGTGTGGGCGCGCAAGAGAAAGAGAGAGAGAAAGAGAGAGAGAGAGAGAGAGATGCCTGAGGCTCTGCCTGTGGCAAACCAGGGCCCTTCTGTTCCAGCGTTTAGCAGACAAGCGCTCCACTGATTCCAAATTAATATTTAATAACATGGCAGACAGTGAGGTTTTTACCCCAGCTGGATGGGGAGGTTGGAGGGTAGGGGGGTATGGAGTTTTGCTCCAGTTGTTTAAAAAAAAAAAAAAAACAGAAGAAGAAGAAAAACTCAAAAGCTTTAACGCTGTGCGTGTGGAAGTGTGGGGAAGACAAAACAGATAAGCTTATTGATAAAAGGCTCATTGTTAGCCGACAGGCTCAATTATCTTTACCGCTTACAGTCTCGCTATCTCACCATCTCAAAATTGTTTCTCTCAAACCTTTGATTAAGGTATATTTGGACTCGAGTTAGTTTAAATTGCTTGCTTTATCTCTTCGCTGATCAAGCTGAATAAAATTCAATCCGAACAGGAGATGATGCATACCACGCGCATAGAACAATTAGGCGAATGCCGGCCAGGCTCTCGGCGCACAAATAATCAGTGGATAATAATCAATGTCCTTCGGTCCCCATGGCCCAGGACTTAAAAGGACGACAAAATGCACTCTCGTTAATTGTGAATGTAATGCATGCTGACAGTAATGATAATTAACCGACTCTGAAAGCCATGTTTATGAAAATCACTCTGAACCGCTTTCATAAACCAAGACAGTACGGATTTAATATCATGGAGGAGTCTATAGGGGTTGCTCGGGCGGTGTAGGGTTACTCTGCCTCTGCGTAGTGGAGAAATTAGATCAATAGTGTATGATGTGTGGACTTGTGAAAGTCCGAGTTGCCCTTAGCGACTGTGCGAAACTCTCAATTAGAGAAAGGTCAGTGGATTCTATAACATTTCGAAACTCGACGCTCTGCCACTACTTTGCTTTAGAGGCAACATCCTCTTTGTCGACATCCCACCAAGTGCGAGCCTTTATGGAGCTTACCGAAGTATCTGAATATAATATTTTGTGCTATATTTTAATTATTTATGCGTACACACTCTTTCTCTTACACACACACACACACACACACACACACACACACACAGCTTTGAGATTTAAAAACAATATGAAGTTGTACAACCATGTTAAACGCCCAGTGCTTTTGAACTAATGTACAGTAATAATCAAGAAAACATTAGGCAGTGTTTACTAGCGATCGTTAGCAGCTAAATTAGCTGCTTTTGTAAGAATTTCATTCGGTCATACATTAATGTCTTGACGCTTCACTTCCAGGATGCCATCATGGCCAACAGCTGTAACAAGGCTGAATTTATCTGATGATGCTAAGAGCATGTACTTTTCTTTCAAAATCCCAAATGATTGACCTTTGAATTAATTTACATAAAGTGTGGATTTCTTTGTTTCATTAGGGTTAAATCTAAAAAAAGAAAGAAAAGAAAGCATGGCATATATGCAATTCATCCACATTCATATTTAAAAACTTGTTCCCCAAGTCTCTTCTTCTTTACACAGTTTGATCAGCGTAATGCACACTGATCTGCAATGCAGACGCAGCAGATCTAATCAGCCTTCAGTCCTCAAACATAGTTTTAGACTTGGTGTCACTTCAAAGTGACCGGAGCTGTTTTTCCCGACATCATCTCCTCTGGGGAACAAACCTAACGTCTGCGATGACAGCCGCCCTTGCAGAGGGAAAGCGTGTCAGCCTGTGCGGCTGATTCGTCAATGCCCTCATGAATTAAATTAAAAAAGACAGTGCGATCAGTGTCGCAGATAAGGAGCACAGACTGATCTGCACTGGTGATAAACCTGGAACTCTGGGAGTTATAGAGACCAAGGTGAACTTCCCCTCCCTTCCATCTCTCTTATCTAACCTACCACTTTAGTTTGCCATTCTTCTATCTGAACTGGAGAGGCCTAATTAAGGCAAATTAATTCCAGCAAATAGCCTAATTCATTAAGTCACGTTTTGCATCAGAGAGCCCTCAATTTTTTTTCTTCTTCAAGTCTTGTATTAACATACCCCCAGAAGCATGAGAGTCAGAAATGGGGGCCTATATAATCTGAGTCTGCCACGTGCACACACACACACACACACACACATACACACACACACATATAGACACACACATATAGACACACACACACATATAGACACACACAAACATATATATCCATCCATTTGGAGCCTATCTCAGCCAACTATGGCTGAAGGCAGGATATATGACCAGCTCACCAGTCCATTGGCCACACACACAACCATACACATTCACACTCGGGCAACAGTCAATTAGCCTAATGTGCTTTACTTTTGAACTACGGAAGGAAAGCAGAGCACAAGAAACCCACGCAAACATGCAAACTCCACACAAAAACACCCAAACGGAACCAAGGCCTTCTTGCTGTTAGGCGAACATCCTAACCACTACACCATATATACCACCAAACATGCA
>JAQMYF010000008.1:16568630-16591304 GCA_030014195.1 Neosilurus mollespiculum
GCCAGTCTCCCCGCGACCCTAATTAGGATTAATTGGTTCAGAAAATGAATGAATGAATGGGTACACCCTGAACAGCTCGCCATTCCACCGCAGGGCAACACTGTGACGGACAGAAGCAAGTTTCGGAAATATGTGGAACGGTCCAAGTCAGGAAAAGCATGTTGGTTTAACAATTTATTAAGAATGAGCCAATGAATGCAGCAATTACATAGGTACAGAATGAGTACAATGAATTAGCTTAACAAAACAGGAGACAGTCCATATCCAGGGCAGACGAGCTTGTAGAAGTTGCAGTCCAATTGTAATGGAGGTCTAAGATGACACGTGACGTCCACAGCAGTGACTGTCGTTGAGCAGCAGCGTCCTCGGTGGGATGTCTGGGTTTCCAGGCTCGTCCATCCAACGAAAAAACCTTTAATTATATTTTTTAAACTTTTCTCCCTCAAAAAAACTTGTACAGAAGACAGTATTATCCACCGTACAAGTGTGATAAAGAGGCCAGTCAGTGTACTTTGTATAAAGTACATGTTAATTTAATAATGTTTATACATTACACTTTGAATTGCTTGAAATTAAATCTTTTTTGAAAACTTTCTGGAAAGCAGATCATTACTGCCACCTGCTGTTGGAGGAAAAGTGCAAGGCTGCACCACAAAAGAGGAAGAATTCCTATTAAAAAAAAACAGATTAAAGAACTTTACAAAAACCTATTTTAAAGATGAAGTGTTGTTGTTACAGTCGCAAAAAATGAGATTAACACACTTAGAAGATGCCCCCCTCCCAGCCTTATAGCAGATAAACAATTGACCACTATGAGACAAAACAATTTTCGTATGAGGCTGAATGAGTTCAAAAATTCCACAATCATCATTATCATAAGTAATGATGATTTTTTTACACTAGCCTATAACAAGAATTATAGTGGTGTCTCTGTTTCCTCCTACCTTCTTAATACATGCAAGTGGGTATAGGACCAATTACACAAAATTGCCTGTGTGTGCACGTGTGGGGGTGTTATCTTGTGATGGACTGCCATCCCATCCAGTGGTCCTGGAATATATTCTGTATCACCCACTACCCTAACCAAGAGAAACCAAGAGGACCAACCGAGAGGAATTAATGAGTGAATGTATTCTCACTTACTCATTTGCCGAGCCGGTTAATCCTACTATGGTGGAGATGGAGACTGGTGACCATGTCAGATGACACTGGGCAAAGGCGTGGTACTCTCTGCTCGCCAGACCATCACATGGCAACACACACAACCATTCACACTCACATCTAAGGGCAATTCGGAACAGCCTAATTTGCATGTTTTTGGACTGTGGGTGGAAACCATGCAAGTACAGGGAGAACATGCAAACTTCACCCAGAAACGCCCTGGGACTTGAACCTAGGACCTTCTTGCTATGAGGCGGGTGTGCTAACCACTACGCCACTGTACCACACTGAGTGAACCTATTATATAATTTATCTACAAAGAAAAAAATATATATGTTAAATCGGTGAGTGTGCAGTTATCTGAACATTTGTGTAGTAAAAATAAAGGATTGATTATGTAATATATATTTGTATATTTGCTTTTGAATGTATGTGTGAAAAGTAACTTATGAAGCCACTCTGTGAAGTGTCCATGAATGGAACGCCTCCTTGCGCCGATTCTGCGCAGGTGCACTGAGCATGCGCAGTATGATGTAAACATTAAGCCGCTGCCCAGCTGGAAAATTGACAAGTATGAGTAATTTTACCACAAGGTGTCATTTTACTTCGACGCCTGCTTCAGACTTTATTTCAGGAAACTAAACGTGTGTAAGGTTTGAACGTCTGTGTCGTTTGCGACTTTAAGGTGTGTTTTAATTCGTTTATTTCTAACTTTAGTTTGAAACATGATTCAGTAAAACTTCTGCATGATGCTAACTGCGCGTGCTAAACATAGGTGCTAACAACAGCTCCTGTAGCGTAACCTAAACAAATGAGTCATTTCTATTAATGTCTTAACTGTAATTGTAGTACAACTTTACAACATATAAACAGATTACAAAATGGGTTAATTATAGTTTAATAAACATTAATTAGCTAAAACGTGTAACAGCTAAAGGGGCGTGGCTTATCGTTTGGAATGAAATATCGCGAGATTACACAGGTGACCAAAAGTTGCTTAACGTTTGTTTCTGTTTATTATTCATTATTCATACATATACATACATATATATATATATATATATATATTTCTTAGGTTACAGTATAATGGACGCAGTCTTGAGCAGGTTGCAAACCCTGACCCCAGATGAGCTGAGGGAGGAGTTCACAAGGGCAGGACTGAAATGTGGACCCATAACTGCCACCACTCGGCGCATCTTTGAGAAGAAACTTGCCCGATCACTTTTGGAGGATCAGCCTGGAGTGTGCAGTAAATCAGAGGTAGATGGTGGAGAAAATGGTAGCTTTTCGGACCACAGTCAGTGTCCATCAGCGAATACAGACGCACTGGAGTCGGTCATGAGTCCTTCAGCATCTGTTTCTGAAGATGCCACCCAACAGTCGTCTCCTAAATCTCCCTCATTATTCTATGGAGTATTGCCTCCTCTAGATGATCCATCACTCAATGATGGTATGTACTCTAAAGTCACGAAAAGTAAAGATACCTATGATTTTTTTTTTTTTATTCCTGTGCAGAATGTTATAGACGTGTAATAGATGATGTTCTCAGTAAATGACTATTGTACCCACCGTGAAGCGTAGGGGATACCATGTTTTCATAGGTTTTCATTGCCTCATTCGTTGCAGACACATTTTGTTAATACTCTAGCAGTGCCAGTTCTTAATGGATTTATTTTGTATTTATGTTGAATGATCCTGATGACACGCTTGACCAGCCTATCGAAACTGAGTCACCTTGACCTATTTTTCAAGGTCACAGAGGTCAATTCACATGTACGTGGTCATGTAAATAGACAGATTTGTTAAAATTAGCACAGGATTGTTTGTTATTTACACCAGATATGCCTATGGACTTTTTTTTATCTGATTTCCATGTCTCAAGAATTAGATTTAGTTACAACATGATGTTTTTATGATGCGAAGTGTGCCGTTGACCTTCTGTGACAAGAACACATTTCTAGTCTTATTTGGCTTTATATTGTTGGCTTTTTTCTTGACAGGTGTCCATGTTTACCAGGACAAGCAGAAAGCACTAAAAGCTGTGATGACGATGAAAGGTGCACGCTTTAAAGCTTTCAGTAACCAACAGGATGCTGAGAACTTTGCTAAAGGCTTGTATGATGGCGGCGGGACACCCAGTAAAAATTCAGTAGACAATCTCTACGCTGCATCTTCAGGTGGGTTTATTCATCAAACACGTCCTGAATATTAGAGTTGAATAGAAATCTGCATCATGGTTGGCCATTACTGGTTATTTTTCAGGAAGCATGGGGGGTTCAGCTTTATGTTGTGGGGGTTCTTTACATCTAAGAATACATCTTTTTATTTTTTTAATTTAAACCCCAGTTATTTTTATTATTATTATTGTTGTTGTTGTTGTTGCTGTGCATTGAAGAGGTTTTTTTTTTGGTCCTTGCTCGTTTTCCAAGTGCGCATGAGTGTTACAACTCTAGGCATGCTTAGAGACATGTTGCCGTTCTGATTGGATGTTTAGCATAACACGTTAGGCCCCTGTAGCATAACACATTAGGCCAGTGCTGAGCTGCACAAACAACAAGTGCAGAAATTGTGGGAAACATTTCCTTTTTTTCCTAAACCAACTGAAGACAGGAAAGCCGAGTCTGCCAACTGTTAGCTGCATAAGCCATTTTAAAACTATTGTCACGCACATCTCTGGCAGCATTCTCATCCTCAGAGTCATTAGAATGTTTCATTGTTGTTTATTTTAAAATTAGCATCTTTATCACTTAAATATGTTACATATGCGCATATTATGCTGTAAGGATGACCAATAACGGTACACTTTAAGTAGCTCTGAATATCTACTCTTGGCTTAAACTTTGTCTTTCACCTACATACTTTTAAAATGGACTGTATAGCAGAGTTTTTGGTACATGTTTGCCAGGGATTAATTTTCATTATGGCCTGGTTTCAGATGTGTTGCTTAAATTATTAGACCAATCAGAGCCATAAAAATGCTAAAATTAAATATCACCTGGTGGCCAGTGCCTAAAGTGGACGGTTAGTATGGTGACATTTATACAAATATGCTTACTAAACATGTGTTCATAAATAGTGTTACTGCTGTGTGCTAACATTGTAAACGAATGAATGAATCAAAGTTGTAGAGTATAGCTCATAGAGCATCTTCTAAATTTCATTAGTTTATCACTTACACACTTGTACGGCTGTGAACTATATAATTTAATCAGCAGAGAAATCACCAAAGCTGGAAACGGCATATTTGGAGAAGGCTAATGAGTTCAAAAGTCCGCGCATACAAGACCTGACGACAAAACTTCGAAGAGCTGTGGAGAAAGGAGACCAAGAGGCTTTTAAAAACCTGGTCATGGATAACCCAAGATACCTTATTGGATCCGGAGACAACCCAACCATTGTTCAGGTAGAGGGTAGAGTTTTGAAAACCTCACAGCAATTTTATTCAAACAGTACAGCATTATGTTTATATAACTGACTAAAAGATGTAAAATCAATTATACAGGAAGGCTGCAGGTACAATGTCCTCCATATAGCAGCAAAAGAAAACCAGGCAGAAATGGCACGACTCATACTGGAAACCCTGCAGAGTCCTGAGTTCATGCATCTTATGTATCCTAATGATCAGGAAGACATGCTCTGGAAACGAATCGACTATATTGTAGATCTGTACCTTAACACACCGGATAAAGGGGTCAGTATTGTACAGATATATTTTTACTTTCCGGTTGAACTCGTTATCAGTTATCATTTGACGTTTTTGGTATTTTTCCTACAGAGCAATGAGACGCCGCTTCACTTTGCCTGTAAGTTTGGATGCCCGGAGGTAGTAAACGTTCTGTGTTCACATCCAGACGTTGATAAGAACTGCAGGAACAAGTATGGCCAGACACCATTTAGTGTAAGTACAGAATAAATCTTTGTGCTTAAATACATTTTATACAAGCATTAATGATGTTTGGGCTACAACGTACAGACATAAGCTTTGAAATTCATATTTAGAGTTATGGGGCTGTAGATTATATGTAGGTCATTTATGTAATCTGAGCATCCAAAAGCAAGAACTTCGTGTTAAGGATGTGTGTAACCTGATTCTGAACACTCATAACTTTCCTCACATAAATATTAAAGTGGCTTTCAGATTTAAGTGGTCTGCAGTGAATGCAGCCCATAGTCCTGTTAAAGGGGCTCTCTGATGGCAGTTACATATGTGTAAAAAGTACATTCTAGAAACAAAGGAAGCTGGACAGGTGATGGACAGACCAATAGGTGTGGCGTCAGCGGTAATAAAGGCACTGCACCGGTTTGTCGTAGTGAAGAGGGAGCTGAGCCGAAAGGCAAAGCTTTAGATTTACCTGTCCATCTATGTTCCCACCCTCACCTATAGACATGAGACACATTAACATTTCTTACAGGTAGTGACCAAATAAAAAGGGAATGTGGGTACAAGCGGTCAAAATTAGTTTACTTTACAGGGTGTCTGGGCTCAGCCTTATACTGAGCAGGTCAGTCATCCGGGGTAAAGCCGCTGCTCCTCCACATCAGAAGGATTCAGTTGAGGTGGTTCGGGCTTCTGATTAGAATGCCTCCTGGTTGTATCCCATTAGAGGGATTGCCATGGCCATGCATATGTTTTTTTTGTTTTTTGTTTTTTGTTAGGTTAACACAAAATCGAAACCTTGCTCATAGACAACAGTTGAGAGGAAGTTTGGGCTTTGAGCTGTTGTATCTTACTATATTGTTCCTTTTACTTTAACAGGTGATCTGTGAAAGGAAAAACAAAAATAAAGAAACTAAAGAAAAAATTCAAGAGTATTTGGAGGGTGAGTTTGGGAATTGATAAAAATTGTACCTCGAAGTGTTGAAGGAAACAAACACTGATTTATTGTCTTTGGTTGCAGATCGTTATTTTGTGCCGTTACTGAGAGCCACAGATAACACTCTGAACCCAATGATCGGTGCACCCTGCGCCCCTGGAACCTCGAAATATAAGGAAATGTCTCTTGTACCTGGTTTAATGGAGGATCCTAAAAACCCGCTCATGACTATTCGGGCGTTTGTAGGCCCTCTGAACTTGTCGAAGGTAACTCCAGGCCTGCTAACTTCTTTTAGCGTCTGATCTGTTTGCAGATTGTTAACTGAACTCCTTTATGCAGGCAGAAGAGTTTCACAAGCTGTGGAAAACACCGTCTCGTGATCGAGCAAGATACTTTCATCACATTTTAAAATCAGATCCTGATCGAGGAACGGAGAGAGTAGGAAGGTAGGAGTGGAATTTAAAAACATTATAGAGAAACATTTATGAAGAAAAACTCAAAGGTGAAATAAGGTGTATATGTAGGGAATAAAGCGATCTGGTTGGCTAGCTGTCTAGGGATAATTGTTTGCAGAGAAGGATGATGCCAAATAGTCTCAAAGACAGAACATTAATGTTTTGGTATACTTTAAAAATCCTCATTTTCGCTTGCTTTGAATTATGTTTCTGTGTTGTGAGTATACTAAAATATTCTATTTGCCTCAGGCTCAGGAGTAGGATTTAAGCAGTATGAGTGATGAGTAGGTGAGAATACACTTATTGGATATATTGATGATCACATGTTGATTCTTAAATAATAATAATAATATCCCCCATTCACCCTCTGAGCGCCTTATCCCCTCTGATTTCGGAAGCTAAGCAGTGCGGCCCTGGTTAATACTTGGATTGGTGACAGCCTGGGAGCTGTGGAGGGTTAGGGAAAAGACCTGGCAACATACCCTCTAAAAAAAAATCTGCTAAAGAGAACTCAAGAGTCAGACCTGACTGAAGGCACAAATAATTAAAAAAAATAATAATAATAATATGCAAGTTGTTCAGTTGAAGGATTTTACTTTTAATGACAGTCAAGTGAAGTGAGAGTAATTTGATGGATTGGAGCCTCTGGTGAGTTTTTAACCCTGTTGTTTTTGTTGTCAGGGAATTAGCACATGAGATGGGGTACCGCTGGGCTGAGTACTGGGACTTCTTAAGTTGCTTCACTGACCTCTCTAAGGAGGACGGCTTGTGCATGTTGGAGGACTATTTTATCCAATCTGTCCAACAGAGGAGTGACCCAGAGAAGAGATTTTTAGATGTGGAAAGTCCTGCCACAGTCTTTGGTGAGAGATACTTTCACAGCATTTTGAATGCTTTAATAAAAGGAAAAAGTATTATGCAAAAAACTCAAATTGTTTACAACTTTTAATTAATATTGTACTTTTTTAAAGCTCATAAAAGGGCACCTGAAATCAGCAGACTACTTGATGATCTGTCCTCTGGGACGTCAGCAGACCGAGACAGCTGGACTGAATTAAACAGTTCCGCATCTTTTCCGGTATGTGACCTCAGGAACGAATTCGAGAGGGTTGGCCTGGACCGCTCTTCAGGTGCTGATGATACGACAGATTCGGGTTGTCTCACTGTGTCTGGTTCTGAAGGATTAGATGGAAGCTCTTTAGGAGCGTGGGATTGGACAGAGAGAGATGAGAACGACTCCAGCTCAGAGGAATACCACACGGCGGACGAGGACGAGGACACCGTCTGCCAGACCGACTGCAGTAGAGAGACGCGTACGTCAGCGCAGGGGATTCTGTACCATACCTGTCCCAGGAGTTGTGAGGAAGAGGTTCTGAGCAGCTCTGTGTCCTCCTGCTCGTCTTATAAATCCACACACAGCCCATCTGAACATCCCAAGGACTTTCAGCCACAGGTTTTTCTTTCCGGGTGAGTTAACAATTTATACGACATAACAGAATATTATTATTATAATGGAATAGAGTTATTGAGGATGGGGAGTTTTCTGAGAAGAAGAGCATGACATAAAAAGTACCATTAAAATATATTTTAAATAATAAAAAAATGAACAAAGAATTCAGACACTGATTATTTATTTATTATTTATAGAAAACTAGATAGATACTGAATTGCCTCCTAAAGGAAATGTTTTCATTCAACTTCGATTTCTGCGGTTGTTGTTTGTGCAGCTATACGATTTGCACTCCGCCTTTTTCCTAGCAACACAGCTCAGCACTGACCGATAATGTGTTGCGTCATTAATGTCACTACCAGGGCTGGAATAGTCAATGAAGAAGGAAACATGTCGCTGCGCATGCCTAGCAGTAGTGTGGCAGCACTCGCGCGTACTTGACATGGGGCAAGGATTGACATTGCCTGACTTAATCGCCGGTGTTATACGTGATCATTTTAAAGAACTAGTAATACAAATTCACTGCAGGTACACTTTAAATTTTCTGTTTTTCTCTCCCTTTTCCTTCCTTGTTTCGTTCTACACTTCTTTTGAAATTTGTTTGGGTTTTTTTTCCCCATTCCACCTTCTCATTAATTAAAGGTTTTACTTTGTTCAAAAAATGTTAAATAATGAATTGTTTCCTTTAGGCCAGGTGTATCGATGACGTGTTTTATTAACTGATAAGAGTAAAGAATGAACAGCAGTGAGAATTTATTGTGATGTGTGTTAACTGTGTTGTTCAGAGACTCTCCCAGTAGGCTGGACAGTGAGGTGTTTTTAGCATTGGCTGGAATAGACATCGATGAGGAGCGTTACCCCTGCATCAGCAGATGGAAGAACATTGTTAGCTCTTATCCTGACTCTCAGAAGCAGCGGTGGGTGAAACCAGGCGCATGTTTCCTCTTTGCAGTCCTCTTAAATTAAAATGTATAGTGTAATTCTGATTTTGTCGTTTAGTTGGCCGAGTGTTCCGGTGACGAACAAACTGTCAGGGAATCAGACGTCCACTCCGCGCGGAGTTACACACAGCTGGCTAACTGGCTCACCCAGTTTCCTCAACATGAACAAGTTCATCCCTGTGTCATATTTGTACAAAGGATCACCCAACAAACACTCCACATACACTTAAACACTAACGCTATAGAGCACTTCCTGTTAGCTCGTACACAGTTATTCAAAAACCATCATCGCACTTGTTTAAATCTCCCGAATTTTGAAACTTTCCCTTACAACCAGTTAACGATGTTGCCACAGGGTGGTGTAACACACAGAGGAAAGCGCTATCCACCCTCTTCCAAATACATGAGTTCATAGATGCCCACTGAAATGTATTACAGTGTTATACACTAAAATATAGAAAAGTATATGAAAAAACATTGTGTGGGGCAGTGGTGGCCCGGTGGTAGGGTGCTGGATTACTGATCCCAAGGTCGGGGGTTCAAGCCCCACTATCACCGGGTTGTCACTGCTATGTATCAAATGCCTGCCATGTCTCTGACTGTCTTTGGTAAAAGAACCATTGCTGATTTTCGTCAAGAGTAGGCTGCATTGCCGTCAGAGTGTTTCTGCCCTGTGATGCCCTGGCGAGCTGTCCAGGGTGTACTCTGCCCTCGTTCAGAGTCGGCTGAGATGGGTGCCAGCCTTCCTGCAACCCTAATTAGGATTACGCAGTTCAGGGAATGAATGAATGAGTGATAAACATTGTGTGAAGGGTACTTTGTTAACTAGAGAACACTAAATAGTGTAATGTTGCTGAGCCTTGACCTGACCAACTGGTGCAACCCCAGATCATAACACCTCTTCCAGAGGCTCGTATAGTGGCCACTATGCATGACCACTTCATTCACTGACACACCCAACTCACCCTGACACACCCAACTCTCTGGAATAGGGTCATCATATCACATGACCTTTCTCCCTTGCTCCAGATTAGTATCTTTATGCTTAGCAAACTGAATCCCCAGTAATCCTCAGCCTACTTCACATTTGACTAGCTAAGCTATCTAACTAATATACTAATCAGCGCAGTAATGATTCGATCCAAGGCTCTTAAATACTCACGCACTCATTTGCTGAACTGCTTAATTCTACTAGGGTCGTGTGGAGGCTGAAGCCTATCTCAACCAACACTGGGCAAAGGCAGGGTACACCCTGAACAGCAGGGCAACACACACATACACACACACAACCCCTCACACTCACACCTAGGGTCTATTTGGAACAGTCAATTAGCCTAATGTGGGAGGAAACCAGGGTACCCCGAGGAAACCCACGCATGAAAACTCTACACAGAAATCGAAACCAGGACCTATCTTGCTGTGAGGAGGATGTGATAACCACTACGCCATCCGCTCTTATCTACACGTTTATTTTAGTGCACGGTAAAGATTCATATCACTTTCTTGAGATATTTTTGATATTTTTAAATACTCTGTATAATAACCTTCTCCCCAGCACTTTCTCTATTGTAGCACTTTACTCCAATGCATAAATAAAGTGTCTTTGCTGAAATAGTTGTATTGCTGCAAACGTGCTGTAGTGAAATGGTGTTTTTGTATTTAATTAATTATTTACGCTGCATTGCCTGCCTGTTCACTGTGTATCATAAATAATATATTGGCCTGAGGATTAGACTGTAATTTTTCTACTTTATGTCAATATTTGTGAAAGAGAGTAAGCATTAAATGAAGAATGAAATGAGCACGCAGGCTTCCTTTGTCATGAGTAAAGTTTTTCATGTCTTTCACTGTTCGCAGCTTGTCTCCATTGTTGGCAAAGTCATTTTGTGTAAAATTACTATAAAAGATCAAATGTTGAGCTCAGCACTATTTTATGAGGGGGAAAAAAATTCTGTACGTTCATGTGTCTAATAAAATCCCACTAGATACATTGCTGGAGTTTGCTATAGAGGTAATACTCACTCACTAATTTGCCAAACTGATTAATTCTACTAGGGTCATGAGGAGGTTGGAGCCTGACTTAGCCAGCACTGGGCGAAGGCTGTACCCCTAAACAGCTCACCAGACCATCACAGAGCAAAACACACAACCGTTCATATTCACACTCACACCTAGGGACAATTTAAAACAGCCTATAAGACTATTTCTTTCTCTGTCTTTTTACTGTGGGAGGAAACCAGAGGAAACCCACGCAAGCATGGGGAAAACATGCAAAGTCCAGACAGAATCACCCAAGCCTGGAACTCAAACCCAGGACCTTCTTGCTGTGATCCCTAATGAGCAAGCCTGTGGCAACGGTGGCAAGGGAAAAACTCGATGAGACGACATGAGGAAGAAACCTTGAGAGGAACCAGACTCCCATCGTCATCTGGGTGACACCAGATAAAAATATAAACCATGCACCAGGAACTTCATTTTCATTTCACATGAAGTCTAGTTCACTGTAAAGGTAATTGTAGTCCTAAATCATTTTAGTAAAAGTGTTTACACTGAATCACCAGCAGCCTGAAGTCATCTTCACAATTTCTGAGTGTACATTTAGGTCCATATGGAACATCAGCAGCAGAAGCGAAGGATTTCTAAGATGAGAACTTCAACCAGCAGTACCACATCAGAGTGGATCACAAGGTTCAGAGAGCAGAAGGATCAGGATCATCTCAGAATAGGTTATAATAAGAAGTCTTGATTATTGAGATCACAATCTGGCAACCTTATTCCCACACACTGCAGTATTGCAGTTCGAACATTACCCCGCCAGATGGCGCTGAAGTGGCGAAATGGCATCATTACCTTATATAAAGAAGGCAGTTGTGCATTCAGAAGTAAACGGAGCTTAAAAGATGCTTCCAAATGAGATGTATCATGGATATTTATTATTATGTCCTCCACTCACTCGTTTGCTGAATTGCTTAATATTAATAGGGTCACGGGAAGGCTGAAGCCTATCTCAGCCGACATTGGGTGAAGACAGTGTACACCCTGAACAGCTCGCCAGACCATGCAGGCCCGACACACACACACACGCACACACAGCCTTTTACATGCACACTCACACCTGGAAGCAGTTTGGAACAGCCATTTAGTCTAATGTGCATGTCTTTGGGCTGTGGGAGTAAAACCCACCCAAGAATGGGGAGAAAATGCAAACTCCACACACAAACCCCTGAGACCGCCAGTCGAACCCAGGACCTTCCTGCTGTGAGGCAGATGTGCAAGCCAGTACGCCACCGTCCCATGCTGCAGTATATGATATTATCTTTATTATAATAGCCTACTTCCTTAAATATGTACAGGGATGTAATTTGGAGAAGGTGGGGTACACCCTGAACAGCTCGCCAGACCATCGCAGGGCAACACACTGACAACAGTTTGCACTTAAACTCACAGCTAAGGGCAATTTGGAGTGGCCAATGTGCATGTCTTTGGACTGTGGGAGGAAATGGAGTACCCGGAGGAAACCCATGCAAACACAGGGAGAACATGCATAGGCTGTATATTATGTATTATGCTCATGTTGTTACGTCATACGTTCCTGATCCACCCTGGTTAAGACTGATAATGATTCTTTTCTACAAACGAGACAGATTACAGGGATTTTGATTCATTTAATTCGGTTAAAAATATTTCCTGAATGGCGCAAATGTTTATTATTTTCGGTTAGTTCTTTTGTTTGTGTATATTTATTAACACACTGAAACACGAGCGGCATAAACATAAACACTGCGCTTTATTCCTCGATTCGTTCAAGCATGTGAATCATTTCACTGGATGAATCGAAAGGAGTCGTTCATAAAGAACCGATTAGTTAGTGAATCTTTGTGAATCACGTGACTGGAGCGCCAAATTAAATGTATTTCTCAGGACGAAGAGAAGCAATAAGCAGCTTTTTCTTCCCTGAAAGGTTTTACAGTGTTTAAGATTTGAGAAAAAGAGACTTGTTTGTATTGTTTGGTGGAAATATGTTGAGATTTTTTCTTGGGGGTTGAGAAGCTGAAGTGTTGGAGAGAGCGGAAATGGCCAGCGGGAGCGGAGAGCGCGTGACCGCGGGCGGCTGCATCCCCGTGTCAATCACCGCCAGCCTGCTGCTCATCACCTCCACCCTGTTCTTCACCTTCACGTGAGTCACTGCACCTGATCCTGCTGCACAGAGCACTGACACTTCACATCCCATCATATCACATCCTAGCAGAGTCAAATGTAAAGTTTATATGATATGATACATTATCAGTACATTTATTTATAACCTTTTGTTAGTTATTAATAAAACTTTTTTTTTTAAATTAATAAAAATGTATTAATAGCTAAAAATGTATTAGTTATTTATAACTTCATTCTATAAAGTCTTTCATGTAAATCATTTACAGTAAAGTACTGTCGCATTTGACATGGTATAAGTCTATATTAACCTATATTAAAAAAGGTTAAAGGTCAAGCAGCTGTGCTCAAGTACCCAGCCATGGCATTTAGCAGTGCTGGGATTTAAACATCCAGCCATCTGATCTGTAACTCAAACCCATAACCACTGAAACACTCCAACCTGTTCAGCTAACTTGCATTTCTGCCACTTATAGCTACTGTTTGTTTTTCTGTTTATTTTAAGGGACAGATTTTTGAGCCCCTGAACATTACATTCAAAAAATTCTTCTTAAATCTTTGCACTTCTCGTTGGTGTAGGGATTAGCACACCCACCTCACAGCAAGAAGGTCCCGGGTTCGAGTCCCGGGCTCAGCAGGGGAGTTTCTGTGTGGAGTTTGCTTATTTTCCTTGAGCTTGTGTGGGTTTCCTGCAGGTACTCCGGTTTCCTCTGACAGTCCAAAGAATCGAGTGTGTGTGTGTGTGTGTTGGCCCTGCAATGGACTGGTGCACTGTTCAGTTGTTCATTCACAAAAAATAATGAATGAATGAATTGCAGTAATATATAACTATTATATATAACAATGCCGGCACGGTGGCGTACTGGTTAGCAAATCTGCCACGCTACAAGAAAGTCCCGGGTTTGAGTCCTGGACATGGCGAGGGCGTTTCTGTGTGGATTTTGCATGTACTTGCGTGGGGACATTCCAAAGACATGCACATTAGGTTAATTGGCTGTTCCAAATTGCCCCTAGTTGTGAGTGTGAATGGTTTTGTGTGTGTGTGTGTGTGTGTGTGTGTGTGTGTGTGTGGTGCCCATGTGTTGGTTTGGCAAGCTGTCCAGGGTGTACCCCACCTTCGCACAGAGTCTGCTGAGATAGGTGCCCTCCTTGCCTTACCTCCCTGAGACCCTAATAAGGATTAAATGGCTTAGAAAATGGATGAATGAAGGAATGAATAAAAAAGTAGTTAATAGCAGTGTATAATGTTATGTTATTGTCAGATCCAGAATAAAAAATATTGACACCGTTAATTAAAAAAAGTAATAAAAATAAAACAGTTTTTCAAATGAAAGTTTAAATTTTTTATATTTTTACTGTAAGCCACACTGTTGGGCCATAAAAAAGAAGTCACACACTCTAATATTTTTATTTAGCCTTAATCGAAGCATGTGATCTCCATGGCATTGTTGCTCCAGTTGGTCGGGTCGAGGCTCAGCAACATTAATGTGGCAATAAAATGAAGTCAGCTGATGAGCTGAATGTACTGAATGAGCAGGTTATCACATCAATGTACTTTTTCTTTCTTGATGGCACGGATATAAAATGGGGACTCAAATAATGAAAGAGTGGTTCAGGGAGCACGAGGAATCATTTTTATAATCATGTATCGGCACCCCAGAGTCCTGACCATAACCCTACTGAATGATTTCGGGATGCTGGAGAAGACTTTATGGAGTGGTTCAGTTTTTTCCGTCATCAATTCGGGACGTCAGTGAGAAATTAACCCGACACTGGATGGAAATTAATGTTATGTTGCTTAAGTTTGTTGAAACAGTGGCATGACGATTACGTGCTGTAAGCAAGGTTAAAGGTGGAACAACAACATATTCGTGTGTGTGACTTTTTTTTGGCTGGGCAGTGTTATTAACCACAAATACTGTTTTTTTTCTTAATAGATTAATCACTTGAGGAGAAAAAAACCCTAATAACAACTCATCCAGTTAATCGCTTTGAAACGTCTCCTGTCGAGCAGTAATAGTGCTTCTTATTCTTTGCCATCATAGAATACAATAGCCAGTACAGACAATAACCTAATGAAGCATTGGCAATTTGCATAAAATCTCTTTTATTCCAAAGATAAAATGACATGATGCATGTTGAATATAAATTCGCTCCACATATGGAACTCTCGAAACATTTTTGTGTTGATTATTATTAAAAATCAGGCATTTAAGTTTGTTTTTAGACATTTAAGTAAAACTGCTGTGCGGTTATAGTGTGTGTTCCTATGAAGACAATCTGTGCTGCAGAAACTAGGGCAGTGTACTACAGCCTGGAACTGATTATATCCAGCTAAAAGGATCAGGTTTTCCAGCAGGTCTGTTGGTGTGGGATGCTTTACAGACTGTATTCTTGGTGCAGTGCTAAATAGAAAAGCACGTTTAATTCACACTCTAGGCTTTAACTCAGCTCGTGTGTGTGTGTGTGTGTGTGTAAGGATGTTATTAAGGAGCATTTGCTCTGTGACCTTAGCTGCCATGTTTGTCCCAGTTTGGGTTGCCTGATTGTTGAAACGTCTGATTGTTTCAGCAGATGGGAAGTTGGGGATTAGGATTTCATGTGTTGCAGGAGAAGGCTCAGGGTCAACCTGGTCTCCCTCTGATTAAAACCCCTGTGTATCTAGGATTTTAGATCGTATACAGTGTGTCATGTGTGTATGTGTAGGCGCTCATCTTCATTACGACTAGATGTGCCATCTTTTTGATTGTAATACACTGTACATTGCAGCGCGACAGAGTTCTTAATTCTGATTGGTCAGTTGGTTTGTAATCATTTTCTTGAATCCCAGTCTGACACCAGTTGCAATGAGCAAGTAGGAACAGGAACTGGCATGTTTTTTTGGATGTGTGAGAGATCACGCTGATCAGTGAGCCAGTATTAGTATTGGGCCGGTACCAGCTACCAAGAGTCGTGGCTCAAATATTGGAGAAAACATGACATTTTGGCAAAAATTTGGAATTGGATTTTGTAAAACGTTTGCCAAGGAGATTATCGAGGGTGTTTTGTCAAAACCTCGTACGTCACTGAGTACTTTCAGGCACATACGAGGTTTTGACAGAACACCCTCGTTGTGCTCTATTTTCAGTTCGTGTGGTTGTTTGTGCACAAAACTTCTATCAGAGGCGGGGCTTCAGACAAGGAAGCCTCAATCAGATTTTGGGCAGCAAATCCGGATCAAAAGTTTTTAAAGGATTGTTTAACATGGTGAAACATTGATTAATGTGCATGTGTTTGGACTGTGGAAGAAAACCCAGAGGAGTATCCGGAGGAAGCCCACACAAGCACGGTAAGAAGATGCAACCTCCACAAGAAACGCCCTCGCCGAGCCCGGAACTTGAACCCAGGACCTTCATGCTGTGAGGCAGACGCGTTCCCCGAGACCCTAGAGTATTAAGTGATTCGGCAAATGAGTGAGAGAGCAAGTATCACATTTATTTTTATTTTAGTCGATAAAAATATCGTCAACTAAGGTTGTAGAGGAATAAAAGTCCTTGAAACATGCTGTAATAGAATAATAACCCATTTTTTGGTGGTAATAGTAACTCCGCATAGCACTGGCTGCATTACAATGGCTTATTGTTGATTATTTTCCTCAACACTGGGATGCATCCAAGGCTTTTTTTCCTTACTTATTTTCCAACAATAAAAACTAAATTCCCTAGAAAAAGAGCCCCAAAAAATCTTTAAAACTTTAAAACAACCCAAATATAATCTCTCTACTGTGAAGGGGCAGCATAGTGGAGTAGTGGTTAGCACATCCGCCTCACTTCAAGAAGGCCCTGGCTTTGAGTCCTGTGCTCGGCGAGGGCATTTCTGCGTGGAGTTTACATGTTCTCTCTGTGCTTGCAGGGATTCCTCCAGGTACTCCAGTTTCCTCTGACAGTTCAACGACATGCACATTAGGCTAATTGTTCTAAATTACCTGTAGGTGTGAGAGTGAATGTGAATAGTTGTGTGTGTTGGCCCTACAATGGTCTGGCGAGCTCTTCAGGGAGTACCTGTCTTTGCCCAGTGTTGCCTGAGATAGGCTCCAGCCTCCCCGCGACTGTAGTAGTAGGATTAAGAGGTTCGTCAAATGAGTGAGAGAGAGAGTGAGTCAAGAAGACAAGGTGAATTCGAATTGTCTGCCAGTCCTGCTGCTGCGCTTTACGATTATGCACATAAAAGTTGTGATAATAAAAAATGGATGAGTGTGTAGGGGTACTGTAATTTTTACAAAGTGCTTGTATCTTGGAGCAGTAGGCACTGGATGGTTACCTTGATGCAGATGTTTTCCTCTCACATGAATAATCCGAGGGAACTATTAAAGGAGAGGGGGTCATACATCACCTCAGATTTCCAATCGCTCTAATTACAAGTGTTAGATTCTGTGCTTCATCTGGAGAATAAATAGCTTTGATAGGCTTGGATGTGTTTGATGAAATAATTACAGATTAAGGGCTTCGGATAAACTCCCAGGTCTGAGATGCTAAATATGGAAATGATGCAGATTTGGAAACATTTCTAATATAATTTTGCAAAAAATTTCATCAGGACAGCCGATGAGGCACGGTGGAGCAGTGGTCAGCATGTCCACCTCACAGCAAGAAGGTCCTGGGTTTGATTTCTGGGCTCGGGTGTTGCTGTGTGGAGTTTGCATTTTACCCCCATGCTTGTGAGGGTTTTCCTCCGGGTACTCTGGTTTCCTCCCACAGCACAAAAACATGCACAGTAGGCTAATTGGCTGTTCCAAATCACCCCTAGGTGTGAGTGTAAATGGTTGTGTGTGTGTTGACCCTGCGATGGCCTGGCGAGCTGTTCAGGGTGTACCCCACCCTTGCCGAGTCGGCTGAGATAGGTGCCAGCCTCCCCGCGATCCTAATTAGGATTGAACGGCTTAGAAAATGAATGAATGAATGACAACCAATGATATACATTTTTAGATATATTCATTTACACACATCAGGGCAGGAAGGTGGTGTGAAGGTTAGCACCACCACCTCACAGCAAGAACTCAGCAGGGTGCTGAGTTTGAGTCCCAGGCTCATATGTTAAGCTTACACGGTTTTTTTGTTTTGATATACTGTAATAATCCTTCAAGGCATTTAACCCACCCAAAGTGAGCACACACACACACAATCAGAGCTCGGAGAGCAGTTGGGGGTTAGGTGCCTTGCCTAAGGACTCTTCAGATATGAAGGTGGATTAAGGGAAAGTGCTACTTACTCCTTCACCTCCATGCATTTTTCCAGCAACCTTTAGATCCCAAACCTGCTTCTTTAACCAATAGGCCACGGCTGATAACACCACATCAACTCATTTTATGTGGCCCGTAATAGCTTTTAAAGTATATGATTATCATACATTTTTTGCATCTACCATTACCATGAAACCTAATTCATCATCCTTCCGCTGGGTGGCAACAGCCTATTTCAAGGAAACAACTAATCTTTTATGACTCAAGAAAGATCGCATGCAAGCTTTTTGCTGTTAAGTGTTGTCAGAAAATGCAATTGAATAAGGACAAATGCCTAAACGAATCATTTTATCTTGCAGATTTCATGGTTGCCCTTTTAGAATAGATGTTTAGTGATTATTTGGCCCTCGATCACCTTTAATTTTGGTGATGTGGCCCTCAGGGAAAATGAGTTTGACATGTCTGTATTGCTGTGTAGTAGACCGGGTAATATGAAGAACGCACGCACGCAGATTCTCTCAGTGCCTGCGTGAGTTTCCTCTGTGTACTCTGGGTTTCCTCCCACAGTCCAAAGACATGCACATCAGGTTAATTGGTTGTTCCGGATTGCCCCAGGTGTGAGAATGTGTGAATGTAAGTGGCAGTAGTGGCTCACTGGTTAAGGCTCTGGGTTACTAATCTGAAGGTCGGAGGTTCAAGCTCCATTACCACCAAGCTGCCACTGTTGGGCCCTTGGCTCATGTAATATGACTAAGTTCAGTGAATGAAATGGGGTAAAGTCCAATATTCAAAATTTTTCTGCTGCATAGCGCTGCTCGCTATCTTTCCAGTGTATATAACAGGGCTGGGAGGTTTTATTAATTTTTGACCATCTGAGAGAAAAGCAGTTCTATAGGGATCTCTGTTTAATAGGATGCCCCTTTAAAGGATTCATAGAATGAGCAGATTGTGAATAAGCATACTGGGATGAGTAAGAGGAGAGTCTTTGAGTACAGCAGCAGTTCTTAGTAACACGTCACTGATGCCGTGTGAGACTTGAGCAGAAACTGAACATCTTGGGGGTGTATTGTACATGCAGGTTTGTCAGAGTCACAGGAAAGTGAAACAATGATGGTACCTAGAACTCCATTTTTCAATGGCTAAAAGTAGAGAATACATTGTTACCCAGGAGACTTCCTGATTTTGATACACAGCTCTCTCTGGAAAAAGGAACAAGAATGTACTTATTATCCTTTCGCAGGGAAAAAAAAGCTATTCAGGGCCTGTAAATAAAATAACCGAGATTCAAAGCTGAAGTGGAGCTCGGCAGAAATGTGCCTTTGCTGGAAGCTGAGCAGAACCGGAATTCGATTTATAAGCACATGTAGAAATGGTGTTACTGGGCAGCAATATAAAGACAATGTTAAATGGAAAAACAAAATCAAGTCAGCTGATAAATAATGTATCGTACTGCAGATTGGAGTCAGTCACAGAGAACTTCTCTGTCTTTTGAATTGAATTCATTTGCCTAGGGGCAATTTGGAATAGCCATTTAGCCTAATGATCATGTCTTTAGACTGCAGTAGGAAACAGGAGTATCCGAATTAAACCCATGCAAGCGTGGGGAGGACATGCAAACTCCACACAGAAACGCTCTCACCAAGCTTGGGACTCGAACCAGAACCTTTCTGCTGTGAGGCGGGTGTGCTAACTACTACGCCACTGTTCTGCCAATATCTTGGACAGAGGGAGGAAACCCACTCAAGCGCGGGGAAAACATGCAAACCCCTCACAGAAGCACCCTCACCAAGCCCCGTATCCTATCCCAGGATCTTGTTGCTGTGAGGTGGATGTGCTGACCACTACATCACCATGCCGCCTTGACTGTATTATTTTCTGTTCCTATCTGTTTTGATGGCAGATTTTCACATTTTATAAAGAGTGCCCCATTCAGGTGTGGTACATTGCTACTATAGTACACAGTGGCTTTTTCGCTCTGCAGAAAGCAACCTTTTAAAACACACTCATATATTACATTAATCTTGTGCGCTTGCCATTGAGATGGATTGTTAAGTGGCAATGTTAATTCAGCTACTGAGAGCACTGGAGTCCATCTGCTCGGTGTGGGTGCCACCATCACTCCTCTTTATGTACAATTAATGTTGCTTTTTTTTTTTGCTTGGAAGTGTGGTTGTCCTTAACAGACCTTCTGCTTTTATACCAGATACATGCATCTTTCTGAAGTCTCATTAATTCGTCAGGGTGTATATTCTGCAGGCACTACGCAATTCCAATTAACCTCTTAAACTCTTATGAGCTGTCAGCAGGCCTGGACTCATCATTGCAGACATTTTTCACTGTTATTACTACAGTATATTTTTATTATTATGTTTTATGATAAATAACTGGACTAGAAGGGCACTCAGAGAGCGCAGACCTCTGCCAAGCACAATACTTGACTCTTCAATGATATGCAAATCTGCATCCGCAACGATTTTTTACAGTATATCTGGATATATCTAGTGGAATGTTTTGTCAATGTTGGACTTTATTACCTTTTACTGGATTCCGAGTTGCATTGTATTGTTAAGTGCTGATTTCCACGAAGGCCACCACGGTGGCGTAGATGTTAGCTAGTCCGCTCCCGAGCTCTAGTCCTGACAGCAAGAGAGTCTTGGGTTCAAGTCCCGAGTTCAGCAAGGGTGTTGCTGTGTGGAGTTGGCATGATCTCCCCATGCTTGTGTGGGTTTCCTCCGGGTACACCGGTTTCCTCCAACAATCCAAAGACATGCACATTAGGCAAATTGGCTGATCCAGATTGCCCCAAGGTGTTTATAGTAGTGTGTGTTAGCTCTGCAATAGTCTGGCGAGCTGTTCCATGCCTTCACCCAGAGTGAGCTGAGAGCTAGGTTCCAGCCTCTCCATGACCCTAGTAAGATAAAGCAGTTGGGCAAATGAGTGAGGGTGAGAGAGTGATCTGTGGCTTGGATCTACCCCAAAATTGAATGGGTTCTTCCTTGGCCCATGCGATACCCTTCCACCAAGTTTTGTGGAAATCGAGTAGGTAGGTTTTATTCAGTTGTGATTACAAAAAAACAAACAGACAATAAACTACACCAAATACATTAGCTCCTTGGTAGAGGTAATAAATGGAGATTTTAAGGGGTTAACAATTAGCTGTGCTATTTTACATAGGTTTTTAACAATACATGTTTGCTTCCCGGTGGCGCAGTGGTTAGCACGTCCGCCTCACAGCAAGAAGGTCCTGGGTTCGATTCCTGGGCTCGGGGCATTTCTGTGTGGAGTTTGCATGTTCTCCCTGTGCTTGCGTGGGTTTCCTCCGGGTACTCCGGTTTCCTCCCACAGTCCAAAAACATGCACAGTAGGCTAATTGTCTGTTCCAAATCACCCCAAGGTGTGAGTGTGAGTGCGAATGGTTGTGTGATTGATGGCCCTGCGATGGCCTGGCGAGCTGTCCAGGGTGTACCCCACCCTCACCCAGAGTCGGCTGAGATTGGCGCCAGCCTCCCTGCGACCCTAATTAGGATTAAGCGGTTCCGAAAATGAATGAATGAATGAATGTTTGCTTCCAACACATCCCAAGATTACACCCAGTCAGTTGTAATTTTTTTTTAATAATTTCCATGATGCACTGTGATATCCTTTGCCCTTGAGCAAGACCCTTAACCTTCATCACTTGCTTGGCTAGCTCTAGGCTTGGTTTGAATTCTGTTTCAGTTGTAATTTTGAATAATAATAAAAAAAAAACTGCTGTCAGAATCTGCCAAATATATCTGCTAAATATAAATTTATGTAACACAGTGCTCAGGCTCGCACACAAACAGTGAAGGAAGGTCAGATTTAAAGCTGCTCGGTTGTTTCATTAGGAGTTGAATCTCGTCAGGACACGCTGCACATAATAAACTCTCTTTGCTATCCAGATGGTTAGAAATCAATGTTGGTCCAATCTTGTGGAGGCATCCAGAGTAATCCTGATAAGTTCTTAAAGGGAACGAGACTTTACACTTTTGATTTGTCTATGAATGCCAATGATATGCCTTATTAAATTAATATACAGTGAAGGGATATGCGTATTGAAACATTATCACACATGCTTTCATTGGACAAGTCCGCTTCATATTTATATACATAATGTCTTTTGAGACACTGTGTGCACTCACTCACTCATTTGCCGAACCGTTTAATCCCCTCGGGTAACGGGGTAGGCTGGAGCCAACTTGATCTCAACCCACACAGTGCAAACGCAAGGTACACCCCGATCAACTTGCCAGACCATCACAGGGGCAACACACATAGCCATCTACATGCATACACATCCACACACACACACAGTCTCGTCACCATGATATATGACATAGACTTGCATTCATTTCCTGGAGAATTTTCCGTAAACACTAGAAATATCCCTAACACTAAACATAAACCTAACCACTACTTACTGTCACCTTACCCCAACCTTACCCTAATCTTAAAACATCTT
>JAQMYF010000008.1:16591404-16606464 GCA_030014195.1 Neosilurus mollespiculum
AGTCCCCATAACGTGACTGTGTAAACAAATTCATGTCCCCACACTGTTAGGAATAGCTAGACCACACACACACACACGTAGGGGCAATTTAAAACAGCCAATTAGCCTACCGTGTATGCCTTTGGACGGTGGAAATTCATGAATTCCTGCACATGAATTTTTACATAATTGTACTAACAAAAAAGCAAACAATCTAGAAGCATTCAGAGAGCGCAAACCTCCACCAAGGCGGGGGGGAAAAACCCATAAAAAAATTCCTGTATCCAGAATTTGATCCGAATCATCTCCAGAATCTAATTTAGTGTTACTTGGGCCATACTACACTCCTCCAAAAAACGAACAAAAAAAACATCATGTTTCTGTGTGAAGTTTGCATGTTCTCCCTATGCTTGTGTGGGTTTTCCCCAGGTACCTTGGTTTCCTCCCACAGTTCAAAAACATGCACAGTAGCCTAATTGACTGTTTCAATTTGCCCCTAGGTGTGAGTGTGAATGGTTGTATGTGTGTAGGCCCTGTGATAGCCTGGCAAGCTGTTCCGGGTGTACCCCGCCCTCGACCAGAGTCGGCTGAGATATGGAAGCCTTCCGGCGAGCCTAATTAGGATTAAGCAGCTTAGAAGATGAATGAATGAATGAAACAGCTCTTGGTCCTGGACTCAGTCCAACAAAATCATCTAAGGGAAAAAAAAGACAGAATTAATTGGGGGTTCAGGTGAAGTATATGATAAGAAATGGCTTGACAACACATCCTGAGTGAAATGATTATACTGTACATAAATGCCATTAACATTAAAGAGAATTCAATAGGATTTAATAAGCTCTCGGACCACTGGGAAAAATCATTGGCCCTATGCCACTGTTTACTTTCCAGTATAATAAATAAAGTCTCTAGCGATCAACAGCATTAGTCAGATTTCTGACTTTATGAGGATTCATGAGGTTCAGCGGCCCATTACGTCCGTCCCCCTGATGCCAGAAGGAATGTAAATCCCAGCACAGAGGACAAGGACAGAGTAAAAGTAATAACTCGCCCAAAATGGATGATAATGTGTGGATGATTATGATGCGGAATTTGGTTCCAGATTATTTTATTTCGAAAAGAGACGGCGATTTCAAAATTTATCATCGGATACCACAGGACGTGGTCATGCTTTCATGTTTTTTTTCACATGCACATGCACATTGCTACAGATAAGCAGCCTCCTGCGTGATCCCTGATCCTGATTTGGTAATCTGGGGATTATGGAAATGCAGCTGGTGTGGCACAGTCATTTATTTAGTCTCCACACCACCCCCTCTTCCTCTGACCTCCATTCCTGAACACAGCCATGAATAAAAAGATGGACAACAAAAGACCTGCTGCATCCTGTGCTGCATTCTTGGTGCAAAATAGACCCTATGTGTCTTATAACACTAAATCATGTTTCTCATATAATACTAATGAATTCAGAGTAGTTTAATTGTATTTGGACTACACTTTTAAGAACAGATATTTACACAAAACAGCTTTAGGTTTACATCCATAATGAGTGGAACCCACCCTCTTCAGGGCAATGTCATAAATTTTGGGTTATTAATCATTACTCTCCTATAATATAAGGTTTTTCAAATCTTGAGATAGCGGACCAATCAGATTGCGCCATTCCTGTGTAGTATATATTAAAAAACAATTATATGCCAGAGACAAGGTGGATATCTCTGAATAGTCTCTTCAGCAGTATCCACTGAGCCGGAGGTGCATAATTGTTGTAGTATATACTACATAGGACCATAAAAAAAGCAAACTAAAATTAGATTTTAATGGATTATTTTTAAAAAATTATTGATTCGATCATTCACCTGCATTTGCCGATTAGATAATGTCTATTATTTTGAGATAGTGGACCAATCAGATCACGCCATTCCTGTGTAGCATATATTAAATAGCTTTATTCCGAGTGGCTAATGCTTACGTTAATTGACGCACACTGACAGTTTATCATGGTCACAGGTGGCGCTCATTCATCATTATTATGCTAATATAAAATAGAAAAATAAATCATAAAAGTCTTGTTTTAGTTTGTTTTTTCTTGTGTTGCTGTGGAGTATATACTAAACGTTTAACCTAAAACGGAGTCTGTATAATATGTACTAATCTGAATAGGTTGGCTAAACAGACACTGTTAGCTACATAGCATTTAGGTCAGCTTGAAGCACAGAGCTCACCTGACCTACCTCTGTTATGGCTAAGATATGTAAATATATACTATTTAGTTATTTAGAACTAAATTAAGTAGATTAGAGATTAAGTTATAAAATGTAATTTGGGTGTGTCAATTTTTAGTGGGATGAATAAAAATTTACTTTACTACATGGCACTGAAATATTTAAATTGGCAGCAAATTATCTTCGCTACTCATTCATTCATTCATTCATTCCTTTCCCGAACCACTTAATCACACAAGGGCTGCAGGGAGCATATCTCAGCCGACTCTGGGCGAAGGTGGGGTGCACCCTGTACAGCTCATCAGTCTACTGCAGACCCAACACACACACAACCATTCACACTCACCTATTGGAACAGGCATTTAGCCTAATGTGCGTGTCTTTGGACTGTTGGAGGAAACCGGGGTACCCGGAGGAAACCCACGCAAACACAGGGAGAACATTTAAACTCCACACAGAAACACCCTTGCTGAGCACGGGACTCGAACCCAGGACCTGCTTGATGTAAGGTGGGTGTGGGCATTGCGCCACTATGTCGCCCATCCTCGCTATTGGATGATTTTAAATAAAATGAGTTTTGCAGCTTGACATTAAAACCTGTTTGACTCCATTCTGTAATTAATGCACATAGATCTATACTGTATAATCCTGGGTGCGTTTGATCTAGCACACCATCAGTTGTCAAATGGATTTGTGACTACCTTTCGAGTTAATCTTCCTCTGCCATTGAATCATCCCCTCATCTAATCTTTTTTTCCTTTTTCAGTCACACTTTCATCCCCATCTACACTTTCATCTTCCTACCCTGAACATATATTGTACCTACAGGCTATCAGGACAGAAGAAGTACTGCATGGCTAGTAATGTTTCTCGATCATTTGAACAAAAGAAGGATCATCTGATTAAAATTGAAGCAGCGTCTTCTTGATTGTCCGTCCGTGATGCCGCCGCACACCTCGTCACGTGGCACCGAAGTAGCCATCAAGGAACACTTGTCTGTAATTGTAAGCACGACTCCATTCTTCTCATGTCTCACAGGTGTCCTTGGCTTGCTGAAAACGTGTCTCTTGCTTTCCCTCCATGCGCCGGCATCATATTCCTTTTTGTCTTGGCAAACTTCACCATGGCAACATTCACCGATGCCGGCGTGCTGCCGAGAGGTCAGGAAAATTCAGTTCACCAGATTATAAACATGCTTTTAAAAAGGCTGTTCTGATTACCATAACAATGCATGAGGTGATGATATTTGTGGTTCTGTTGTAGCTAACGAGGATGAAGACAAGGACAATGACATCTGTGCTCCCCTTTATAAGGACATGGAGGTCCGGGGAATCACGTTTCGGATGAAGTGGTGTGCTTCGTGCAACTTCTACAGACCCCCTCGCTGCTCCCACTGCAGTGTGTGTGACCACTGTGTGGAGGTGAGGGGTCTATGTAGTGTTTGTGTGTGTGTATGTGTGTGTGTGTGTGTGTGTGTGTGAGACTGAAAGGGACATAAGGTAAGTCACGAGTCTTAACAAAATAGCCCATAATACTAAAGTTAGTTGGGGGGCAGGCCGAGGTGAGGGGTGTTATTAGTAAAAGTTTTGATTGTATAAGTATTCACTCCCACTTATGTGCAATCCATGAATACGTTTTTTATCACATCACATTATTTTTTCAATGGAGGGAAATTAAAGAAAATCTTCCACCTTGCCTGAGTGCAAACACATCAAACCGTGCCTTAGCTGAAGCAACCCATGCTTACCAGACCGAAGTACCTATACGGAGTTTCCTAGGTCCACGATAGCGCAGAAATTGCATACTGCACATGCATGGTGCCCCATATAACCCCACCCTCCGGAGGTCATGCCCCCTTCACTATATGGTAAAGGACTCTGGCACATCTTTTGATTTTGCCTTAAAGAAAAACAGTCATTTAACTAGAGTGAAACCTCTCAACTCCCTTTTGGAATAAATCAGTTCACGGACAAAATTTCAGAGCCAAAATTGCACTCGGTTGCAGCACAAATGCTTGGTTGTCGAACAATCTATGTTCAGCAGGCAGCATGTGCGTCAGACTTGTCACACAGCGCTTGCTCACAGAGCACCCACTCTGAACTTTTCAACTTTGAAAGTAGTGAGAACAAACGATAGAGGTGAAGAAAGAAATCATACAAAAGTATGAAAATGGAGTTCGGGTCTGATGAATGAAACTTTCTTTCTTATTTATAACTTTTTTCTTTATTCAGTTGGTATTTCATATTATAATACGGTTGTGGAGTGAGGAGGAGGTCAGGAACGGATTCGTCCATTCATTATACAGTGTTTCTTATGCGAAAATATATTTTGGTTTACAAACAAATCAGTTTTAGAACAACATTTAAGAACAAATTAAGTTTAAAAACCGAGGTTCCACTGTATTCAAAAGTGTTGTTGATGTAGATGCATTAAAGCGGCCAAGTCTTAGAAAAATCCTCGTTTCCTTTTTATTTAATTTATCAATTAAATAAACATAATTTTTAACATTTTGTGACCAATTTCCTTTGAAGTTGTTTAAAGGCTGATTCCTGAAAGGTTCAAGATCGTACAGTACTTAAATAAACAGCAGCCCTAGACCAAGTTCTGGAATCTATCAGTGTGTTTTTATTTATTTATTTATTTTTAAATGTTTTTACTTTACCGCATTTTGCTGAAAACCCATATCTATTTTAATTAAAAAACCAATCCATTATGTCTTTCTTTATTTTACGTACTTTCTTAAAAAGAGAAAGTATACACAGTACATACTATATGGCCCAGCTATACCTACCTAGAGGAAGCCGTCCACCAAAATTCGGTGACTGGGTGAACAGGAAGTGAGTCAGAAGAATGTTTATAACAGTACAAAATGTAAAAAGTGCAAGGGGGTGAATACTTATGCACAGCACTACACAAGTAGGAGCAAGAGAGGCATGCAAGCAGGTTAAGCTATTTAAGTTTTGTGATTTGGTTCCTTTTTAGATATATTCTGTACACAATCAGCTGTGTTTAGGAAGCCAAGCCAGTATTATGCATTGTGTGCTATTCATTAGTCAGTGTGTGCTGAAGAAAAAAAACTTCTGCTTCTTAAAATTCCTCGGAGCGGCCTGCTGTTTGTCAGCATTAGAAATGCAAAATAAGTGAGAAGCTGATTGCAAATACAATTATCATTATTAGAATAATGCTAATTCCATTTTTATGACAGTATCCAGAACATGAAATCATGTTTCATGCTTGGGTATGGCTCTGGATTCTCAGGCCTGGTTAAATGTTGACCAAATAAACTGTTTCTAGGACTTCGACCATCATTGCCCCTGGGTGAACAACTGCATCGGGAGACGCAACTACCGTTTCTTCTTCCTCTTCCTGCTGTCTCTTAGCGTTCACCTGGTGTGCATTTTTTCTGGAGGTCTCCTGTATATACTGGAGCACCTGGAAACCCTGTGGGAGCTACATGCAACCGTCACGTATCCTGTCTCTGTGCAGAACCATGAGTTAATGATCTTTTTCTGAATGTGACAGATGAACATTAAAACAAACAGCACCAGTGTGTATGTTCAGCTCACTGCTTCAACTGTTAACACCCCCAGTTAAGCTCCCAGGATCCATCTGTGCATCCAGACTTACACTATTTATACTTTCATTACATGGATTTTATTATATTCATGCTCCTGTTTCCTCTTCATGTAACTTAGACTTTTACTATAAGTTAAATAATGTGGTAGTTAAAGAGTAGAGCTAGCAGATAATTAACAACTCCTGAAATGGAACATCGATGGGACTATTCAATCAGTGACATCCACAGAGCCTGAGGTGAAAAATTATAAACTTAATTATAATTAAGTATATATTACACAGGAACATAAGAAAAGTGTACTAAATCATGTTTGATGGTGAATTAGTGTTACTTGCTATTTAAAATGATCACGTAGAACATCAGCTGTTCTTTCCGGCCACATCAGTCCATGCCCGATTTTAAAGTTCGTGTGAGTGTTTCGACTCTAGGCATTGCCGTTCTGATTAG
The DNA here is from genome assembly GCA_030014195.1 of Neosilurus mollespiculum. Classification (NCBI taxonomy): domain Eukaryota; kingdom Metazoa; phylum Chordata; class Actinopteri; order Siluriformes; family Plotosidae; genus Neosilurus; species Neosilurus mollespiculum. The sequence continues at coordinate 16,597,633 of JAQMYF010000008.1, forward strand.
CTGTTCCAGCCTGGTAGTGACGTCAGCACGCTGGATTGGCTGGGCTATGTCACTGGCCCGTGTAGCATAACACATTATCGGCGAGTACTGAGCTGCACAAACAACAAGCGCAGAGAACGTGGAAAACATTTCTTTCAGTTACTAAACCAACTGACGACAGGAAAGCCGAGTTGGCAAAACATTAGCTGCATAAGCAATTTTGAATTTACCGTCACGCACATCTCTGGCAGCTTTCTCATCCACAGAGACACTAAAATGTAAATTTCACTGTCTCCACAAGAGACGTCAACCCCGCACAATAGTTTAGCACACTGCTCATAATCTTCGGGATAAAATCACCCAGTTTTGTGATTTTTATGGTCATTTATGTTTAAATTACCGCCTTAATCACTTAAACATATTATACACACACACAAATTATGCTGTAAGGATGACCAATACTGATATTGTTTAAGGATCACAATCATATTTTAAGCATGATATTGGCAGGTGAGCAGAACATTAGTGCACTTTATAAAAGTGTTTTTAATTCATTCAAAGTTTAATACACGGAAACAAAGGAAAAGCAAACTAATACTAGATTTTTATGTTTTTTGGGGGATTTTTTTAAGTGTGACACTGATAACGCTGCCTGCTTCATCGCAATGCTCACAAAATGCTCTTTTGAAATTTATTCAAAGTTTGTAACTACAGATCGTTGTGTTGTGTGTTTCTTAAGTTAAAAATAAGCACTTTATATCTGCATATGGGTCATCTTCCATGGGGCGCAATGTGGTGCCACTACAGTAGCTCAGAACGGACAAAGCTCTTGAGAGCGCCGGGTTCACAAGAAGCACTGTGAATCTGGAAGAAAGACAGAAAAGAAGAAAGAAGAGCTAACAAGTTTAAAGTTAAAAATGGAGAAACGTACTTCACATTCAGTGTTAGAACAAGCAAGAGAGTGTGAATGAGTTATTTTGAAACACATTATGACACCTTTAAGCTATTGAACCATCACTATAATTGGGATTTCGCCATTTTAGTTCATTTTGGATCATTTCAGCAGTTATATGAGTTTCTCCTCGACTTCATCGGATCAGTCTATCCATCATGAGCATGTCAGGGCTTTTCTTCATCCCCATTATGGGCTTGGCGTGCTTCCATATGGTGCTGGTGGTAACAGGACAAACCACAAACGAACAGGTGAGTCAACTAAGAACACTACAATCATAGTTTGGACCCAGAGAAATGGCTGGTTTACCAAATTATTGACAGAAGTGTTGCTGGCACACGTTACAGGTGACTAGAAAGTTCAAAGGAGGAACAAATCCTTTTTCACGTGGCTGCTGCGGCAATGTGGAATTTGTTCTGTGTAGTCCTATTACTCCAAGGTACGACACTGGCTCTGTAGTGTGCAGTCCATCTTTGGTCATGTTTCATGCTGTAATTTTGCATTTTCTGCTTTTTTTCCTCTGAAAGATACACCAGGAAGTTGGAAAATCAGCGGTCAAGCCATGTACAACCACCATTCCAAATATCAGAGTCCCTCAAAATATCAGCTCTAAAAGTTGAAGACAATGGGATCCAAACTGAAATGCTTTCTCTAAAGGTAATGCGCACTCCGTATCCTAATTTATTATACAATTACAGCTTTAAAAAAAGTGAAATGGAATATGAGTAACCTAATGAGCCACATTTGGAATTTGAGTGGGCAAATATATGAATCGAACCCCCTAATTTAACAGATATTTACCCCCTTGCTTTTTGTCCTCTCAAATTACAGCCTATAAGCCTATGAAGAGCCTATTTAAAGACTTTAATCAAGGCATGTGAATGTGACATGAGCATTAACCATCTGCCCAGTTGCTTTTGCTTTCTCTGTAACTGCAAGAGAGAGATATCACAGTGTCAGTGATGGTGCTTTAACTGTAAAAGTGAAGGCTCATTTAATACTCTGACACTTATAATGGATAGGTCTGTGTTTGTCCTCTGCTAGCTACAGTCTGCAGGAGAACTGAATGTCTCTGACCGTAAACAGCTCAACACACCGCCCCCTCTGCCACCAAAACCTGACCCAGTTCTGCTCAAGAGCCACCTGGCAACATTACAAGGTGGACATTGATGGCACCTTTGGTTTTATGTATATTGATTGGTGTGAAATATGATTCTATTTTAGTGTGCAAGCCTAAAGTTTTTATTGGAGTCATAATAGAATGTGTTTTTTCTGCTTTAGAGAGCTTACTGCAATCCAGACCTGCAGTGCTGTCTGGCCAGAGTGCTGTCAATCAAACTATAGACTCACCTTCCAGAATGCAAAATTATCAAGTACCCAGGGAGCAGGTGAGTGGACAACAGAGCTAAAGTTGAGACGTCTAAAATAAAGTTGAGGTTGAGGAAGACCAATTAGGAAGAAGTGGATGGATAAATACAAGACCAATCCTTAAAAGAATTGCTTTAGAATCCAGGCCTGTGGTGGCTCAAGGGGTCCTGGTTTTGAGCTATTGATTGGTAACTTGTAAGTCCACAAGTGCCAGATTTGGGTCCTTAACCAAGACCCCTTCAAGACCAGTTCAGAAAAGTTTAAGAATAGAAAGTGCTAGCTTGTAGTCAATAGTCAATAAGCAGGTTCATCTTATCCTGCCAGCATGATGGCATAGTGGTTAGCACATCAAGAAGGCCTGGGTTTGAAGAGTTTGCATGTTCTCCCTGTGCTTGCATGGGCTTCTTCCGGGTACTCCGGTTTCTTCCCACAGTTCAAAACATGCACAGTAGGCTAACCATATCACCCCTAGTTGTGAGTGTGAATAGTTGTATGAGTGTTGGCCCTGCAATGGTCTGGCGAGCTGTTCAGGGTGTACCCCGCCTTCGCCCTGAGTCTGCTGAGATGGACGCCAGCCTTCCTGCGACCCTAATTAGGTTTAAGCGGATCAGAAAATGAATGAATGAATGAATCTTATCCATCAACTGCTTACTTGTATCATGTCAAAAGTTCCTTTGGATAAAGTTTCAGCAAAGGGAATAAATGTAAAAGGTTTCATCCTTATCTTTACCTACCATATTTGCCACACATGTGTCATTACCTCAAACAGAAATTTCAACGTTTCCACACAGAAAAATACAAACAGGCTTGCTTCATTCTGTGTTTATTTAGATTGAGTGTATGAAGAACCCCCAGCTCCACATGAGTGGTTTCACCCAGGATCCATTTTTGGAATCTGGGATGGGGCAAACGGAGAATCCCATCTCTACCCACATGACCCTACAGTCCTGCACACGTCCAGTGAACACACTCATTCTGAACTCGCGCTCACTCACACTGAAACACGCTCACTGCAGATCACACCGAGGCCATCAGGTTCCCGATTCTGTGGCATCTTCCACCACCCAGGGCATCCTTAGCCTCTCTTATGACAGCATCCTCAGCCCAGCGCAATGCGGGTCCTTCAAAGTGAACTATTTGCCTCCTTTCCTCCCTTTAGACCTGGGTGTCATCAGGTGTCCAACAGATGCTCGGCATGCACCCTCTCGTACCTGCAGCCCGAGTTTCCCTGGCACGAGCCGGCAGTCTCCTGTGCACCATGACAGCCTTTCCAAACCTGCCATGAGTTCCATCCAAGAACGTCATGAACTGGAGGAGCGAGAAAAGCCACAGTCTTTGTTTCCGATTCAGGATGTATCTGTGTATGACATGCCTAGCGGGCGCAGCCTGCCATCCCGGAGGTCCAGTCCACCTGCTTATGGCTCTCGAGAGTTCCTCATGAGCAGTGCTACGTATGGCTACGCCTCCTCACTCCGACGGACATCCAGGACTTCCAGCTCGTCTACGCACGCCAATGTGACCCTCAACAGTCGCTCACTCTCAACCTCAGCCGGTAGTTCTCTTGAGCACCATGCTCAGCCGTCAACCTCATCGATTCCCAGTTCCTCCTACACAGCGCAGAAAACTCTGGCTTTAATCACTACCTCAGAGAGAAAAGACTCAGGTCCGTAATATGAATCCCTGAATCTACTAGTGTGTGTACAGTACATATTAATGATCGGGAAAGTCTCATTTACCATTGTTTGATGATGTGTTCTCATATTATTAGAGTATGTCTACATTTTTTCACTATTTGCAGAAAAAATTGGAAGTGAAGAATGTTTTCCTGCTATATGATGAATTCATTTCAGCGCTTAAATATCATTCATTCATTCATTTTCTGAACCGCTTAATCCTAATTAGGGTCGCGGGGAGGCTGGCGCCCATCTTAGCCGACTCCGGGCGAGGGCAGAGTACACCCTGGACAGCTCGCCAGGCCATCGCAGGCGCTTAACTATGTTCTGTGTATTTTTATTTATATCGTTTTTTTTCTTTTGCATCTTTTTTTTTTTTGTAACACAGTCAATAAAATCGCTACTCAGAGATTAAACTCGAGGTCTCTGTGGCATCCCAGCCTCTGCAAACAGGAGATAAAATTAATGTGGATTAGAAACAATCAGGAAAAAAGGCACCTCTCATAATTGCCTGTCAAATATATTACCTGCTATTGCAGAAAGCTCTTCCTTTTTACACCAAGGTACTGCAAAAACATTTTAGACTTTCAGTCGGACTGAAGGAAGGAGTTGAATCTGTTCGAATGTCTGTGATAATTACTACAGTGGCTATATTTTTATAATATAGTGTCCATAAGTCGGAGTTTCTCCACCCTCACCCCACACATTTTACTTTTTTCCTCTGATCAAACTACAGAATTTATGTGTATGCTTTGAATTAAGGGCGTGGAGGCTGAGTGGTTAAGGCTCTGGGTTACTGATCCAAAGGTAGGTGGTTCAAACCCCAGTACCACCATGCTGCCATTGTTGGGCCCTTGAGCAAAGCCCTTAACCCTCAATTGTTGTATAAAAATGACAAATGTAAGTCACTCTGGATAAGGGTGTCTGAGAAATGCCATAAATGTAGAATTAGAATTAGCATGTCCACCTCACAGCAGTCCTGGGTTCAAGTCCAGGGCTTCTGTGTGGAGTTTGCATGTTCTCCCTGTGCTTGCTATGGGTTTCCTCTGGGTACTCTGGTTTCCTCTCCCAGTCCAAAGACATGTGCATTAGGCTAATTGTCCCTAGGTGTGAGTGTGAATGGATGTGTTTCTGTGGCTCTGCGATGGTCCAGCGAGCTGTTCAGGAGGTAACCCGCCTTCGCGACCCTGGTAGGATTAAGCGTGAGTGTGTTACATCACGGACTGTAGCTAAACTGCATTTTGGCTTTTGTGAATTATTTATTAAACATTTTAATCCCACCATCCTGCCCCCCCCCCCCCTCCTCATCCTGTTCCCTGACAGTATACACTCTCAGTCATTTGCAGTTTGGTGGCAGCCGTAGCCTAATGGATAGAGAAGTGGCTTTGAGACTGAAAGCTCGCAGGTTCGATTCCCGGACCAGCGGAAAAAATGTGTGGTGGTGGGGGAGTAAGCTGCACCTTGAGCAAGGCACCTAACCCCCAACAGCTTTCCGGGCGCCCCTAATGTTTGTGGCATCCCACTGCTCTGAGTGTGTGTGTGCTCACTTTGGATAAGTTAAATGCAGAGGCAATAATTTAACTTGTGGGAGTAATACAGTAAATCAAAATCAAGGTCGGGCCAACACAACCACTTCACACTCACACAAACTCATTTCTAGGGGCAACATCTTGAACAGCCACTTAGCCTAACATGCAGGTCTTTGGACTGAGGGAGGAAACCGGAGTACCCAGAGGAAACCCACCTAGAACAGCATCCCCGCCTCCCATGAACTTGTAGGATTAAACAGCTTGGAAAATGGATGGATGGATTATTGGATGGATGTTTCACCTCTTTCAGTAATTGCTTATTATTAGCCTTGATGTATATTTTCTTTAATTACATCTCATATGCTATATTTTACTATTATGTCTAATGATGCTCCATCACTTTGCTGTGATGGCTACCAGCTGCTGAAAGACGTTTATTTTTAAATGTTGTTTTGATGTTAGAGTGGTATTTTTCCTTGTAAAGTTTGGTGTTCTTCTGCAATGTCAACGTCCCATTGTTTCTCCAGTAAGCACCAATTACAGAAAAAAAAAGCTTTTGGTTTACAGATTCTTGTCTCAGCTCGACCATCATTGGTGGACTTGACAATTATTCAGTAAAAATGGCCTAACTGTCAAGAAACTGTTTTCAAACTGACTCTTTCTTTACAAAGACGCAATTTCCCAGTACGTCTTTCATCTCTGTAATCCAAAATCTATCCAAGGTCAAATCACAGCTTTCTGCAAAGCTGGAACACAGTAACAAAGTGATAATAGGAAAAAAATGGATCTAATTAACATTTGAATCTCTTTCTTCCCCTCAAAGAAAGAAAAGGTAACGATCTGCTGATCTGTACTGTAAGCAAGTATGCGTCGTTATTATATATAAGCTATAGGTGTCACGTTCCAGTCCCGGAGGGCCAGGATTTAGCGTTAGCATTCTACTACCCTGTAGCTTAGCTAATTAGTATGGCTTTCATGAGCTGAATTTGATATGTTGTCAAAAGGGCCCTCCGGTTTCCTCCTACAGTCCAAAGAAATGCACATTAGGCTAATTGGCTGTTCCAAATTGCCTCTAGGTGTGAGTGTAAGTGTGAATGGTTGTGTGTGTGTTGGCTGAGCAGGATTAAGCGGTTCGCTAATCAAGGAATGTATGAAGAAATGGCAAATATCAGTTTCCTCCTGGTCTCTAATGCTGCCCAGAACAGCGGTTTAAGACGCCGTTTCCTTTCCTAATTAGTCTGCGGATGAGAGTTCGCAAACTATTGTTCTTTATACCAACTTATTATTATTATTCCAGCTAACCTTTCAGATGTTAATAGGGCAAAAACTGTTGGGCCGATCAAAGTGAATTTCGCATATATTATTTGTATATGGATGTAGAATATTGCTATGACTTTTGTCATCAATCATCATCACTAATTGAGATATTATCTCTAAGGAGATATTAATTACTTAATGACTTTTCTATATACCTTTATATCTCAGAAACTATTGGACCGAACAAAGTCAATTTCACGTTATCGAAAACTGGTATTATATCTGCAGACGTAATTTTTACCAAAAAAATTTAAATTCTAGTTGGTACTTGGGAGTCATGTGATGGTCCCAGTTGGACCCATCAAGTCCCAGTTTCGGGTGTTTCTGTGTGGAGTTTGCATGTTCTTACTTGTACTTGCATGGGTTTCCTCTGGGTACTCCAGTTTCCTCCCTCAGTGCAAAGACATGTGCATTAGGCTAAACTGCTGTTCCAAATTGCCCCTAGGTGTGGATGTGAGTGTGAATGGTGGTGTGTGTGTGTGTGTGTGTGTGTGTGTGTGTGTGTTGCCTTGTGATGGTCTTGTGCGATTTTCATGGTGTACCCCGTGCTCACCCAGTGTCAGCTGAGATAGGCTCCAACCTTGCCACAATCCTAGTAGTATACCTAGTTCAGCAAATGAGAGAGTGAGTCATGTGATGGGGACAGTTAGCCGCTAAAACAAGAACAGGATAAGTCCGTAAGAGTCTGTAAGGCAGGTGTCTTTTCACCAGAGCCTAGGGACTATTTGGAGCAGCCAGTTGGCCTAATGTGCATGTCTTTGAACTGTCAGAGGAAACCGGATCACCTGAAGGCAACCAATGCACCAAAGGGATACATGCAAACTCCTCCCAGAAACTTCCTCACAAACTCCTCCCTCTGGGACTCGAACCAAGGACCTTCTTGCTGTAAGGCGAGAGTGCTAATCTCTACACCACTATGCCTCCGCTGGTACAGTATTAGCCAAAACGTATTGGACTGCTACTAAAACAGGTACGCTAGTGACAAAATGTGAAGGAAACATGCTAACGGACAGAACTATTAATTATTTTGCTAGGAAGGGGCGGCACAGTGTCATAGTGGTTAGCACGTCCGCCTCAAAGCAAGAAGGTTTGAATCCCAGGCTTGGGCGTTTCTATGTGGAGTTTACATGTTTTCCCAGTGCTTGTGCGGGTTTCCTCTGGGTACTCCAGTTTCCTCCCACAGTTCAAAGACATGCACATTAGGCTAATTGGCCCTAGGTGTGAGTGTGAATGGCTGTGTGTGTGTGTTGGCAATGGGACGGTCTGGCAAGCTGTTCAAGGTGTACCCTGTCTTTACCCAGAGTCGGCTGAGATAGGTGCCAGCCTCCTGGTAATGCAAATGAGTGATAGTGATTACTAGGAAAGAGATAGGAAGTTGGTGGGATTAAAACCTTTATTTATAGGAAGATTTATAGGATGTTACGTAGGAAGAAGGAGGAGCTCCAGGAATGTTTACTCGTCCCAATAATTTTGTAAAAATATGAGGAAGTTTGGGAGAAAAATGAGATGCCCCCACATGAGGACCACATGGTGTTATGAGTTTATGATGCTTCAATTTGAACATTTAAGGCACGTCGGGAGGTGGAAGAGTGCACGGCATTGCTTAAACTGCCTTTGATCAAATATTAAAAGCAGCAGGCTCACTCATAGCCCGTAATCTGCACATTCAAGAGACTGGGGCGTTTTTTTTTTTAGGCAAGTGGGTCTGATGTGAGGCAGAGAGTGAGTACCAGGCCTATGGTGAAATGATAATGACAGGAGCTGCTGGAGCTCAAGGCAATCTGAGGTTTGAGAGGTGTTAGCATGCTCAGTCCTACATAATAGGTGACAGTGGCATTGTGCCTTTAATTGCTGCTGCTGTCAGGCCGGGTTGGAGTAGTATTTCAGTGCATATGTGCTGCACATACACAGCAAATCCCCGGTGATAAATTATCAGCTACAATGCTGAATTATCACTTCTGGCATTCAGCGTTCCGCAAATGAACAGTGCGAGAGTTCAGTGAGCGTTGCAAAT
>JAQMYF010000008.1:16607268-16618893 GCA_030014195.1 Neosilurus mollespiculum
ACACACACACACACACACACACACACACACACAAGCTGTGGTTTGGGGGATTGTGCTGAAAATTAATTACTCTACTGTGGTCTTAATTATTACATAAAAAGTTTCCAAGACACAAAAATCCCGAAAGGGGCACCGTGCTGAGTATCTACATATATTCCGAACACACCTTAACCGGGTAATGCTTTACTTCCTTGATCTTCAGATTTGATATGAATTGGCTGGAAGTTTTTAGGGGATTTTAGGCCTATTTCCGCCTATTTCCGTGACGAGAAATAAGACTCGGACATTATGTGCACCATTTTGGCGTACGTAGAAAATGCTTTTTGCTGTATTGTGGTGCAGTTACTGCACAACAGTCATCTCGATGCATCAAACGAAAGAGAGCAAAAGTAGATCCCTCTGAAATATGTTTATAATTAATTATAGAACCTAATGTTGCATCACAAATACATTAAAAAAGTTAATTGCTATCAAAATATGGTGTATGTACTTCGATGTTTAACTTTAATCGCACAAACAACATGTGTACATGGCGTACATAATGTTCGTGTCTATATTCTACTGGCTATGGGCGAGGGGTTCCAAATGACAGGAAGGCTGGAGCCTATCTCAGCTGACACTGGGTGATGGCATGGTACACCCTGAACATCTCACCAGACTATTCCAGGGCCAACACACACCACCATTTACAATCACACTAACACCTAGGAGTAATTTGGACCAGCTAGTAATGTGCATGTTTTTGTCCTGTCGGAGTAAACCGAAGTACCCAGAGGAAACCCACACAGGCACAAGGCTAACAAACTGTTCTGCAAACACAGAAACGGCCTCTCCAAGCTCGAGACTCGAATCCCGGGACATTCTTGCTGTGAGGCTAACGTGTGAGTGGGATTGGTTGTGTGCGTGTTGCCCTGCAGTGGTCTGGCAAGCTGTTCAGGGTGTACCCCGCCTTTGCCCAGTGTCAGCTGAGATAGGCTCCAGCCTCCCCGCCACCCTAGTCGGATTAAATGGCAATTGAGTGAGTGAGTGAGTGAGTGCTCTGTATCAAGGGAAACAGGAAACAAGCCCTGGCTTTATTATTCAGTGCACTATAAAAGCCATGATGATTAGAACTTGTATAGGTCTCACAGTGAATATCTCTCCACTCACTAAACGCAATTCAAGTCATTTTCATGGCTTTTCTTTTCATGTAAGTGCAGTGCGGGTTAATCATAAGGTTTTTTCTACAGTATACTGTATTTTCTTTAATAACTGCTCTGGTATGTGATAATTCTGGCTGCAAGACAAATTGCAGGTTTCTACACTATTAATGCCCATGTTCTAATATGTGTCTGTTTCTATAGTAACTACTCATTCACAGGGACATATATGACAGATGTTCCACATAACCTTCTTCTTATTTTTCTTTATTTTATTTATATATTGATAATACATCAATTAGTTTTGGCTGAGCTGTATTTTTTCATAGCCAAATGGCCTTAATGAAACCAACCCTCTAGGACAAACATTCATTCACACTCATATTCACACCAAGAAATTTGTAATCCTCCACCATTTTAACATTGATGCCCTGGATGGAAACAGGGGTTCATTCATTAATTCATTCATTCATTTTCTAAGCCGCTTAATCCTAATTAGGGTTGCAGGGAGTCTGGTGTCTATCTCAGCCGACTCTGAGCAAAGACAGGGTACACCCTTGACAGCTTGCCAGGCCATTGCAGGCAAAACACACACACAATCATTCATACTCTCACCTGGGGGCGATTAAGAACAGATAATTTAGCCTACTGTGCATTTTTCTGGATTATGGGAGAAAACCGGAGTACCTGGAGGAAATCCACGCAAGCACGGTGAGAACATGAAAACTCCTCACAGAAATGTACGAGCATGGGAATCGAACCCAGGCCTTCTTGATGTGAGGCGGACGTGCTAGGCTAGTGTTATTATTATTATTATTATTAGTAGTAGTAGTAGTAGTAGTAGTGCTTTAGGATATATCAAACAATGAGGGGACACGTTGGTGTAGTAGTTAGCACTCTAGCCTCATGGCAAGAAGGTCCTGGGTTTGGTGAGGGAGGTTTTGTGTGGACTTTGCATGTTCTCCTCGTGCTTCAGGGGCCCCTCTGGGTCCTTAGGTTTCCTCCAACAGTTTAATGGCATTCATATTATTACTTTTTTATTATTATTCATTCATTCATTTGACAAACCGCTTAATCCTATTAAGGTCGCAGAGAGACTGAAGCCTATCTCAGCCGACCCTGTGTGACGGCAGGATACACCTTGAACAGCTCACCAGACCGTCACAGGGCAACACACACACAACCATTCACACTCACACCTAGGGGCAATTTGAAATAGCCAGTTAGCCTAATATGCATGTCTTTGGACTGTCGGACAAAACCAGAGTACCCGGAGGAAACCCATGCAAGTACAGGGTGAATATGCAAACTCCACACAGAAACAAGTTCAGGACTCGAAACCCAGTACCTTCTTGCTGTGAGGCGGACGTGCTAACCACTACGCCGACGTGCCGATGTGAGTATAACAGATGAGAATCCTTTATAAATAGCTGTATAAGAGTCATTGCTGATTATTTTTCAAACACAACACAGTTCCATTGTGTTTTATTCCCTAAATATTAATTTATCATTAAATGTTTGGTAAAGAGTTCCTCTGATTAATTCGCGGGAGTATCAGGGTCATCGCTGTCCGTCTGATTTCATTCTTTGGCGTTGATGATGAAATGTCTCCTGTGGTGTCAGCTGACAGGAAAAAATGCAGATAAATCATCATCACTCGAAGCTCCTTTACAGGGAACAGTGTCTTACATCTATTATTAATCAGCATTCAGCGAGAATCTACCCCATTCATTATTCATCATAAAAGATGCACTGGGTTACTACATGCAGTGGTGCAACTCCCGAGGGGAAAACGGTTCCACAAGTGGTTCGAGCCTGTTACTCTCATACGCCATGATGAAGCTTGTTATCTATTATGAGTTAACTTATTCACTTTGATCAGGGCCCTGCAATGGCCTGGCGAGCTGTCCAGGGTGTTCTCTGCCCTCGCCCAGAGTCGGCTGAGATGGGCGCCAGCCTCCCCGCGACCCTAATTAGGATTAAGCGGTTCAGAAAATGACATGACATGACACACTTTGATCAGGACTTGTGGTTTATTCGGGTCAAAATAGACTTTTTTTCCCGAAGGGTATATATAATTGAAAATGGATTCATTTTGGCATTGTCTGCTGTGCGCCGTACCGTCTTATTATTGTTCTATATTTAAAAATGACTTCCTGGTTATTGGGTGGCATGGTGGTGTAATGGTTAGCATGTCTGCCTCACAGCAAGAGTCCCATGCTTGACCATTTTTATTTGCTAATAGTAATAATTTTATGGAGGGCTTCTATTAATTCCTTGAAAGCTGTAAATGATGCAGACATTGCAGGTAGTGATGAGGAGTGAGGTATCCCAGTACACTGTACACCTCTGCCTAACTTTGACATGAAATTGATTGCTGGTGGATTTTTCTTCCTGTTTTTATTCTTTTTCTTTTGTAGTATTCAAGTCTTAGAGTAGTTTTTCATGTGTAAAAAGTGTGTTTCATGCTGTTTGTATTCTTAGTTCTGGGTTTATCGCAATTTGAAAAAAATGTGGATATATAGCATTTTGGGGGGAGAAATAATATATAAATAAATAATAAATAACAGATTCTAGATTTAAATTTTTTAGTTGAGAGTGTTAAAACTAATTTAAATAAAGTATTATTACAAGAAACAAAGCTGATATCAAGATACTGAGCAGTGGGTAGAAAAATCTTTTTTTTCTTGAAACAATAGAAATGGATTTATGGCATAAATGACGGCTTCAAATATTGTATAAAAGAAAAATGTTTGACACTTTTAAGTTTGTCCCTCTGGAGGAAATCCTAAGTGTTATGCCCAACACTTAAACAGAGGGTTTGATACTAGAGAGAAAATAAGAACCCTTAATTATTAAAAAATTAAAGATCCTTTGCTAAATCTGTTTTTCTCAGAGTGCCCTAATGAACTTTATGTTCTTGATTTCCTATGAATAATATTTTGTGAACAAATGAGATAAAGATATATCGCATATTTAAAAATGTAATTGGATTCCTACAGGATATATTGCTGTTGAATGACTCAGAGCCTCAGTGTAGGCCACTGTTAACTCCAATGTCACCTTCGTTATGTGGAGTGGAATAGTGTATACATGGCCAGTGATGCTGGGGTCCAAACATGGATGATTTGAGATAATAATGCAATGCCAGTTTGAAGCCGTTTCATGCCACGTGTGTTGAATAGACACGTTATATTTTGGCAGCGTTGTTGTTTTTTCCCCCAGAAAATAGAACAGGGCTCAAGGTAAAAGCAAAGGATTGTATTGGACAGCACCAGCTGAGCCACACAGTCCCACCAATGCGAGGCTAATAAATAAGGTATTGTATCATAAAACAGAAAGAAGTCATATGATGGAACATAGCAGGTTTGCCATGGTAATAGATCCATTACGTGTGGGTGTGAGTTTACGGCATTTAGTGTTGGGTTTTTTAACCTCACCCCCTGTCGTTCTGTTCTCCCACTCCGTAATTTGAACGTATCTCTTTTATGGATGTTAACTCTACAATAGAAGACATTCTGGGGAAAAAAAGGAGACAGGCACAGAAAGGGAACGAGACAGAGACAGTGAATAATCTTAATGACTATTTTGATAAGTAGCTTACTTAACACACATGCCATTCGAAGAGGATTAATCACCATTTGAAGAGAATTAAATTACAGGCTGTATTATTCTGTTGGTGGTGTTTCATCTCGTGGGAATGGAGAAAGATGAATCCAAGGTTATGGCTGGTGTCTTGAAAGCAATAGTGCTTGAAAATATGTTCATTCATTCATTTTTCTGAACCGCTTAATCCTACTAGGGTTGCATGAAATATCCGCCAACTCCAGGCAAAGGCAGGGTACATCTTGAACATTCCCCCAGTCCATCACTGGGGCCAACACACACCCACAACCATACATACTCACACCTGGAGCAATTTGGAACAGCCAGTTCACCTAATGTGCATGTCTTTGAACTGTCGGAGGAAACCGGACTACTCAGAGGAAACCCATGGTTCCATTGGGAAAACTTGCAAACTCCACAGGTAAACACAGTCACCGAGCTCAGGACCACAACTCAGGACCTTCTTGCTTTGAGGCGGACGTGTTAAACACTATGCTACCCTGCGACCCTATTCATTTACAAAACTGCTTAATAACACTAGGGCCGTAGGGAGGTTGGAGCCTATCTCAGCCAACTCTGGGTGAAGGTGAGGTACACACTGAACAGCTCACTGGTCCATTGCAGGACCAACATACAGTCTACTGGTATTGGTACAGGCGCATTTGTCCAAATAAACCAACCCAATCTTACTAACACACTTAATTATTGACATGAAAATCCAGCCAAGAACCTTCGGCAAATAACAGACACCCTGTGAACCTTCCTAAACCCCATCAGGAAGATTAAACCTCACCTGTCAGAGCAGCACAACACCTTATGCAAGCTCTTATCACCTAACAGCTTGACAACAGTTTACAGTGTTGACTGGTTCATGAATAAAAAGCAGCAGCGTGTTTGGTCTTCAGTCAACCTAAATGAGGGCGCGTCTCCCCTTTTCATCTCCCTCCGCTGGCACCCTGGAGCTGCTCAGATCAAATCTTTGATGCTTGAGTAACCATTTAGTTCTGTATTTATCCAAACAGCTTGCAAATAAAGTACGCATAGAGCGAAGTATTTGAGAGTCATGGGTGTTGTTAAGTGGAGCAACTCTTCGGCTGTAAGGTGCAAGGATTTGAAATTGATAGACTTGCAGTCATTAGCAGTAAACTACTGGAATTCAGCCACCTGCACGGAAGCACTAAGGAGGTGTTCACATTAGAGGTGCGATAGAAAAGCGACTGATTTGAATGGCAGTTCGCGTCTGTCGTTTTTCATTCTCAAAATGATCTCAAATTTGTTGCACAACATTCGCGGCACCGCTTTTTGTCACCTGGTTTGCGAACGCATCGCAAAACCTTTTCAAATTTCCGCAAATATTGCCTCAAACTCTTCTTAAACAGTCTGCACATGTCACGAGAAGGTCACAAAGTTGTTGTTTTGCTTGCATATTATTAGTTTTTCGTTGGAGACTTCTATGCGGAAAGTTTGAGTTGAGTACATCATTCATCAAATACATCATTCGTATTTTATTCACATTTTGTTTGGCTAATAACGCGTGAAAAAAAAGCGAATGGTTTGAATAACAAAAAGTGAACAAAATGCGACTGATTCACACCAGGAGATTCGCATTTTTTTGGGCAAACATCTGAAAACCAATCGCACATTACTCGCAAATCAGTCACAAACTGTTGTGCAACTTTCTTATTCTTCAAAATATACACTTACATGTGGAGTCACAAAACATCTTGATGTTTACAAAAAATTATAATTGCTATTCTGTCGCACCTCTAGTGCGATCACCCGCTAAGTCTGAACTACTGAGTGGGCGGAGCCACATTGTTGGCCAATTGTCACCAAACCTGCTCCTGGAGATCTGCTATACCATCGTGCAGGTTTTTAATCTCCAACCAAAACCCATTATGCCTCTTTTAGCTGAGCAAGAACTTCTCAGGTCAATAATTACATGATCAGGTGGGTGTGATAAAGGTTGGAGCCAAAGTCTTGTCAGGGACGTACAGGTCCAGGAACAAGGCTGGTGACCACTGTTCTAGGGTTTGAATGGAGGGCAGAGAAGTCATAATGGGACTACTTCCTGTTGAGTCTCTTGCTAATCTTTTGTCTACTGCAAAGAAAAAAAGGCGTAGTTTTGATGCAATAAGAAACTGTAAAGCAACAGCCTTAATGTCTGTAATAGCTGCACCCCCCCAAAAAAAATAAATCAAGTTCACTTTATGACTTTGAAATTCACTTTGACATTTTTTTCTGAGTGCAGCCAATTTTGAGAAGTGTTCTGATTCATTGAGCTCTTTAAAGAGAACCAGTGTTGGTATAGATCCACCCATCCATCCATCCATCCATCCATCCATCCATTCATTATCTGTCAGGGTTGAGCCAATACCAGCTGACATTGTGCGCGAGGCGGGGTACACCCTGAACAGATCTCCAGACTACTGCAGGCTAACGCACAGACACAACCATTTACACCTATGGGAAATTTTGAGTTGCCATTTGACCTAACACGCATGTCTTTGAACTATGGGAAGAAACCAGAGTACACTGTGAAAACCCCTGCAAGCATATAAAGAACATGCATCAGCACGCAAAAAGACTTTTGGCTTTGATTCAAACCCTGAACCACAAAGAAAAATTTTTTTTGTACATTTTAAATTTATGATGTCAGTTTTAACATAGTTGCGGAAGAATGTTGACTACACGCCCATAAAGTGAGTTATGAGGTTATGGAGCCGGTCATACACCATTATATTTTTCTATAAATTTGCAACAGTAATATAAAAGGACAGAACAATTTCGAACTTATTTGATCTCAAAAAAATGAATAGAAGTCAATAATAACAAATAAAGGGGGGGAGTGAGAGGTTTACACATTCCCAGTGCTCTATTACCTCTTTGTTCTGAAAGCTGCTCCGTAATATCACCTCAAAACCACATTATTTTCACTCATGCTACATGGTGTGATAGCGGAATGTATTGCTTAAGTTTATTCGGTCTTTAGAGTCACGTACAACCTTCAAACAGCCTGAAGACTTGGTTCTCCCAAGAGTACATCAACACGGAAGAAAAAAACACCCCTAGAACTCTCGGGCTGATTTTTTTTTTCTGTCAAAGAGGTTTGTTTTCCTTTGCTGTGGTGCTACCTTTTGCTAGTGATTAATGACATGGTATATCTTGCAGTTACACTTATGGGAAAAAAATAAGTACATCACATGGAAATTGTTAATTTTTTCCAACGTATTTGAACAAGAAAATATTTCACCCAACTGCTTAATCCTAATACGATCTCAGCTGACACTGGGTGAAGGTCGGGTACACTATGAATAGCTTGCCACTTTGTTGCAGGGCAACACACACAACTATTCACATTCACACCTAGGAGCAATTTGAACAGCCAATTAGTCTAATGTGCACGTTGTTGGACTGTGGGAGAAAACCGAAGAACCCAGAGGAAAACAACGCATCCATGAGGAGAACCCAGAACCATCTTTCTATGAGGCGGACATGCTAGCTTCTATGCCACCGTACCACTTTTTTCCAATCTCTCACTCACTCACTCACTCTCTTGCTGACTATGGCTGGAGCCTATCTCAGCCAACCCAAACAAAGGTGGCGTACACTATGAAGTGTTTGCCAGACAATTGAGGTTCAACACACACACCTAGGGGCAATTTGGAACAGCTATTTAGCCTAATGTCGGAGGAAACCAGAGTACCAAGCACGGGGCGAACATGCAAACGCACATGAGCCTAGGACTCAAACTCAGGACCTTCTTTCTGTGAGGTGGACATGCTAATCAATATGCCACCATGCTGCCTCTTTTCCAATTTAATATTCTATTCTTCTGTGTAGAAAGCAAGTACACCCTTGGCCTCAGAAGCTAGCATGCAAAAACGTTGCACATGTAGTAACCTGAGCTGAGGACTGGATAGTGGACCCTGAGGCTGTGAGTCAGCAATGCCACCCACTTGGCCACTGGGAGAGTGTGCCACCTTGTATTACAAACAATTCCACCACTTAACTCTTATGAAGACCCTAAAACCATGCTTGTATGTATTCTATCATTAAAGACCTGAACGTACACTGCACTTATTTTATTTTTGACTGTTCTGTGTGCTTCCATTGTGCAGACCTGGCTAGGTATTTCACCACTCATATCCGCATTCAGAAAATGTCAGCATCTCTGAACTCTGTGTTCATGTGAACTCTGTCTGAAATTTGTGTCATGGCACCAGAAATAACCAAGCAAAAGAAGAAACATCTTTTGGTTCACTGCATACTTCAACTGTTTTAAAACAAGCAATATATTATCCAGTATATACTGTATATCTATTATTATATACTACATAGGAACGATGTGAGCTGATTGATCCACTAGCTGGGGTTTATCCTGACTAGATAATGCTTAAAGTAAACTGAAAGGCAGGCCTTCCAAACTTTCCTGTTACACATGAACATATTTCTATTGTCATTATCAGGTAGTTTCTACTTACATTTTTGAAGTTGCTAAAATCCATTTGATAGTTCACATTGGCCAGCGAGTGTGCGAAATCAGTTCATATAAGACAAGTTAATGGCAATAACAACAGTATACCAATAGTAAACTAACAAATCAGGTATAAACTAGTGAACTTCTGTATAAAATAAATCTTGACACATCTACAATTCATACACGGCTCCTTCTACATACATTTAAACAAACATGGACTTGTACACATAAAAGAAAGAATACCGCAACATGTATTCATATGCAAATTAGTTCCATGTTGCCTGCAGAAACACAAGATGATCATGTGACTTTTTGCTACTTTTGGCATTACAGTGTCACCCCCATGTGTGCAGAGTAATTGCTCTGTTTTACTCTCCACACAAAATAAATCATGAAATAGCGCAAATTAATAGAAACAGACATAAACCATGCATGAAATGATGGACACTCACATTCACTTGGAGCAGATGGTGTCATCATTGTCACACTTTAAAATGGAAAATTAAACCAGAAAAATCTCGTTTTAGTTTTTTTGGGTGTGTTTCTATGTAGTATATACTAAAACTCTGAATTAGTATCAAAAGATACCATTAGCTACACACTACTTCTGTCATCTGATCTACCTATGTAATAGTAAGAATATTTAAAATAAACTATAAAACTCTTAAGAGTGGCAGGGTGGTGCAGTGGTTAACACGTCTGCCTCACAGCAAGAAGGCCTGGGTTCAGGCATTTCTGTGTGGAGTATGTTCTCCCCATGCTTGCGTGGGTTTTCCTCCGGGTATTCCGGTTTCCTCCCACAGTCAGAAAACATGCACAGTAGGCTAATTGGCTGTTTCAAACTGCCCCTAGGTGTGAGTGTGAGTGTAAATGGTTGTGTGTGTGTTGGCGGTGGCCTGGCGCCCTCGCCCTGAGTTGGCTGAGATGGGTGCCAGCCTCCCTGCGACCCGAATTAGGATAAAGCAGCTTAGAAAATGAATGAATGAATAAAGGAATGAATGATAAAACTCTTAATTTAGCTTGCGCTTTATGTTTCTGTTTGGTATATGCTAAATAATTATTCGCCTCAGACTTAGTGGATGTCGTAAAATTAAATATTGACTATTGAATTGACACTCAGCAATATCCTCCTCACCTTCGGCGAATTAACATTAAAGGTCAGATGTTTTACCTAATTCCAGTCTTTCTTTTTTTATTTTGGACACCAGTGGTGCACCAAAGTATAATTCCTAATGCAAAAATGTCCACAGTTCTTCAGGATGCTGCTTCCCCCATGCACCTTCCCCTGAATAGCTGATTTTAAGTATGTGCTTCGGACGGCCTGTTTTTGCTTACTCCTCCCATTTATGGTCTTTCTGCTCTGTGCCTACTCCGCTCTGATTGGTCGCTTTTCGATAACTAAAAACTCCAAGCTCAGTGCGCAGGGAGGCAGACCAGGATAGGTGGAGATACCACTGTGCATTGGGGATCAGGGAAGGCCAGCTAATCAGAAAGCCCAGCACATGGTGACACACTAGTGTGTGCAGTAAATAGATAAATGAATAAATAAATAAATGAACATGCTAACGTCGTTATTTGACATTTTAACATCGTCTAACATGGCTATTCAACTCTGTTATGGGTCTAAAAAATGGATAAAGCATAATATCTCCCATTTAATTCTTTAGTATATCCTGCAACTTGCAGTAGTGTAGCATTATGATAAATACACACTGGGGATGAGATCAATATAAAACAATATTCCAATTTCTTGGTGACTGCAGAACTTAGTTCCGAAATTTCCTTGATATATCTTCCGTCACACATTTTTAATGTCGGGTTGTAAGCTCTGTGATACTCGGTGACGCTGTAGAATTAGAGTATTGTCTGTTTTATATTTATTTCGACTATAATTCAATTGAAGAGCCTGCACACATCCTAAAAAGCACAATATATTCAGTAGAGCAGAACATCTTATCATCTCAGCTGAACAGAGTAATACATTTTTAGATTATTACTTATAACCAGAGGATGTCTATTGCTTTAATTAGTAGACAGTATTTCTCGGTGATAGATTGAGGAAGCTTAGTTTGAGTGTGACGGTGGATTTGACTGACTTGCTTTCATCTGTCCTTCATTCGTGGAGCTTCCTTTCTCTATATCTCCTTCACGCTCTTACTTACTCTCTCTCTCTCTTTCTCTCACACACTCCCTGTCTCCCTTACTTTCACTCACTCACTCTCTCACTCACCCACTCACCCACTCTCTCACTCACCCACTCTCTCACTCACCCACTCTCTTCCTTACTTTCACTCACTCTGTCACTCACCCACTCGCTCCCTTACTCTCACTCACCCACTCTCTCCCTTACTCTCACTCTCTCACTCACCCACTCTCTCACTCACCCACTCTCTCCCTTAC
>JAQMYF010000008.1:16626552-16646742 GCA_030014195.1 Neosilurus mollespiculum
GCAGGGCGTGTGTGTGTGTGTGTGTGTGTGTGCAGGATGCTTTTGGATTCATGCTAAGGCGGTGCTCTCCTCAGCTCTGGGTGTGTGTGTGTGTGTGTGTGTGTGTGTGTTGGGGGGGGGGGGGGGGGGTTGTGTTGGGATAATGATGGTTCCTGAGAGCAGGCAATACTGCAGAGGCATAGGTGTGTGTGTGTGAGTGTGTGTGTGTGTGTGTGTGTTTTCAATGAACAACTGACCGCATGCAGAAAAACTTCTGACCGCTCATAGGGGAGAAGGTAGGCAAAATCAGGCAAGAAGATAAACATAGAGGATGTGAAGCGATGCAGGAAAACCCAAATATGGTTATCCTGTCTCATGCATCATCTTGAGGTCCAAGAACTGCTCCAGCCCGAGACTTGAGGTGATGCAAACAGTGCATGTTAGTTTTATCTAGCAAGCGATCCAGCAAACGATGTCATACTGGGGTTTCTGACAAGACGTTATGGCCGGCGTGCCTCTTACGTGCCCTTGAGCGGGTTGTTCTGGTTAGGAACGCTGAGCCGTGTTGTCTGTGCAGTTAAACTGATAAGAGTGTTTGACGCTGTGATTGAGCACCCATGGCCAGTGGAGAGTGCGTGCGCGCGAGAGAGAGAGAGAGAGAGAGAAGGATGAGGGGATGATAGAGTTAGTGCTGCATTTACTCAAGATGATTGCACGAGTCTTATTACAGGGTGGCACAAGATTGTGAAGGGGGGGGGGTGTTTGGGGGGGAAGTGGCGCTGTAAACGTGTCACATTTTTTGGAGTGTTACAAAGCTTATGCAGAGAAGGATTGGGAATTAATTCGGCGAGGGGCGCTGCAGGATCACAGAGAATCCCATGGCCCATGGGTATGAAAGAAATCATGCTGGCTGTGGAGGGCTGTAATGCAAATCCCATGTGACAAGCGCTCACACTTTCTTCCCAGCTTTCTTCTTTTCAGCCGTTCTATTTCAGACTTGTTTATTTGCATTGGATTGAGAGTGTGCACGATCCAAGTTGATCTCAGTTTGAGATGCATGACAAGATTTTTTTTTTTTCGTGCAGCTTGATGTTAAAGGAATACTCAGTGTGTAAAACTTCTCTCATACCCCGTGAGTGCCAATATTTTTCACCGTGCTTTCATATACTGGAACTTTAAAACATGTTTATAATATACTTGCTGCCAATGAAAACGCAACACTCAGAAGAAATTATATATTTTTTTATATTTTGTCTTGAAATGGTCAATTAAATTATTAAAATCAATTTCATACATCACTTGAACAATATTAATCAACAACAATGGCAAATGTTTGTGTCAAAATATTGCAGCTTTTAACAAAACTGAGGCACCCCTTCTTTCCAAAATCACAACAAAATTTCCATCCCAAAAACAAAAGTTCAGTATGGAATATGACCTCCGTTTGAGTTAATGCAGGCCATAATTCATCAGCACATGGATCTGACAAGTTCTGCCTGTTCCTGCCTGTTTTGTGGTGTTAGTACTCGGCATGATACTCGGCGTCCAAGCTGATCCCACTAGTGTTTGATGGGTGACAAATCAGGCGAATATGCAGGCCAGGGAAGGACATTAAATGCCTGCTGCTGCAGATATTTGCCTGTGACACGGGCAGCGTATGGGCGAGCGTTGTCCTGTTGGCACACCTGGAGGTCAGGATGGTTTCGGAAGAAGGGCGTCACCACAGGCCGTTGAACATAATCAATGAAGTGTCTGGCAGTTAAGGTGCCATCAATAACAACCAACTGCATCCTGTAGTTTCCAGAGATGCCAGCCCACACCAAGACTTCTGCACCACCCCATCAGGTGACTGGTTGGACACAGCATAGGGCAAACCGCTCCTCTCCACCACACACACTCACACCCATCAGCTCTGGACTGGTAGAAACGTGACTCATCTGAGAACAGGACAGTGTTCCACTGCCCTAATGTCTACCTGCTGTGCAGGTGAGCCCACTCAAGACGAATCATCCTTCGGAAGGGGCGCCGAGCCCACAGGTCCTGTCCATGGAGGTGCCTCTTCACGGTGTTGGCCGAGATCCTGTCTGGGTGGCTGTTCGGAACCGATCTCGATGGTGCTGAAGCATGATGTACTGGTCTTGCTCTGGGGTAGTAGCACGTGCTCATCCTGGACGTGGTCTATCAGCAACAAACCCAGTCTCAACCTGGCATTGATGCAGGCGGCTAATTGTTGAGGCATTGCAGCTTAATCAGCGTGCCACCTGTTGTGTTGACATTCAGAAGACCTTCAAAAGACCCAAGGCATAGTTTTGATCATCACGTGACAGTCCAGTCATGGTCCAGATTCCTCTTCATAATGCTGTGCATTTTTGCTGACCTTTATGTAGGCAACATGACCACTACTTAAATGCACCCATTTTTGATTATTGAAACCCCCGAACAAACTTGGAGCTGTAAAAGAGTCAAGATCCAGAGCTCAAGCTCAGTGAAGCATGACGGTGAGTGGTGCTACTGGAAATGAGTCACTGAGGTTTTTAGGGTGATAGAAATACCAGTACTCATGCTCAGATAGGATAGTCCCAAAAATATTATAAATAAAATTGTGTTGAACCATGAACAGCTTGTCAGACCATCACACACACAACCATTCACACCCACCTAGGTGCAAATCGTGACAGCCTAATGTGCATGTCTTTGGACGTTCAGAGGAAACCTGCACAAGCATGGGAGAGCATCTAAACTCCACACAGAAGTACCCTCGCCAAGCCGGGACTTGAACCCAGGACCATCTTGCTGTGAGGCAGACGTGCTAACCACTACACAACCATGCTGCCCTCCATCTGTAGCGTAGTGGTTAGCACGTCCGCCTCACAGCAAGAAGGTCGTTGGTTCGAGTTCCGGGCTCGGCAGGGGCGCTTATGTATGGAGATTGCATGTTCTCCCTGTGCTTGCTGGGTTTCTTCTGGGTACTCTGGTTTCCTCCCACTGTCCAAAGACATGCATATTAGCTGTTCCAAATTGCCCCTAAGTGTAAATGTTAGTGTGAATGGTTGTGTTTTGCCCTGTGATGGTGTGGTGAGCTGTTCAGGGTGTACCCCTACCTAGCAGTTAATTAAGCAGCTCTATTGATGGATGGATGGATTTGACCCAGTGAAAAGTATTTTTGGTTACGCTTTCCTCGAAGCACACAGTCGTCTCTCTCAAAATAAAAAATAAATAGATTTAGAGCTTGGAAGCACTGTTTGGAAACGCTTGACTGACGTATTTATGCAGGTGTTCTTGAAAAATACTTAAAAAAAATTCAACAGCTGCCTTTAGACTGTTAGAAGTCAGCGTTGTATGCAGGTTTGCTTCAGACGCACGAGAATTAAATTAGATTGAAGATTCATTCAGTTCAGTTCAGTATTTTTACATAGCACTTTTAATAAGAGGCTACACAGTACAGCTGTCAAGAAATCCAGATGTAGATATGTTTGATGTGCAATCAAAAAGTTCCAGGTCTGTCGCTGTAATGAATGAACGGAGCGCGGCACGGTCATGCACATGCAGCAGGAGTCAGCAGCAACTTTTGTAAGCCAGTTTGCTGCAAGACATCATGCTTCCACATTCACTACCCTTGTTATACAAGTTTTTAGGATCAGTTACTGAGACCCTTGAAAGGCTTCAGCAACTGAAGCAATCAGGTGTTTTGACTGCTATTCACACCCTATTGGGCAGGACGTCAATACAGGACGATGTTCTGCATCTCTTAAGTACAGTAAGTCTTAAGTACTACTCTTAAGTACTCTTATTATTTCACTGATGTAGGCTTGCTGAAGCATTCAGAGGGCTGCCATCGCCAATTTTTCACAAGTTTGACGCAGATCAGACCCTGATGTAGGGTGGCACGGTGGTGTAGTGGTCAGCACGTCCTCCTCAAAGCAAGAAGGTCCTGGGTTCAAGGCTTGGCGAAGGTGTTTCAGTGTGGAGTTTGCATGTTTTTCCCGTGCTTGGGTGGGTTTTCTCCAGGTACTCTAGTTTCCTCTAAAGACATGCACATTAGGCTAATTTGGGTTGGTGATCACTGTCCTTGGTGACACCAGTAAGTGGTACTTGGACGATGTCGTGAGTACTGGGATGACCACAGACTCGAGTTTGTTCACTGAAGCACAGGTTTACTTGCACGTAAACTGTTTTTGGGACGTGCAAATCCTGAGAACCTACAAAGAACCATCTGCAGCATGAGGTGAACCCTTTACATCTACAGCATTTGGCAAACACCTTTATCCAGAGAGACTTATATTTTATCTCATTCATACAACTAAGCAGTTGAAGGTCAGGGGCCTTGATCAAGATTCCAACAGTGGCAGATGTGTAGTACAGGGGGGTGTGAACCTCCAACCTTCTGATCAGTAATCTAGAGCCTTACCCACTGAGCCGCCAATGCCTACAAAGTTCCGCAAGCAAAGCAAAACTAGAGCACCAGGACGCTTCGGCAGGTTGAGCAGGATGAGGCACACTAACTGAAGTTTTTCAGGGGCAGACATATGTGTACATGATGTACATTCCTTATAATGAGACCTTCTGCTGTGGTGTGCACACTTGTTTTACGGTTATCAGTCTGACGGATCCTCAAGTTGCATGGATTAGCGTAATATGTGCAATGGTGCTGCTGATGGTGGAAGAGAAAAAGAAATTGGAGCTCATTGGCATGCTTAGTGTGCTATCGAAGGGCCGATGCTTGTTTCCAGAGCAATCAACCGTTTGTTGCCACACTGTCATGCTGATAGTCCAGCCGTCCTTTTTATAAATGCATGACTGCCTCTCTTAACTGTCTCATCATGGACTGTAATTTAAAAGAGATTGCTTTATGATTTGAAGACAAAGCAACTGTACTAGAAGCTACAAACAGCTCGCAAGTGCAGTAATTACTCTAATAGCTGTAAGAGATATGAGTACAGCCTTGAAATGGGGATGGAAGTCTCTAGGGGATAGCAACAATACTACTGCTCTTATAGATTGGACTTATCCGTTTGGTAGTGAGGCCGGCACGGTCAACCTCGCAAGAAGAGGGTCTTGGGTTTGAGTCCCAGGCTCGACGAGGACATTTCTGTGTGGGCGAAAACTGAGTACACCCTGAACAGCCTCTCAGACCATCGCAGGGCAACACACATACACTGGGTGTATTTCAATCAGATTATGTATCAGGTCAGGAAAAGAGAAGTCCAAAAATACTGAAAAAACAACACTTGGAATGAAACTGAATATTTTTGATGGTAAGAACATTCATTCATCATTCATTCATTTTCTGAACCGCTTAATCCTAATTAAGGCCGTGGGGAGGCTGGCGCCCATCTCAGTCGACACTTTGCGAGGGCAGAGTACACCCTGGACAGCTCGCCAGGTCATCGCAGGGCAGAAACACGCCGACGGCAATGCAGCCTACTCTTGACGAAAGTCAGCAATCAATTCAGTTCTTTTACATGCCTCTCACCACAGACAGTAAGAGACATGGCCAGACTTTGATAACCCAGTTAGCTGCACTGGGGGGACAACAGTGACAACTCTGTGATAGTGGGGCTTGAACCCCCGACCTTGGGACCAGTTATTCAGTTGGGATATGATTTATCCTCGTCTTAACGTTTCTTCATAAAACACATAGAAAAAAATGTTAGCCTATTTGAAATATCAATATTATCCTAGCAAACTCATCTGCATCTGTGGCTCCGTTAGTTACCGCACATCTGCAAGGTGTTCTGCAACATTACCAGCATTACCGCGAGTAATAGCATCATTAGTAGCAGCAAGAGTTTTACTGCATTAGTTGCAAGAACGTTGTCATCATGAATTCGGCTCAGAATGTAACCCTACTTTTCGACTGCTTTGTTCTTTCCACCATTAGTGAGTGTGTAGGCGAACATCTCTCAGGTTGTTCGGTGAGAGTGTGTGCATGTTGAGCGCTCCGAGCGCAGAGAGAGAAATGGGGAGAGAGAGAAAGAGAAAGAGAGAGAGAGAACATTATATTTTGCACTTCCATAAATCCCAATGTCTCCAGTGCAGACGAAAATGTATTATGTCAGACTGTATTGATTTTCGGAGTTTTACTAATGATAAACATTTCTACCTGGAAGCCGTCGACACTCGTATCTCTGTAATATGTAATCCAGGGAAATGATGATTTAACTGAGTCTTAATAGGAGAAGTGATTGGAGTAGCTGCAGAATTAAGCACGTTTACATAAGACTACTTCTATTCCGGGTTGATTTCATATTGACTATTTTCCTGTTCAGCTTGTGAGATTAGTACATCCGCCTTACAGCAAGAAGGCCTGGGTTGGATTCCCGGGCTCTTGGCACTTCTGGAGTTTGCATGTTCTCCCCGTGCTTGCGTGGGTTTCCTCCGGGTACTCCGGTTTCCTCCCACAGTTCAAAGACATGCACAGTAGGCGAATTGGCCCTTCCGAATCGCCCCCAGGTGTGAGTGTGAATGGTTGTGTGAGTGTTGGCCCTGCGGTGGCCTGGTGAGCTGTCCAGGGTGTACGCCACCTTTGCCCAGAGTCAGCTGAGATGGGCTCCAGCCTCCCCCTGACCTTAATAAGGATTAAGCGACTTAGAAAATGAATGAATGAATGAATGAGTTTGAGGACCTGAGATTGCATGATGGCGTAGTGGTTAGCATGTCCACCTCACAGCAAGAAGGTTCTGGGTTTGTAGTTTCTGTGTGGAGTTGTACGTGTTCTTCCCATGCTTGAAGGGGTTTGCTCTGGGTACTTCAGTTTTCTCCCACAGTCTAAAGACATGGTCATCAGGCAAACCGGCTGTTCTAAATTGCCTTTAGATGTGGATGGGAGTGTGAATGACTGTGTGTGTGTTTTGCCCTACAATGGTTTTAGGGGTTGTTCAGGGTGTACACCGCCTGTATCCAGTATCGCCCGAGATAGGCTCTAGTCACCCCTCAATCCTAATAGGAGGACAACGATCCCACAGTCCAAAGACATGCTTTCCCTTTCTCCCTCTCTCTCTCTCTCTTTCTCTCTCTCTCTCTCTGCTATTTTCCTGTCTGGCTCCAGGCATTCCAGTCCTGGGCTAGTTATTCCAGCTGCCCCGATGTAACAGCCTGTAATGCACATTAGGTTAATTGATATATTATATATATTGTATGTGTGTGTGTGTGTGTGTGAATTGGTTGTGGGGGTGTGTGCGTGCGTGGGGCTGGGTGGGCAGGCAGTGGTGGCTTAGTGGTTAAGGCGATGGGTTACTGATCCAAAGGTCAGTTTGTGGTGGTCTGGCAAACTGTTCAGGGTCGCCTTAGGTCCTTTTCGAGAATTTCTCATGATATATTCCGACATTTAAATAATCTTTAAAGATGATAATGCCTCAGAATGTCCTCCTTTAAAGAATAATCTGTTTCTGCAAGCTCGTGTTGGCGTTTTGATCTGCCAAGGTCAGCGTTTTTCACCTTTGGTCAGTGTTTGTTATTATTAATGCCCCATGAACTGACCCCCCCACCCACCCCCACCCCCATTGTCTTTGCACCAAAGGAGCAGAGCCTAGAAGGTCTTGTAGCTTTGCCCTCAAAGAAGCAGACCAAAGAGGTGCCATTTGCTGAGGAGATACCGGACACGCCATCCTCTGACCTGAGTACAGTCACGTCCACCAACGGAAGCTCACAGAATACCGAGACAAACGTAGGTGGTGTAACTGAGTGATGGTTTCATTAAATAATCACTTTCTACTGACTGATAAGTAATAGTTGATATATCACAATATAATTTACATCAGGATACATTTGTGTATCTATGTATGTATGTATGTATGTATGTATGTATGTATCTATCTATCTATCTATCTATAGTAGTTGCACAATGTTATACATTTATAAACTTCATTATTCAAGCAGTCAGTTGGGTAGCAGCAGTGCAGTGCATACAGTTATGAGTATACAGGTCTCTCTCTCTCTCTCTCTCTCTCTCTCTCTCACACACACACACACACACACACACACACAGTCCTAAAATTTCAAACAGAATACAAGAACAGAAGAGCAATCTGAGGCAACACTGAGCACCGACTCACCGAAAATCCAGCTCATGGCACAGTTTGGTGTACACTCTGGGAAGCTGTTTTTCTCTTTGGTGGTTATTTGAAATACTGTAGCCATCCTGTCAGTTGGATTGTCACCTTTGACTTCTCTTACATTGTTTTCAAGCCCTGATGTTATGATGATATGAGCATTGACTGATTTGCATTGATTTTACACATTGCACTGCTGCAAAATGATTGGATGATTGGGTAATTGTATAAACGAGCAATTATATATATATATATATATATATATATATATGTGTGTGTGTGTGTGTGTGTGTGTGTGTGTGTGTGTGTGTGTGTGTGTGTGTGTGTGAATTCATTACCATTTTAATAGAAGTCTTCACATTTCACTCAAAAACGTACGTACGCTAGACTGTGGTCTATATAAATACCTTTGGAAGTTTGTAACAGCAAAACATTTAAAGTTTATGATATGTGACTTATTTTTGGATACTTATTTTATGAAACCCATATACGTGAACTATTATTTGGAATAAATTAGGGACAATAATAAGAAGGTTGAAAATCAGAGCTGTGTGTAATATATATGACTGTGAGGTCAGTACAGGGAAATTCCAGACTGACGGTTTAATGTATTGACTGAGTGATAACGAGGTCAATGCATTTAAGCTGAGGTCTGGATCTTCGCGGTACTAACTGGTCTCGATCACTTATTTGCCAAACCGCTTAATCCTACTCTTAGGGCCAAGGGGAGGCTGGAGCCTATCTCAGCCAACACTGGGCTATGGCAGACTACACCCTGAACAGCTTGCCAGATCACTGCAGGACAACACACACCCTCCCAGTCACAGCTAGAGGCAATTTGAAACAGCCAATTAGCCTAATGTGCATGTCTTTGGACTGTGGGAGGAAACCAGAGTACCTAGAGGAAACCTACGCAAGCACAGGGAGAACATGTGAACTCCACACACAAACGCCCAAGTCCGGGCACTCAGACCCAGGATCTTGTTGCTGTGAGGCGGAAGTGTTAACCACTATGCCAGGCTCCAGCTTCCCTGCAACCCTAGTAGACATAAGCAGTTCGGCAAATGAGTGAGTGAGTGAGTGCTTGAATCTCATGATAATGAAGAGCAGGACTTTAGCACTGTTGTGTTGGGGTGCTGTTTCAGAATGATGAGAGCTCAGGGATTGGGACCGAGAAGTCCTCCAGCCCTGACACTGAGTTGAACCCCCTCAGCGCGTCCAGCTCTCATGAAGAAGTTTTGCCAAAACAGCTGGAGGTGAGGATGCTAACTTACAAAACACACAGACACACACACACACACACACACACACACACCATAACGCTCATTAATAACTCATTGTGTCTGACATGACTCATTATGCTCTGAAAGCATCACATGCCTTGCTTTATTAGCTTTTTTAGCGTTATATGCTTTGTCAAGGTATTGTGGTACACTGGTGGTCCATATCCTGAAATATAGACATGGTACTATACAGATTTGAGGAAATTGCTCTGTGGATACATAGGATCCACTTCATTGCATGAATCTGCCCTGCTGCTGGCAATTTCCCAAACTCAATAGGAGCTCCACTGAATCTCATTTCAAAGTCCACATTAAACTAATTTTCAGCTGAGTGAAAATTGTTTCTGTGTATCTTGTGCATGTCAAGTACTCAGCTAAATATAAATTCATCCCTTGTTGCCAGCACAGAAAACCATTCAGAACAAAATTAATTGTATTCCCGATAGAATCCCTTTTTTTTAATGGTCTGTCTTCCATTTAAAAACCTTCTCTTCAAACTGCTATAAACAGAGTGAGTAAATAACTTGTTCGCTGTCCTTTTATTCCTCCTCAGGAAAGTATATCTGATGCAACAGAGACATTTCAGACAGTGTGTGAGGGCTCCCAAGATTCAGAAGCCAATTTTGCGTCCAGTGCGTCAATGAAAGAAGATGAATGTAGTTCATCGCAGGCTGCTACAATAACCCCCGACTCTGACACCAACACGTCATCTGACACTCCAGCCGAAAACCTCAAAGACCTGCCTGTCAGGCACAGCACGCTACAAAGTCCTCGGGTAGACCTCAGCAGTCATGGCACCATTTCACACGGCTTTCTATACCCTCCCTCTTACACAAACCTGCCAACCAGGAACTACTTAGAGAACTGCTATACCCTCCCACTCCACAGAGACAGCTTCGGCCGAATCGGAGGACCTGTATGTAACAGCGCTGCCAAAGGAGATCAGGATGGTGCTGACCTGAGATCAGGAATCCCTGCGATCAGTCATCCTATGATGGGAGGTACTCTACCGTTAAGACCTACTTTGGATCTTGCAATCGACGATCACCTTGGTCCATTACCGCATCCCTTCTTGCAGGATCTGTACAGGATGCAGACCCTTATTCCTCATAAACGTGCCAGCATGGTCAGCCTGGACACCATTCGCAAGGACCCTCGGTGGAGGGACCCCAACTTGCGGGAGGTCATTGCCATGCTTAGCCACCCCATGGACCCTGTCAAATCCAATGCCGCTGCGTACCTGCAGCATCTCTGTTACGAGAATGATAAAGTGAAGCAGGATGTACGGCAACTCCATGGTATTCCTATATTGGTGGGTTTGTTGGACCACCCCAAACCTGAGGTGTACCGCAAAGCCTGTGGAGCCTTGAGGAATATATCGTTTGGCAGGGATCACTTTAACAAGGTGGCCATCAAGAACAGTGATGGTATTCCCACACTACTGAGGCTACTGAGAAAGACCAGTGACATGGAGGTCCGAGAGTTGGTTACAGGTTTGTTGTTTTTGGTATACAGCCATCATTTAGTGTCAGTTGGATGCAATGCTGTTGATTTGCAGATTTGGGGAGCAGACAGTGGGTGGCATGGTGGCATAGTGGTAGGCACTCTCGCCTCACAGCAAGACAGCAAGTTGCATGTTCTCCCCATGCTTGACTGGGTTTCCTCTGGGTGTTCTGGTTTCCTCCTACAGTCCAAAGACATTCACATTAGTACCGGATTGCCCCTAGGTATGAGTGTGAGTGTGTGTGTTGACTCAGTGATAGTCTGGGCTGTCCAGCTGTCCTGGGTGTACCCCACGTCTGCCCACAGTCTTCTGAGATAGGTCCCAGGTAGTATTAAGAGGTTGGGCAAAAGAATGAGTTAATGAATAATTGGGGATCTGGTAGTACTGTTAGTACTGAAGGTGTGCGTACAGTGAGAACGGTATCAGTATCGTTCCATTACACAGAAGTGAAAGCCATAAATCCTCTCTCCCAGGAACACTGTGGAACCTGTCATCTCACGAACCCCTGAAGATGGTCATCATCAGTCATGGGCTTCAGACACTCAATGATGAGATCATCATCCCACACTCGGGTTTAAGGGGAGATCCCAATGATCCGTCAAGACCAGGAGCACCAGAATGGACTACAGTTTTCAAGAATACATCTGGATGTTTAAGGTAGATTTTGGTGGTTATGTTTCACCGTGCCAGTTCTTGATTCTCTAAAGAAATAGTTCCAGAAAAGTGCTAATGTAACCTCCAAAATGTATTTAAGCATTTATTGTGATCTGGTTCTGAGATTTTTCTCTTAACCCTGCAGGAACGTGAGTTCAGATGGGGCTGAGGCTCGCCAGCAGATGCGTGAGTGTGAGGGACTTGTGGATGCTCTGCTCCATGCCCTTTACTCAGCAGTGGCTAGGAGGGATATGAATAACAAGGTAAAATAACGTGAAGAGTGTAAGCTGCCCAATAAAGTTCAGATAGATTAAAAACAAAAAACGAGCAACAAAGACTTGATGAAAATCTCTACTGAAATCACCTGAACCAGGATATTGTGTCTGTTATATTACTTTCTTATTGTCCTGCAGTATAAAGTCTGTTCTCCCATGAGGACTTTCCCTGCTATATGAAATCAGATCAAAAGTCATATCTATCTATCTATCTATCTATCTATCTATCTATCTATCTATCTATCTATCTATCTATCTATCTATCTATCTGTCTGTCTGTCTGTCTGTCTGTCTGTCTGTCTGTCTGTCTGTCTGTGTCTGACTGCCTGCTTGTCTGTCTGTCTATCTATCTATCTATCTATCTATCTATCTGTCTGTCTGTCTGTCTGTCTACCTGTTTGTCTGCCGTATCTATCTCTATCTATCTGTCTACGTAACGATCCATCTGTTTTTATGTTTTTTCCAGCCTGCTTACTTTGTCCAGTCTCTCTTGTGGTTTTTGCAGTCGGTTGAGAACTGTGTCTGCATCCTTCGTAATCTCTCCTACCATGTGCACAAAGAGGTTCCCGGGGCGGAAAAATTTCACACCACACCAACTATTCAGACCACGAAGCCAAGGAGCCACCAAAAGAAAAAGGAAGTGCCTGACTGTTTTGGTGGACGTAGTACTAAAGGTTACGTATTTAATAGAGATGTGTAAATGTCCTCCACTAATCTCAGTGTGCGTCCTGTGAAGAGTGAGAGAGCAAATGATCCACAGAATGTTTCCTTCTGCTATATATTGTATATGTACATGAGTAGAATAATAATCTCTTCTCTGCAGCATATACTGTATCATGGCTCATTGAATAATTGATCTTTTTGTATTAATGTATTGAAACTACGAAAGTAATGGCACACTTCAACATATATTCCGCCATTGTGAATGTGTCTTTTTATTTTTTTTATGTGTTTGCTTTCACACTGTTGGTCCGACTGTCTTCATCTGCAGAGGAGTGGTTCAATCAGTGTGAGTGTGCTTCTGTTCCTGCTTGCTTTGAGTGTTCAGTAGACAGTGCTGCAAAACATTGATGCTTTATTTCCAGTCATGTCACATACACTTGATTTTTTTCCCCACACTCCCACTCCAACACCCACAGTGCCTCCTACACAATATACTCAAGCTTTGGACAATGTGAAATGCTTGATGCTTGAGATTTTTTGAAATGCACCACCTTTGCAATGCTTACAATGCTTGGTTTGCCTTGTTTTAGGCCGGAAACACGGAACAAGTGACAAACCAAACAGCACACTGGACATTCCCAAGCGCACCCTCCCAACAAAAGGTGCACATCTACCTTTACCTTAATTACCTTAATAAAGGTGCACATCTGCTTTTACATTAATAACCTTAAAAAAGATGCAAATCTACTTTAATTACCATAATAAGTGTGCACAACTACCTTTACCTTAATTACCTTAATAAAGGTGAATATCTATTTTGATATTAATCAACAGAATAAAGGTGCAAATTTACTTTACGTACCTTAATAAAAGGTGAAAATCTACCTATATATCAATTACCTTAATAAAGGTGCACATCTGCTTTTACATTAATTACCTTAAAAAAGGTGCAAATCTACTTTAATTACCATAATAAGTGTGCACAACTACCTTTACCTTAATTACCTTACTAAAGGTGCACATCTCTTAACCTTTATAAATGTACATATCTACCTTTACCTTAATAAAGGTGCACATCTGCTTTTACATTAATTACCTTAAAAAGGTGCAAATCTACTTTAATTACCATAATAAGTGTGCACAACTACCTTTACCTTAATTACCTTAATAAAGGTGAATATCTATTTTGATATTAATCAACAGAATAAAGGTGCAAATTTACTTTACGTACCTTAATAAAAGGTGCAAATCTACCTATATATCAATTACCTTAATAAAGTTGCATATCTACCTCTACCTTAATTACCTTAAAAAGGTGCAAATCTACTTTAATTACCATAGTAAGTGTGCACAGCTACCTTTACCTTAATTACCTTACTAAAAGTGCACATCTCTTAACCTTTATAAATGTACACATCTACCTTTACCTTAATAAAGGTAAATGTCTATTTTTATATTAATTAATTGAATAAAGGTGCAAATCTACTTTAATTACCTTAATAAAGGTGCAGATCTACCTATTTATCAATTACCTTAATAAAGGTGCTCATTTACCGTTAAGTAAAGCAGTGTGCTGCTACCAGTGCTATCTACCTCTACCTTATTAACCTTAAAAAGGTGCAAATCTAATTTAATTTCCTTAATAAATGTGCATGTCTCCCTTTACCCTAATTACCATAATAAAGGTGCTCATTTACCGTTAAGTAAAGCAGTGTGCTTTAAAGTAAGTGTGTGAGTAAAATAAGTGTGCGCAACTACCTTTACTTTAATTACCTTACTAAAGGTGCACCTCCCTTAACCCTACCTTTACCTTGATTACCTTAATAAAGGTGCATATCTACCTTTACCTTGATTACCTTAATAAAGGTGCATATCTACCGTTACCTTGATTACCTTAATAAAGGTGCATATCTACCGTTACCTTGACTACCTTAATAAAGGTGCAAATCTACTTTAATTACCTTAATAAAGGTGCAAATCTACCTATATATCAATTACCTTAATAAAGGCGCATATCTTCCTCCACCTTAATTACCATAATAAAGGTGCAAATCTACTTTAATTTCCTTAATAAATGTGCATGTCTCCCTTTACCCTAAGTTACCTTAATTACCTTAATAAAGGTGCACATCTACTTTAGATACCTTAATAAATTTCTACATTTCCCCTTACCCTAATTACTTTAATAAAGGTGTGCAGTTACCTACACCTTGCTCACCTTAATACAGATGCATATTTACTTTAATCACCTTAATTAATGTGCACAGCGACCTTTACCCTAATTACCTAAATAAAGGTGCATAACTACATTCGTTACCTTAATAAAGATGCACATCTTCCTTTTTCCTAATTACCTTAATAAATGTGCACATCTCCCTTTACCCAAATTACCGTAATAAAGGTGCACATCTATTTTAATTACCTTGATAATTTTGCACATTTACTTTAATTACCTTAATTAATGTGGACAGCTCCCTTTACTCTAATTACCTTAATAAAGGTGCATATCTACCTTAATTATGTTAATAAAGGTGCATATTTATCTTTTCCATAATAAAGGTGAACATCTACCTTTACCTTAATTACCTTATTTTCTGTAAAAAAGTTTCACATCTTTCTTAATCACCATAATAAAAGTGCACAGTTACCTTAATGTATCTGGTTTTCACCCTCTAATTAAGTGGACTTTTACAGTATATTATATTCATGTTCCATTTGGATCCTTTCAGCACAGACAGATTTCATCCATCGTCTCATCTTGTGGACCTTTCAAAAGTTTTTTTGAGGAGCAAGCGTCAGTTTTTAATATAATGCATGTGGACTGCCAACAGACAAGACCCGAAGGTTAAGCGGCGTGTTAAATTCAGGAGCAAAATTTTCTGAGACGTAGGCAGCGTATGTACAGTAGCTTGCTAGCCTGTTATCAGCCCGAAGTCAAATGTGTGTTAAGTTGGCAGATGGAGAGAGTGTGGGAGCAGAGAAGAGCAGGCGGGTCACAGGAAGACGACAAAGCTTCTGAGGGAGGCCATGAGGGAGGTGAACCAGGGAAACACAGATAAGCTAAGGCAAGTGTTCCGCACCAAGTGGAGATGAAGACCAAGCCAAGACAGCGCTTGTCGTGTGTAGGAGGGTAATTAAGGGTTTTTTAGCTAGTGTGTATGCAGAGAACGGAATTTTTAAGTCAAGGGAAAAAAAGCAAGTGTACACTTGTTACATTTGTGTTTTGTGTCAACACACCAAGCTGGCGGATGGATGAATGAGATAAGCGCTTTTTACATCGATGAGGAAAGGATCACATTTTTATAATTTTATGTAACTGGGTCACCGAGTGTAAGAGTGACTCTATATCTCGGGGAGCACTCGAATATCTGAACACTCTGTTATCTAAATCCTTTCTGATACCATTCTGGCGAAAATGATATCAGGCAATCTCTAAAGGTCTGTTATCGAATTCGTCGAAGCGTTATCTGTGTATGTGTATTTGCCATCCTGTCAGCACACTGACAATCCTTTATTTCATATCCCTGTTTTCACTGTTCACTCGAGCTTTTAGGGTTTCTTGGTGTCAGCTTTTGTCAAGCAACCAAGAGCCCAACATCTGAGTGTTTCTTGCAGAAAAAATTCGAAATAAAAAAACATGTCGGTTGCTTCGAGGAACTGGAGAGCATGAATAAGGCTAAGCATAGCTTAATGTATTTCTCTAACATGTTTTATTGATTCATTTGGGACCATCCGTGAGGTTGAGTGGATGTTGACAAAGGTAAACAGTTTTTTTTTTTCAGTTCTGTACCAGTTCAGGCTCTGGTCCCTTAAGTAACACTTCTATATCCTTTGGAAAGCTTCGATGGAGATAAGGAGGTTTGGTTCAGAGGATCAAAAACTAGGCTCATTGCTGTGCTGGGTGAATCGTTAAAGACCCTCGAGGGCCTGTAAGGGAAAAAAGAGTTCTTAAGAGTTTCAGCTCTGTATTCATCCGTAGTTGTGGGAACATGCCTTAGGTTGTCTCTTGCCGATGTGCTTTTTGGATCTCGCTTATACTGTCTGGGGCATCTTACGGCTGACAGAAGTTTCTGTAGAGCAGGAAGACTTTAAACAGGGCTACCAAACATGGAGCTCGCAAGCATATTAATATCGTTATTAAATTCCTGTATTACTGTCTTGAAATTGCTCTCCGATTTACCATCATGCTTTACGTCCATCTCATATGAAGCTTCACCTCCTGGAATATCAGTCACTTGTGCCAACATTCAATGCTGTTTGATGTAGCGTCCGCATGTACCTCTGTGTAGGTCTGGAGCTGCTCTACCAGCCGGAGGTTGTCAGGCTATATTTGTCACTCCTCAAGCTGAGCCACAACCAGAACACCCTGGAGGCGGCCGCAGGGGCCCTCCAAAACCTGTCTGCAGGACTGTGGGCTGTGAGTAGGATGTTTAAAGAAATAGAAAATGAGATTTCATTTCATTTAATTAAATTAATAATTTTATTTATTTTGAGAAATTGACTCGCAAGCGGGGCATTGACAGAGTGCGCCACTATCAACCTGGAGATCGCAGGTTCGAATCCAGGTTGATGCTGCAGCCATCTGTGCCCAGGAGCCCATGGGAGCCAACTGACCTAATTGGGAGGGATGGCACACGCTCACCTCTCTGTCGCTTACATCGATCTCCAGCCAATCATGAGCTCATCCGTACTGAGTGGGTTAGGCTGCCCTTGAATGTGCATTCCCAGCAGTTTGTAAAGATGTGAGTGTCAGGATCACATGTCACAGAGGCGGCATGTGCTTGCTTATGCCCCTCCCTGGTTAATGGTGGCCGTATGTGGTAAGGAGGCAATATTTGAGGGGTCCAGCTAAATTAGGTAAAGAAAAGTGGGGGGAAATGCAGAAATTTAAACCCATGGATGAATACTTATCATCTATGTAAGTGAGACTTACTCAATCTTTTTGCATGTTTTAAAGCTGGGGTTGGTAAATTTTTATCTGTATACATAGACTGTTATATTAGTTGAAATAGTCTTTACACCCTGAAAGCAATCAATAACTTATGAGATTTTTTGGCTGAAGAGTCACTGGCTACTATAATCCTGTAAAAATTCTGTCCAATCACTGTTGCGGTCCACTGGAAAATTCCCAATCAAATGCTCCCATGTCTCCCTGCTTGTGTGGGATCTTACCGTACCCGATTGCATGAGTGTGTGTGTGTGTGTGTGTGTGTGTGTGTGAGAGGTGGCTTTGGAAGGGCCTCCACAGATAGGGGATTCCTGAAGAGATGCTACTTTCAAATGTTGCCAACTTTCCAGATTACCAATCCCAGCTTTAATAAGTGATTATTCTGTTTCATTTTCTTCTGTTTCTTAGTGGTCTAATTACATCCGAGCAACCGTACGTAAAGAGAAAGGTCTGCCTATACTGGTTGAGCTACTCCATTCAGATGCAGATAAAGTGGTGAGGGCTATTGCTATTGCCCTCCGTAACCTGGCTATTGACCACAAAAACAAAGATCTCGTTGGTAAGAATGCAATTCATGTATCTTATCTTCTATCTGTAATTTGCATCCTCTCAAGCTTCTTCTTATTCTCTGTAAACCAGAGCTGCATAGAAAATGCACAGTAAGTTCTAAATGATGTGCATGATTGCCTACAATTGCTTTTGATATCAAGAAAGGCTCTTCGAATGCATAATCCATGTTAATCATCATTTGTTATCGTTTAAAAGCGTCGTTGAATTCATTCACACCTTCTGTGCACACATTTGTAAAGCAGTGCTGTCATATGGTATGATTGATGCTTTTCAATATTCTGGCTGGTTGCTTTTGGTAGGGAGCTATGCTATGAGGGACCTGGTCAGCAATCTGCCCAGCGGCCAGCAACATCCTGCCAAAAACCTGGAAGAGGACACGGTGGTGGCAATCCTCAATACCATACATGAGATTATCAGTGACAATCTGGAGAATGCTCGCTTCCTGATTCAGGGTCAGGGGATCCAGAAGCTGGTGGCCATAAACAAGACGAGGTACTTTTACCTTTAAAGCATTTTGGCAGACACCCAACACTCAACTCATTTATACAACTGAGCAGCTGAGATGAGGGTTAAGGGCCTTGATCAAAAGGCTCAACAGTGGCAGCTTGGTGGTTACTCGGGCTTGAACCACCAACCCTCTAATTACTTTAATAGATCATGTAGAATTTAGATGATCAGCTTCATCCATAGTCTTCCATTAATAGTGTATTGATCTTATACACCAATCAGCCATAATATTAACACCACCTGACTGGAGTTATGGCTTTTTTATATCATTACCAGCTTCAGCAGTTGGTGCTATGGTAGCTCTTCTGAGGGATAAGACCACATCAATAAGCCTTGAGCAACCATGACACTTTTGCCAGTTCACTAGTTGCCCTTCCTTGGACAACCTTTGGTAGGCAATTGCCCCCGTATACCAGGTACCCCCCACAATTCCTTACGTTTTGAAGCTGAATTGACTCAATCAAAGTTTTGCCATTACAATGTGGCGGTCATCAGAACTATATATATTCTCACTTTTCCAGCTTCCAACACATTAATTCATGAACTGGCTGTTCACTTTCTGTTGAATACATCAAACTCCTTAGGTACCACTGTAACAAGATAATCAATTGTATGTTAATGAATGTGATTGATAAATGATTGAGTTTATTCAACGAGACAGGTCTTGTGGGTGTTCCTGGTATACAGCGGTAAGTAGATCCCATTCCTATAGCTCCTGATGGGCGGGAGCTAAAAATCTGATAAAACCCTTAGAGACCATTATCATTCCTTTCGTTGTAGTAAAGACAGTAGTTAGCATGTCTGGGTCACAGCAAGAAGGTCCTGGGATCAAGTCCCGGGCTTAGACATTTCTATGCTGTGTTTGCACGTTCTCCCCTTGCTTGTCCAAAAACATGCACATTAAGGTAATTGGCTGTTCCAAATTGCCCCAGGGTGTGAGTGTGAATGGTTGTGTGTGTTGGACCTGAGATGAGAGTGCCCAACCTTCCTGCAACCCTAATAGGTTTAAGCAGTTCAGCAAATGAGTGAGTGAGTGAACTTATGTGGTATACTGTTACAGTTTGTTTATTTCTGCTATACAAATGAATGTTATCACCATAGAAATTGGTCCAATTCTGTCACTGGTTTGTGTCTGCGTTTTTATTTCTACAGCCAGTCTGTGAGAGAGAACAAAGCAGCATCGCATGTCCTTCAAACTGTGTGGGCCTACAAAGATTTAAGGCACACACTGATCAAGGGAGGCTGGAATAAATCTCACTTTAAGGTATAAAAAACAAAAAACAACAGCAACATTTAATAGAGAATGGATGGCTGGTCCAGTAAAATGAAGGTGAAATTGTGAGGTGGGATGTGGTTTATATTTTCAGCCAGCAGTGTCTGGAGTCCCCAAAAAGCAGAAGAAAACGAAGCTAGGCAATGATGACATCACATTGCCCCTGATGGAAAAAAACCAAGGTCAGCGCTATCCTTGGGTTTTGTCCTGATTGCTTTCAGAATGCACACTCATAATGCCCTACTTACAAGTAAAGTGTGGGTGTGCATGTGGGTGTGGGTGTGGGTGTGGGTGCCGGTGCGGGTGTGTGCTCTCGTTCATTCATGCTCTTTACATCAATGTAGCATTTATGATTCACATGCCTACACTTGCGTGTATACACACTTATATATATATATATATATATATATATATATATATATATACATATATATATATAGATATATATATACATATTCCTCATGTAGATGGATACTGCAGCAC
>JAQMYF010000008.1:16646842-16665796 GCA_030014195.1 Neosilurus mollespiculum
AGTCGGCTGAGATGGGCGCCAGCCTCCCCGCGACCCTAATTAGGATTAAGCGGTTCAGAAAATGACATGACACATGAAATCATTTTGAATCAGACATTAATTTTAAAACAATAGTTGTAATTGACAGATTATTGATTTTTTAGTAAGTAGTACTGTAATAAGATGGATAAGGTACAGCAAGTTAGTCATGGCATAAACCAGGGATTTTTAAAGGTCTGTTTTATTACTATTTTACTTATAAAGAAATTAAATTTAGATCTCTTAATCTCTTAGGCCTATAATGCAAATTAATTAAAGAGGAGTTTTGCTTTATGCTTCTATTTAACAAACCATCTTTTTTTATTATTGATTTGCCATTGGCAGCATGGCGGCATAGAGGTTAGCACGTCCACCTCACAACAAGAGGGTCGTGGGTTCGCGTCCCAGGCTCAAGTGTTTCTGTGTGGAGGTTGCATGTTCTCCCTGTGCTTGTGTGGGTTTCCTTTGGGTACTCTGGTTTCCTCCACAGTCCAGAGACATGCACATTAGACTCACACCAAGGTGTGAGTGGTGTTACGAGTGGTTTTGAAATATATACATATATATATATAGATATATATATACATATTCCTCATGTAGATGGATACTGCAGCACTGATCAGAGCGACAGAGTTGGAGACGGACCGTGCCACATGATAGAACGGGAAACCTTCCAGGTAATCTTTCATTCGTGGTATCGTGAAAGGACATTAGCTGTGACCATCAGACTGGTTATGAACAAACTGCACGGGGTGATGGGTTGGGGGGGGGGTTTGGGTTCGATGTGGGGGTGGGGGTGTGTGCTACATTTGCTTTATTTGTGCTACACTTGCTTTATTTTTGCAGGGGGTCAATGATAAGCGACATTTCATCAGGACTAGTAGGCCAGCTGTTGGATTAGTGGAACGTACTCCGCAACCCTTGGACTCCTGGGTCTGATGCCCCATCTGGTGAGCTCAGCTGCCAAATTTCAAAATAAAAAGGACTCTTTCCATTAATT
The DNA here is from genome assembly GCA_030014195.1 of Neosilurus mollespiculum. Taxonomy (NCBI): domain Eukaryota; kingdom Metazoa; phylum Chordata; class Actinopteri; order Siluriformes; family Plotosidae; genus Neosilurus; species Neosilurus mollespiculum. Next base: position 16,647,861 of record JAQMYF010000008.1, read on the forward strand.
CTGTCACCAAGGACAGACTTCATTTTTTAAAATTAAGTCGCTTCTTGGAGGCAAAACAAATCATCGCCATTCTCTTCCACACTAAATATTTTACAGGATAAATAGTGACCAATGCATAAAACATGTAGATTCAATTAGACTTAAGAGATTAAAATGTTTTTGTTTTTTCAGCACAGAAAAGACATTTGCTGCAATCGCTCTTACAACAAATTTTAGTTCAATTTTATAAAATGCAGGGCTGTATGTTTAGTCGAGCTTCCAAGTGGAGCACCATAGGCATGGAACATGACTCGGATGGTTGTCCCATGTCCTGTCGGGTGTCTGCGCAGGCCCACCACAGGAAACCCTACTCATATAAGATGGCAGCTGATAGCCCTACTCATATAAGATGGCAGCTTCTTTAAACCAGTTGGGCACCCTATTCAGTTCAGTTGGGTTAGGACTGTCAGGCTAATGGGCTGTAGCTGTTGGACCAATGGGCTGTCGGAATATAGGGCTGTAATTATTCACAAAAGACTTTCGCAAACCATTTCATTGGAAACAAACTTTATCGTTGACCAATCACTAGCATCGCCATATGATAGATTCTATGTGTAAAAATGCTTCCAGCTGGTTCGGTGCACCATTTATAATTGTTTTTACTCTTTTTGTAGATGAAACTATAACATTGGTGAGATTTTGGCTTCACACCTAGGGGATCTGCAATCACCGAGTTCAGCTGACGTCATGGTTTGTGCAAGAGAAGCGTAAAGAACCACAGGTCTTATTCCAGCATCTTTAGAAAGCTGAAAATTGACTCCTTCATTTGTTTGTTGGTTTTTATTTATTTATTTCTCTTTTTTTTGGAGAACTTGACTGATTGTGACTGTGGTATAATTTTTTCTTTCGCGGTGTTTTGCTGTCTTGCTAAACTATTCAGTTTTTAGCACCCCGGCTCCATTATTCCTAAATAACATACAGATATTATATGATCCCAGTACTGGTTAATATTTAATTACAACCCATATCCTTGTATTATTTCATTTTTGTCAACAAAGCTTATTGTATAATAGAGCTAATATTCTGTGTGCAACATAGACCGGTAGTCTATCTTGATTTTTTTTTTTTTTAATTATTATTATTATTATTATTTTTTTTTTGTACAGCAAAGAGATGCAACCAGCATATATATTATGGATATTAAATGTGACTAGCAGTCTATGGAAATCACAGACAAAAAGTCATTGTGCCATATTAGTCAAACAAGTAATTCTTACTTGATTGATTTGCTTCTTCATTGTCAGTGTTTTAACTGCTTGACAATAAAAGGCTTTTTATCATTTGCTCTTTTTGTCTTTTCCAAGCAAAGGGATCAGCAGAAAATCAGCTTCATTGCAGCGCGCTATATTAGCAATACACAAGCTTAGTGAAACCATTTACTTGGGAAATTAAATTAAGGAATCATTTTGTCCTTAAGAGTCTATGGCATACATATTCATTCCATTATCTCATATTACTCGATGAGCCATAACCCATAATGCCTTAATCCACCCGACAATAAATAGATCAGCTAAATGAATCATATAATCGGCGGAATTATATCTAGAAGTAAAATTAATAAAGGAATTCCTTTTGGGCTTATGGCATGGATATCCCATGAACCTTAACTCTTAAGGAACCCTATATAGAAAAAAGGCTGGCTGGATTTATTATATAAATTCAGTAGTAGAGGAAACTACTACATAGGAAAGATTACAGTGTTCCCCTTAACTAAATATTAGGGGTGCTCTATACTTATACCTAGGTGAGGGCGTTACTGTGTGGAGTTTGCATGTTCTCCCTGTGTTTGTGTTTGTTTTTTCAAGGTACTCCGATTTCCTCCTACACTTCAAAGACATGCACATTAGGCTAATTAGCTGTTCCAAATTGCTCCTAGGTGTGAGTGTGAAGGGTTGTGTCTGTGTTGCCCTGCAATGGTCTGGCAAGCTGTTCAGGGTGTACCACGCCTTCGTCCAGTGTCGACTGATATAGGCTCCAGCCTCCCCGTGGCTTTAGTACGGTTAAGCGGTTTGGCAAGTGAGTGAATGAGTGAGTGAGAAATTTATTTACAGTGTTTCCTTAGTAGCACTATTTCTAAAAAATGTCCATACCAGCATTTAGCAGTGTTTTAGAAAGCTGGCTTTTCAGCAGGGAAGTTTTATTAAATCAAATATACATAGTAAGAGCAAAGCTTGTCAAGGTTATGAAAGATGAATGAGAAGCCTATGTCTGAATGGTAAGCCAAGCAATTTGTAAAGACAGATGAGTAAGTTTACAATTTAATGGTTAAGAGGTTTAAAGGTTTGTCCTTTCTGACCTTAACGTAACCTTCCATCAACTGCCTAGCACACTGCAATTTACAATATTGTATACTATTTCTTTCCTCTATTTTTATTATGGCAACTTTATAGTAACAGAACTGGTAGTATACTGTATTTTTTATATGCTGTTTATGATCACATACTTGTGTGTGTGTGTATATATATATATATATATATATATATACACGTATGTATACGTATGTGTGTGTGTGTGTGTGTATATATATATATGTATACATATACATACAGTATACATATATATACAGGTTTGTAATGAGTTGGCATGTTCTCCACATGCTTGTGTGGGTCTCCTTCAGGTACCCTGGTTCAAATTGCCACGAGGTGGGAATGTCAGTGTGAATGATTTGTGTCTGTGTTGGCCCTGCGATGGTCTGGAAAGATGTTAAGAGTGCATCAGCCGGAGTCGGCTGGAATGGGCTTCCCTGTGAGCCTAATAATGGATAAAGTGGTGCAGAAAATGACATGAGATTCACTTTAAAGTTTATATTTATATATTATTTAATAATTTTGCTTTAATCCAGACCCTGGAAAAGCTGAAGCTGTTTATACATGAATGTTTAAACACATTAAATAGCATCCAACACTGGAGTTCAGGGTTTACCTTGACTTTTGCCCAAAGTCAGCAGGGATTAGCCCCCGCTTCCCCCACAACTCTGATGGATACGCTGTATAGATAGACTCTTTACTCATTTGCACACAACCATTCACACTCACACCTAGGCGCGATCTGGAACAGGCAGCTATCCTGTGACATGTGCATGTCTTTGTTGGAGGAAACCGGATTACCCGGAAGAAAAACCACAAATGCACGGAGAACATGTAAACTCCACACAGAAACACCCTCGCTGAGCCCGAGATTCGAACCCAGGACCTTCATGCTGTGAGGCAGACCACTACATTTCCGTGCAACCTTGGTCCAAATCAAAATAACATTTTGTGCATCGCATTCAACGTGAAACTTTGTGTTCTGGTTTCTTTGTATGGTTCAGACACCACAGATGGATGTCTGGATAATCTCAGTTTATCAGAGAAAGAAAAGAATGAGATTTTCACTATCAGTCCAAAAGCCTTTAGAAATGAAGTTTCTGAGAAAGACGAATCGCAGATTCTTGCATCGTCACCATGTTTCAGAGGGCAGCACCAATGTCAGTCGACTATCTGCCTGTACTTTGTCATTTGGTAATCCAGGCACTTAGACCCGAAGAACAGTTGGGGATGTAAGGGCACTTCAGCCATGAAGGTGGAGGAAGGGGAAGGTACTCTTCACTCCCCTTGCTACCACACATTTTTTCCTGCCATGAATCAAACCAGCAATCTTTCAGGTCATTACAGACTACTCCATCAAGCAAATCGCCAAACTATGCCAAACTGAAAAAAATCTTGCCTGACAAGAAAGGTATTTGCCAAACAAGAAATGGACAAGAAATCCATGAAAATGGAGATGAACTTGCTCCGTTGGACGTTCGTTAACGCTATCCAGCAAGGTGTGACTACTGCGTTATGGCTACAGAATAAATCCAGCAAGGAACTTATGAAATGTCCCAGAAGCTCAACAAAACTTTCAGTCTGAAAACTTGAATGACCTTCAGACAAATCAGTGTCGATGTCAAGAAGACAAGTTGGATATGACACCAGAAATATCCCAGTGTGCTGCAAGCACTCCGAGTAATATAGATTCTCATGAAACCAAACAAGGTTTCAAGCAAATCAACCAGACAGCTTCAGATAGTTTCTTAAAAACAGAACTGAGATCAGAGCCTTCCCCCAAGTTCTGTTTAAAACACCGCCGCCTGAAACATCAGCGAAGCCTCTTACTTTGAAAAGAACACAGAGGACTTTCAAATGTCAGGAAAGTTATGCAAGTCTGGATGATCTGAAGACTCCAGTCCAGACACCTTTACGGCAAAACCGAAAAAACTGCCCTGAAGCTCTAAAATGGAAGAAAGCTTATGAGCATAGATGCAGAAATATAAAGCCTGCTTCTTTGGGCATGTCTATCTACCATCCATTTATTCATTTATCCATTCACTCCTTTGCCAAACCTCCTACTTACTCCTACTAGGGTCATGGGGATGCTGGAGTCTATTTCAGTTGACTCTGGGAGAGGGCGTGGTACACCCTGAACAGCTCACCAATCCAAACCACTTGGCCAACACAAACAACCATTCACACTCACACCTAGGGGCAATATGGAATAGCTAGTCTGCTTGTCTTTGGATTGTAGGAGGAAACTGAAATACCCAGAGGAAAGGCAAGCATAAGGAGAACATGCAAAGTCCACACTGAAACGCCCTTGCCAAACCCGAGACTCAAACTCAAGGACCTTCTTGCTGTGAGACGGATGTTCTCAACTCTGCCCCCTTCATGGTCATCTGTGTAACAACCAGCCACAAGTTCACACAGAAGTCCTTTCATAAAAGTGGCCTGATAGCAAAGATGGACTCACAGGCAGGCAAGACTTGGCTCCAAGCATGCCTAATCCAGATGATATGATTAAACAACAGAAACTCACCACACCACATGCCCTTGCTACTCCAGAACAGCCTTCCAGTATCTCCAGCCCAGAGATCACCCAGGCCATATTCAGTGCCATCAACTTCTTCCTGGGTATACAGCCAGTAGGGTTAGAGGCCAGTTCCATTAGCATCAACCGCTATTCATGTCATAAATCTGACTATACGCCCTTTGGCTTGAAAAAGCAAACAGGGCAAACAGTTCCAGCTCAAGATACCAGCGTGATGCTCTTCACCAGAACATCTTAGATGAAAGTTTAATCTGGTGAATATACCTTCTGAAAAACTTCAGCTAGCTAAAGAAACATCAAATATGAATAATTCATTGTATTTAATATAAAACTTATTATTGAATCTTCACATAGCTTTGTTTATTGAAATTAAGACTCTTGAGAAGAAAAAATTATATGTACTATAAAAGGATATCATGCTCATCATGGCGTAGTTAGCATATCTGACACACTGTAAGAAAGTCCTGTCCCAGGCTCAGCGAGGGCAATTGTGTGTGGAGTCTGTATGTTCTCCTTGTGTTCTGCCTGGGTTTCCTCTGGGTACTCCGCTTTCCTCCCACAGTCCAAAGATATGCACATTAGTCTAACTGGCTTTTCCAAATTGCCCCTAGACCTAGAGGTGTGAGTGGTTGTGTGTGTGTGTGTGCGTGTGTGTGTGTGTGTGTGTGTGTGTGTGTGTGTGTGTGTTGCCCTGTGATGGTTAGCTGTTCAGAGTGTAAGCCGCCTTCACCCCGTGTCGGCTGAGATATGCTCCATCCTCTACGCACCCCTAGTAGGATTAAGCGGTTCAACAAAGGATTGATTGAGTGAATAATAATGACTCACATCAGTGCATAATGTAACCCATAACGCTGTATACTGTATATACTAATATTTCTATACATAATTGTATTTTATTATATGTATAAATATTAATGATTAAAAAAGTGACTTTAGAGTGAACAGTGCATTATTTTCTTACATGTGTGCTGTATTTACTGTAAGTGACCAAAGGGGGACAGTGTTGTACAAATATTCCTACTCTTATTTCTTTAGTTTCATCCAATGTTTTAAAATATTGATGAAATTAAGTTTAATTAATACAGATGTTTAAAGTGTTTAACAAATACAGATGTTTGTTCCTGCTCTCTCTCTATCTCTCTAAAAAAAAAAAAAGTTCATGCAGTGAACCATTCACATGCAGTGAAATGTTTAAAACACTAGTTAAAGCCACAGCATCCTTGGCTGCCAAGGACAAATTGTTAGAGAAGTGGGTTTGGTACTGAAAGGTTGCTGGTTCGATTCCCGAACTGGCAAGAAAAATGTGTGACAGGGGGAAGCGAACAGTACCTTCCCCTTCCTCCACCTATACTGCTGAAGTGCCTTTACCCCCCAGCTGCTCTCCAGGCACTGCGATGTGGGTGGCCACTGCTCCAAGTGTGTGTTAAGTCACTGTTAACGTGTGTGTGTGTGGGTGTGTGGGTGGGTGGGTGTGCTTACCTCGGCTGGATTAAATGGGCAAGATTAGTACTGTATATCAGAAATGTAAATAATAATAATAATAAACAGCTGAGATTTAATCTGAAATTCTTACTGATTGAAGTTCTTATTCAGTTAAAATAAAAAGAATTGAATTTTGGAGGAAGAATGTGAACAATTGAAAGATTTTGCAACCTTCAGGCACAGCTGTCATCTCCCACATGCCTTAATTTTCTTTATCCATTCCATAATCATCATTCTAGTTGCCATAACAACAGCAGTATTAAGCAGTTTACCTGAGAAAGTCCATCATGCTGTAAGCTTGTATTTATTTTATTCTTCTTGCTCTAGCTGAGGAAAGAAGTGTAGAGAAATAATAATAATAATAATAATAATAACAACAACAACAACAACAACAACTACCACCACTACTACTACTACTAATACTACTAGTAGTAGTCACGGGGAGGCTGGTTCCTATCTCAGCCAACACTGGGTGAAGGCAGGTACACCCTAAACAGCTTGCCAGACTATTGCAGGGCCAACACATACACACAACCATTTACACTCACACCTAGGGGCAATGTGGAACAACCAGCTGGCCTAATGTGCATGTCTTTGGACTGTCGGAGGAAACTGGAGTACTCAGAGGAACCCACACAAGCATGGTGAGAACATGCAAAGTCCACACAGAAATGCCAGAGCCTGGGACTTGAACCCAGGACCCTCGTGCTATTAGGTGAACGTGCTAACCACTACACAACCGTATTGCTCAACAACAACTATAACAACAACATAAATAATGAATAAACAGTTGTTCTCTTACCAGGCCCTCACTTCTCAAGTACGTTCCCTGTTTTATTTAAACAGGGCATGGATTTGTTCAGTGGACTCTTCCATGACCCATCCCCATAACATCCTACAGATGGACTACTGAGAGCATTCTGAGCAGCTGCATCACAGTCTGGGTTGGGAATTGCACGTACAGAGGAAAGTGAGGACAGCTGAGAACATCACTGAAGTCTCTCTTCCCTCCATCATAGACATTTAGACCACATACTGCATCTGCACCCCTCATACAAACTCTTTAACCTCCTGCTGTCTGAAAAAATGCACCACAGCATGCGGGCCATCACAGCCAGACCTTTGGAACAGCTTCTTCCCCCATGCCATCAGAGCCTTAAATCAGAGGGACTGGACTGATCTCACACACACACACACACACACACACACACACACACACACACACACACACCCTGATTGATCACCATTCCATTTCAATTCCCTTTCAAGAAACATCAATAAGTTTTCATTCATCTGTAATCAGGGGGCACTGTGGCGTAGAGATTAGCACGTCCACCTCACAGCAAGGAGGTACTCTAGATTCGAGTCCCAGACTCAGGTGTTTCTGTGTGGAGTTTGCATGTTCTCCACGTGCTCGTGTGGGTTTCCTCTGGGCACTCCGGTTTCCTCCCAACATGCAAGGTTTCCTCTAAAAACATGCACCTTAGGCTAACTCTGTGTTCCGAATTGCCCCTAGGTGTGAGTGTAAATGTGAATGGTTGTGTGTGTGTGCTGCTCATGTGAGGGTCTGGCGAGCTGTTCGGGGTGTATCCCCCCCTTCGCCCAGTGTCGGCTGAGATAGGTTCCAGCCTCCACGTGACCCTAACAGGATTAAACAGCTTGGCAGATGAGTGAGTGAGGCTCTCTCTGTGGTAATTGCCCGCTGTGCTTGTTCTGTCGCGAAAAGTGAAACTCTCATGTTCATTTGCAGCCCAGCACAATCAATGCTTTTGAAATATGTTTAAAAATTTGGGATTTTCAGCAGGGCTTTTTTTTTGGATGCCTATTATACTTGCTATAACATATATCCAACAAAAAGGTCCTACAGATGCCTTTAAGGTCCTACAGATGCACCTAAAAGACACATGCTCTAGCAGTTAATCCCCAGCCTGAACATGGTTGGCCATAAAAACTAGGTGCACAGCACCCCCTGCTGGGCATACTGTACCACCATTCATTCATTCATGCAACATTGAACCTCCCATCTCTTTGTGAAGGTAAAGCACACCCTCGCCTATCTATTGCAGGGCCAACACATGCATAACGATTCACACTCACACCTAAGGGCAATTTGGAACAGCCGCATAGCCTAATGTGCATGACTTTGGAAGGAAACCAGTGTACCTGGAGAAAACTCATGCAAGCACGGGGAGAACATTCACACTTCCCACAGAGTTGGGCACAGGCGAGGGCACAGGCGAGCCCAGGACTCGAACCCAGGGCCTTCTTGCTGTGAGGCAGACATGCTAACCACTACACCAACCTGCCGCACTGCTGTAATGCCACAAATGGAATTACCCATGTTTAATTTAAATTGCTGCCCTATTGCGCAATCTAGATCAGATCCGGATGAAAGTTGGTCTGACATCGAAGCATTGAATCCTGAATATACAAAGCATATTTCATTTTAATATTTCATCCAAATCAGATGTGGTTTGACAGAGATATGTTTTATATAATGATAAAATTCCATCCATTATAAGAGAGAGGGAATTTTTGAAATGTTAATCATTTTTTGTGATGTCATCAATGTGGGGATTCTGGATGCCAAATTTTAATGGGGACATCTCTGGATGATCACCTATCCATCATAAAAATTTTAGATTGATGTGTCAAAATCTGTGCTCAGGAAGGTGGTAACAAACAGACAAACAAATAAACCCCTGTCTCCTTGGCAAAGATGATAAACTACTGGGCATGCAGAGTTGCAATAATTTGGGTTTGTGCACTGGGTGTGAATTCTTATGCCCAGCAGCACCAAAGATGTCTTCAAACTGTGAACTGATGGTGAATATTTAGAATTAAACTATGGCACCTTTAAGCTGCTTTACGAGATAATCTAATCTCTGTTATAGAATTGACAAATGTTATGTTGGTTTCCTTTGAAAAAGACCAGTTCTTAGTTCCAGGTACTCATTTATCTCCCAGAAAACTGTAAACAGAAGCCCAAAACAAGCCAAGCCTGATCTACTGCACTGTATTTCACTAGTAATTTTAAAATGATGTGATCACTGTAGGCTCATCAATACTTAAAAATTGCAAACACAACCTTTAATAGCGAAATTTTGAATTTCGCGTTGAGATGTTTTACGATTTCCCATACAAGCGAATATTTTGTGGCTTAAATATGTATATCATGTGACAGTCGCTTGTTTGGCAGAAAAAAGTGAATCTCCTGTCGTAAATCAGTCACGTTTTATGAACTTTTTGTTCTCAAACCGTTCGCTTTTTATTCGCACATTATTAGGACGAACAAAATGCAAATAAAATATGAATGATGACAAAATATATGGAATGTGGCAGATTCCAGCTAGTCTTAAACTTTCCGCATGGAAGTCTCCAACTTGTTACTTTTCCTTGCAAATGAAAACGAATAATTTGCGACCAAAATGAGAACTTTGCGACTTTCTCATGACATGTGCGGACTGTTTGAAAAGAGTTTGAGCGTATTCTGCATCAGAGCCTCGTTTTGCAACATTCATGTATGAAATTTTTTGCAATGAGTTCACAAACCATGCAACCAAAATGTGATGCACGACAAATCTGAGAATGAAAAGCTACAGCCGCGAATTGCCATTCATGTCAGTTGCTTTTCTATCACACCACTAGTGTGATCACCCCCTAAGCTAATTGGCTCTTCCAAATTGTTGTTCAGGGTGTTCGCCCCGATTAGGCTATTATAGGCTCTAGCCTATCCGCAACCCTCGTAGGATTAAGTGATTTGGCAATTGAGTGCCTATTTAAAAAGGAAACAATCCTTGACCCCTACTGTACAGTTGCTGTACTAGACTCTTAATGATATGTTTTTAAAAGTATTAATAATATTAATAATTAATAATAATCATCATCATCACTATCGTCATCATATTTATGATTATTATTATTATTATTAATAATAATAATAATAATAATAATAATAATAATAATAATTAATAATAATCATAATCATCATCATAATAAATATTTTTATTACCAACAACAACAACAATAATAATTTACTACTACTACTACTACTACTACTACTTATGATAATAATAATAATAATAATAATAATAATAATATACTACTATTACTACTAGTAGTAATAATAATAATAATATTAATAATAATAATTACAAATAACAATATACTACTACTACTACTACTAACAGTAATAATTATTAATAATAAATGATAATAATAATATACCTCTACTACTACTACTACTACTACTACTAATAATAATAATAACAATATACTACTACTATCACTACTAACAATAATAATGAATAATAATAATAATATACTATTATTAGTAATAATAATAATAATGATAATAATAATAATAATAATGATGATAATAATGATAATATTACTAAAATCTGTTATTATTATTATTATTATCATCATCATCATTATTATTATTAGAAGCAGCTAGACCTACAATATTTTTCTTCTTCGTACAGCTCAGTTGTCCCATTATTGTGGGCGTGGTAAATGGATAAGTGGGCGTGGTTAACGAAGCGCGCAAACCATGACTGGCGGTGCGCGCGCCGTGCGACAGTTTATTCCTCAAGCAGTTTGTACAGGACTCAATATTGCATTTCTTCTCTTCTGTTTCTAAACTTTCAGGTAGGAATCTTTTTGATTTTTCTCTTCATAATGGAAATATTTCTAATATTAGACTAAAGTGGGAAGTTTTAAGCTCCTTCATCATTTTCATCACTGGTAGACTTTTGTTGTTGATTTTTTTAATTAGAGCAGAAATCTGTTTAAAAGTTAAAAACAATGTTGTGTTTTATATAAAAACGTGGATCCTTTTTTTTTTAATCAATAACAAAATGCATGTTCGGCCATCATCCTGTATTGCTTTTTTAAGTAGTCAGATGTCATAATTATGGGATGTTTTGTTATATTATGTGCATTTCAGATGTTTATTATTTAGCTCTATATACATGTGCTTAGTGGCTCAGCAAACTTAGGTTTTCAAAAATTCTATTTTAGGTGCAATGTGTTATATGACAAACAAGATTTTACTGTGTTACACATATTTTTCTCCACATTTTATTATTATTAAACTCATCTTGGAATAAAAAGGTCTGAATAGATATAATTGATTTAGCCTAGGAGGCAAAGTGGTGTAGTGTCACAGCAAGAAGGTTCTAAATTTGAGTCCCAGGCTCGGTGAGGGGTTTTTTTTCGCTGTAGAGTCTGCATGTTCTCCCTGTGCTTGTGTAGGTTTTCTCCAGGTATTCCAGTTTCCTATGACAGTCCAAAGACATGCACATTAGGTTAATTGGCTGTTCCAAATTGCCCCTAGGTGTGAATGTGAGAGTGAATGGTTGTTGGCCATGTGATGGACTGATGAACTGTTCAGAGTGTACCTTGCCTTTGACAAGAGTTGGCTGAGATAGGCTCATCATGGATCATGGAGCCACCTTAAAGAAATCAATAATAATTATCCCAAACATATGCAGTGTCCAGCTATTCATTTTCTCTCCTTTGTTGTTTGACATATTTTCCTTTGTTTTGACATATTCACCAATTATCATCACAGTGCACAGGAACCACACAATCTGATTGGTCTGCTATCTAGGGATTTATTATAGATTATACCAAGTGGATAATACAGTCACTGGAAGCAGGTGGTGTATTACTGTCACGCTTTAAAAATAAACCATACAAATCTCTGGGACTATGCAGCGACATCCACTAGCCTGTGTCTCATAATTGTTAACTATCCAATCAACCATGATTATACAATGCATATAATAATGCAGATAGAGGTCAAGTGACTTTTCCATGGCATACCAGATGGGCAACTCCACAATCTGGGATTATTACACACAAGAGTCTTCAGAGTTTACACACACTGGTAACATTTTCCAAAGAGAACCACACAAACTCCATACAGAAATGCCTGGGCCTGGGACTCAAACTTTGGTCCTTCATCCTGTGAGGCAGACATGCCTCACTAGACAGGTTCAGTATGACAGTTAGTAAAATAACCACTCTGTACAACCATACTGATTATACAAGAATCACAGAACATGAAACATTGAGACGGAAGAGAGGAGTAACACATTGTGTTCCACACCAATTAGCCAAAAACAGAAATCTTGAAGCCACATGCTTCATCTGCCCATAGGTGTCAATGTGAATGTGAATAGGCCTACGACAATCTGGTGAGCTGTCCAGCAGTGCCACCCGTCGCAAAGGCGGCAATTGGGAAGACTGTTTAGATGCTTGGGGAAAACCTTCAACATACTTTTCAACTCTCTTCTCTCTCCTCCATAGGCTGCACCAGCCAGGTTTGCTCCTCTCAACGATGGAGCAGGAATCTGAGAGAGACACTGCTTATATGGGCAGGGGGACAATGGCACTACCCACAGTTTATATGATTTCAGATCTCCTCCCTGACATTAACATGACCAACAGTATCAATCTAACAGAGGCGATCCTGTTCTCTCCGTACTTTCAGCACTCATTGTGCATGGCTGCCGTGTTTGTTGTGGCGTACCTGTTTATCTTTCTGCTCTGCATGATTGGTAACAGCGTGGTGTGTCTCATAGTCCTGAGGAACAGGCACATGTGGACGGTCACTAATGTCTTCATCCTGAACCTTTCCATCAGCGATCTGCTTGTGGGGATCTTCTGCATTCCAACTACTTTGGTGGACAATCTCATAACAGGCAAGTGTGCATGCATTTATATGTGTATGTATGTAGTTACGTTTGCTTGGAAGTAATGTTTTCACCTGTGTGGGTTTGTCAGTTTGTTTGTGGGAAAGATAACTCAAAAGGTTATGCATGGATTTGGATGGGTTTTTTTTAAGGAGGGCCTGGTAAAAGTAAAAAAAACTTTGGAGGTGATCCATGCATGGGATCATATTTTTTAAAAATTAAAAAAAAAATCCTGATATCCCCCAAAATGCCCATTTGTTAATACATACAGAAATGTTCATCAGACATTTTATTATAAGTATGCTAAGTTATAATAATTCATTTGTGCCTGGTGGAGGGATCTTGCACTCTATGAGTATCCCTCTAATTAGTTTGTTTGTTAATTTGTCTGTTAGTTTGGGTGCAGTAAACCTTTAAAAGGTTTTGCCTGGGTTTTTATATTTTTTTAGTGAAGGGTGTGGTACAGGTAACAAACTAAATGTGGGAGGTGATCAGTGCATGGAATCATGTTGAAAAAAAAAACTTAAAAAGGTTAATAAGTGCAAATAATGTGTGAATGTATTCATTAGACGGCCACCAGGGGGAGACATTTCATTATACCTATGCCAAGTTATAATGAAACCTGAAGTCTTCAGCAGACTTTTTAAGTGAATCAATGCACTTGCCACCTTAATTCTATTTGTGCCTTGTGGAGGCACCTTGCACTCTATTACTGCACCATTTGGTGACACAGAATCCAGTTCAAGAATATAAACTGTGAATAAGGTGAGAAAGAAATACTTGAGGAAGGCATTTCATACCATGGTACAGTGGATTGTGCCCCTGCATCATAGATCCAGGGTCTGGTTCGATTCTGAGCTTGAGTTAGTGGAGGTTACATGGTCATGTTCTTTCTGAACTCACAGATTTTTCCAGGTTCTTGAGTTTCTTACAAACTTTCTATAAGTGTGAAAGAATGTGTGGTTGGTTGTGTGGGTGTGGTCGCCAGATCCAATGCAACCCTGAACAAGCAAAAGCTGAATAGAAGTCCAAAAGAAGCTATATTTAGTGTCAGATAAATGAAGGGCAGTGGTGGTGGCAATTTCTACTGAAAACACATATTTTGTTGAAATGTAAATAGAGTAATGGAAGTGTGAAAAATCAGGTGTGAAAAGACCAGTCAACTCTCACTGCTTGTTTACTGGACAGGTTGGCCATTCAGTAATATTATATGCAAGCTGAGTGGACTTGTGCAAGGAATGTCTGTCTGTTCCTCCGTCTTCACACTGGTGGCCATTGCAGTGGACAGGTAAGTGTTTATGTCCTTTTGCCTTTGCTTTTAATTTATCATTTAACTGTCAGAACTTTTTCTGGGGCTCCAAAAATGGAAGCCATTACTGATTGGACATGTCGTTTTCAACGCCTCTAATTGGTCTAATCACTGATGGCTTGAGTGCAGATGTACGAAGAGATAGATTTTCCCAAATGCATTTATTAAGCGTGATATTTATATGAAATATGAGTGACAAGTGATCCTGAATATCTTGTATTCTGTAATCCTAACATATTTTAAGGTACAGTGTACATTTTGCAGTACCTAGCAGCATCTAACGGCAAGAGGCCAGTTAATAACCAACCGAAATTTCATTCCTGACTGCTCCCCTTCGAAGCCTGCATGGTTTTGGGCTAGTGTAGAAACATGGCAATGCAAGATGGTGGCCTTCTTGAGAGGGGACCCACACCACATAATTATAGGTAAAACAAATGTATTTACTGCTGAGATACTTAATTTCTGATAATAGATCATCCAAAATGTTACACACTGTTCCTTTAAGTTTTTTTTTAAAGTAGACCTTCTTAAATGGTTAAAAATCTACTGTAAAGATGTGAGAAACCTGTTGGGGCAACCGTGGCATAATGGTCATAGAAAATTGGGTATGGGAAGGTGAGGTTGGTGATTCGATTCTTGAACCGGCAGTAAAAATGTGTGGCACCTTCATGGCTGAAGTGCTCTTGAGTAAGGCCTAACCCTGGACCTAACCTCCAATTGCTCCCCAGGTGCAGCAGTGTGGCTACCCACTGTTCCGAGAGTGTGTGTGCTTACTTTGGATGGGTTAAATGCAGAGCCAAATTTCCCTTGTGGGATTATTACAGTACATCAAAAAATAAACAAATAAAAAATAAGAAACTATAAAAATGTACTTATTACTAATTTTAATTTACCCCTCTCCCCAATTTCCTTCTTTCTACCCAAGGTTTCACTGCGTAATTTACCCCTTTAAACCGAAGCTGACACTTTTTGTAGCAAAGGCAGCCATTGGTATGATATGGCTTTTGGCTCTTGTCATAATGTTCCCTTCAGTCCTGATGTTGACCGTCCAGCAAGAAAGGATCCACTTCATGGCTCAAGAGGACAATTACAACCTGACCTATCCTTTTTATACTTGCTACGAGACATGGCCTGCTCCTGAAATGCGTAAAGTCTACACCACAGTGCTATTTGCCCATATATACCTGATACCCCTCATTCTAATCATCTTTATGTATGGCCGCATTGGAGCTAAACTGTACTCGACCACCTTCCTTGACAAGGTGAACCAACCTGCCGGCACCCCAAAAAGAAGGTCTCCTATATTGCACAGGAAGATCAAAGTCATCAAAATGCTTATTGTTGTAGCTCTTCTCTTCATGCTGTCTTGGCTGCCTTTGTGGACTCTGATGCTGCTGATTGATTACGCAGGTCCAGAAGGAGACCAACTAGATCTTCTGACAGGTTACATCTTCCCTTTCTCCCACTGGCTTGCCTTTTCCAACTCGAGTGTCAATCCCATAATCTATGGCTTCTACAACAAAAATTTCAGGCAAGGATTTCAGGCTGCTTGGATGCAGCAACCATCCTGCTGCTTGGACAGGCCTTTACAGGTCCATCTCAGAAGAGTTGAGAGGGGCAACAAAACTTGCTCCCACTTGGACAAAGCTGTTAGATGCAATGCTGTGAACCTCGGTGTAAGAAATAAAATCTACAATGACAATGACTTAACAGGTTGTGTACGACTGGAGATGGAACACAGAAGAGTGTTTATGGAAAATAAAAGCGCAGGGGCAGAAGGGGGCAACAGGGGAACAGCAATCAAAAAAGAGCTTCTGCAGGACATTGAGAAGATCTCGCCAACGGGACCTACAGTGTACCAGGCCTGGGAACTTTAAATGGTCCACCACAATGTGAAGCAAAGTTACTTCTACCATTCATTCATTCACCAAACTGCTTAATCCTAGTAGGGTCACAGTGAGGCTGGAGCTTGTCTCAGCAGACTCTTGGCAAATGCGGGGTACACCCTGAACAGCTCACCAATCCATCACAGTGTCAACACACACAACCATGTACACTCACACCTAGTGGTAATTTGGAACAGCCAGTTAGCCTAATGTGCAAGTCTTTGGATTGTGAGTGGAAACCAGAGTACCCCAAGGAAACCCATGCTAGAACGTCAAAAACATTCAAACTCCACACAGAAATGGCCTTGCGGAGCCTGGGAATCAAACCCAGGACCACTACTTGGTATTATTCAGGCGATCTTTATATACAAGTCTAATATTGACAAAGAAGACCTTTTATATTCGCTTGCATTCCTATATGCAGGTCATTTATCATATGACATACTAGTCAGGGGCGGCACAGGGGTCTAGTGATTAGCATGTATCACTCAGCAAGAAGGTCCTGGGTTCGAGTCCTGGGCTCAAGCATTTCTGTGTGGAGTGTGCATGTTCTCCCTGTGCTTGCGTGGGTTTCTTCTGGGCACTCCAGTTTCGTCCTACAGCCCAAAGACATGCACATTAGGCTAATCGGCTGGTCCAAATTGCCAGCCGATGTGTTGGCCCTGCGATGGTCTGGTGAGCTGTTTAGGGGGTACCTCCAGCCTCCCCACAACCCTAATAGGATTAAGTGATTTGACAAATGAGTGAGTGTACTAGTCAGGTGATAGAAATTAAGCATCGATAAATGGAAAGGTATATTAGCATTATAGGACTTACAACCCCTGTTTTTATTCCTGCGTTGCTCAATACATTGTAATAATATTAGTTTTATGCATGATAAATGTCCACTCTTTGGCTACATATAAAGAAAATGACTTTCATATCAAGAAAAAATATGCTCTTAAGCTTACTTTCCTCCAGACTCATTACTTACAGGCTGCTCGCTCTTAAGTTTCTTCTTTAATCATGTAGTTATTTTCCAGACCTGTCAGTTTTGCTATTGCCATCTTTTCCCTTCCTTCATGGATGAGAGAGCTATTAGCAACAGTATGTTTTTTAATAGTTCAAAGCTATTTATATGCTTTCAGTGCTGTAGTTTGTGAGTTTGCTGCGTGAGATGACCCTGAGAAAGTAAAAAGACCAAATTCCATTATAAACTTGAAGTGGCTTACATCCAATTGTTCTGAAAATGTGTCAAAGATTGATTTAATGCATAATGCATTTTCAGCATTTTTCAAAGCAAGTCTGAGCCACACTCATGTACGATCCTAGATCAAAAGAATATCTGGTACATGGCCATGCAGTCTTAATGAAAATCGGAATTCATGTGACAAAACTCCCCCAAAAGAAATCATCACTCTCCACTTTTCATGTGCATTGACCTTTTCTGGTTCAGGAACAGCCCATAGTCTGTATGATCAAATCTTTTACTTTATGTTAGCATGGTTCAACGAATAGATTATTCCCACAAATCTGAGTTTTGTCAGTATTGTTGCTCAGGATGGATATGATTCGAAAAAATAAATAAATAAATAAATAAAGAAATAATTAAAAAAAAATATATATATATATATATATATGTGTGTGTGTGTGTGTGTGTGTGTGTGTGTGTGTGTGTGTGTATATATATATATA
>JAQMYF010000008.1:16667030-16708125 GCA_030014195.1 Neosilurus mollespiculum
AATTAAAGTAATGTCAGGTCTAATCAGTAATGTCAGGTCTAATCAAAGTGATGTCAGGTCTAATTAAAGTAATGTCAGGTCTAATCAGTAATGTCAGGTCTAATCAAAGTGATGTCAGGTCTACTTAAAGTAATGTCAGGTCTAATTAGTAATGTCAGGTCTAATCAGAGTGATGTCAGGTCTAATTAAAGTAATGTCAGGTCTAGTCACAGTAATGTCAAGTCTAATCACTGCAAATATCAGGGCTAATCACAATAATGTCAGGTCTACCCACAGTAGAGTCAAGTCCAATCACAGTAACGTCAAGTCTAATCATGACAAATATCAGAACTAATCACAGTAATGTCAGATCTAAACAAAGTAATGTCAAGTCTAATTCCAGTAATGACAGATCTTATCACACTAACAAAAGATCTAATCAGACTAATGTCAGGTGTATGAACAATACTGATGTGTTGTTTACCCTGAATTAGAGGTCTTTTCACACTAATGCCATGTTTCTAGGCAGCAGTAACAAGCTTATCCACAATAATGACATGTATGCTCTGGAAAAAACTGAATGTTAATGACAAGACAAAGACTAAAACTCAAACCTTATTCAAGTTCATGAATCACCATGGAAACTCATGCAATATGCAAATTTATCTACACTCATGGGGGGAAAGTACATCCTAGTTCATGTCTTTCTTTTTTTATTTAATAGGGTCTAAATGACATTTGTGTGGTTGTCGCTGTAATTTGTTTGTTCTTGTTGTTGCTGTTGTTAACTGAGGAATCCTATATTCCTTTATTTATTCATTTTCAACAAGTACTTTGTCCTGGTCTGAGACGTGGAGGATCTGGAACCTATTTTGGGAACAATTCACCCTCTTTCTACCAATGCAAACCAGGCACTGATTCTGGGTTGGTGCTAGTACTGGTTCATTGTTGGTTCAATTGACAAACATTCTAAGAACCAAAGGGCATCCTTACGTCACTGGATATGTCTGTATATGTCTCTGCTTTCGCAGTCACATTAGCTTCACTATCCATCTTGCAAGTACACCTAGCGCCAAACATCGTCTCTTTTTTCTTATTCTTCTTTGGATTAGGTAGACAAGCTGCTACACTAGCTCTGTTGTTACTTTTTTATATATTGGCCACAAAGATTTAGTTGGTCTTGTTGGTCATGATAATTACCCCCCGGTCCCTGATATATGCGGTTCTTTGTTCTAGAACAGACATGTTGGTGTAGTGAACAGAGAACGCCCTAGGTTGAGTCCCAGGCTCATCGAGAGCATATCTGTGTGGAATTTGCATGTGCTCCCCGTGCTTACGTGGGTTTCCTCTGGGTACTCTGGTTTCCTCCGAGAGCCCATACATATTAAGATAATTGGCTGTTCCAAATTGCCCCTAGGTGTAAGTGTGAGTGTCAGTAGTTGTTTGTTGGCCCTGAGATGGCCTGGCAAGCTGTTCAGGGTGTAGCCTGGTCAGTTGACTGAGATAGGCTCCAGTCTCCCCAGTAGGATTCAGCAAATGGATGAATGAACAGATGGTTCTAGACCATGTTGGTGTCGCTCTTAAATAAGTTTTGTGACCCGAAAACCCTAACACAAAGGACTGGTTTGAGATTAAGCTCCAGCTCTGAACTGAACCTTGAACTGTCTTGGTGGAAAAGGGGTATGTGTCTGAACCAAGAATACATAAAATTTATGTAATTTATCTTAACCACTTAATGTGCAGGTGGGAAGTAAACCCAATCAGACACATGGTCAAAACATGATACAGTAAGCTGAGCCACACCATGCCACATTCAATTTGCTGTATCGATCTGCTAGTTTGTTGCATGGACTTGTATCCAGTAGCAATTGATCCATTGGCTGTTGTACTGTAATTAGATGTTTCTATTCTTGCTGTGGGTTGCTAGTTGATGCTTGGCAGGACATTACTCAACATTCTGCTTGACTTAGTGGAATTTTCATTGCTTTTGCATCAGCTGCATGGTGTATAATTCACATGGTGACGCTCCAGGGACTGTTACCGCCAGGTGATTATGGCGTTGTGTCAAACTGTGTATCTGCACAGTGTTTTCCTTTTTGCTATGAAGCAAAGTGGAACAAAAGGTAATTTTGCACCTCACCTCATCTTGTCCTCCAACTCACCAGGTATATCCCTAGCTTGTCCACCAACGCTGTCAGTCTGGACCCATTAAGCTTACCCCTGACAGTAAAAAAACAAGGTTAACACTTCCCTCTTGGAATGCGGAGGACCGATTAATTGGACAAGCCATGTTATAAAATACCGTGTTGAAGCAGGAGGTGGTCTCATCAGCCTAGTCCCACACTGTAAGGAAAGTTCAGACTGAATTGTATCTTTATTAAAGTTGCAATGTGATGGAAGAATGCATGAACAAGCAAATTGTAGGATGTTTTGAGATGTGCTAATATGAGAAAAAAAAACATTTTATCAATTATGTTTTATTGTTTTGGGGTTTTCTTTGGGGGGGGGGGGGTGTTAGGTTGTATGTTTAATAAAAATACTGTGATATCAGACTTCCTTTGAAATATTTCATAGTGATTGAACACTCAGTATAGTATACTAGCATGATATTATAAACAATTATGTGCCAATGGAAAGGTAGATAGGACTGTTCAATCCATCAACATCCACAGAGCCTGAGCTGCATAATTCGTTTAGTATATACTACACAGAAACATAAGGGGAAAAACAAAATAAAAACCCTCTATCCATACATCCATCCATTTGCCAAACCATTTTGATTTAAATATTATCCACTCAGAATATATTCATTCATTCATTCATTTTCTAAGCCGCTTAATCCTAATTAGGGTCGTGGGGAGGCTGGCGCCCATCTCAGCCGACTTTGGGCGAGGGCGGGTACATCCTGGACAGTTCGTCAGGCCATTGCAGGGCCAACACTCACACAACCATTCACAATCACACTCACACCTAGGGGTGATTTGAAACAGTCAATTAGCCTACTGTGCATGTTTTTGGACTGAGGGAGGAAACCGGAGTACCCGAAGGAAACCCACGCAAGCACGGGAAGAACATGCAAACTCCACACAGAAACACCCGAGCTGGGAATCAAACAAAAGTGAGGAGGACATGCTAACCACTACGCCACTGTGCCTCCCCTCCACTCAGAATAATGTTTTTTAATCCCTGGATAGTGGACCAATCAGATTGCGCCATTCCTGTGTACCGTAGTATATGGTAATTTATATGTTTTATTTCGGATTCTGATTGATCAGAAGGTTGTTGATTATTTTTTCTGATTGTGAGGATGGTATTAATATGTTTGTTTTTATGATATATAATGTCTGTAGTAAATATCTGTTCCATAAATGTATTAAACAACTGTGTAATTATTATTGGTGATTTTATTTGTGAGTATACATTTATTATAATTTATTTATGAAAGGACTCCATATAAAACCATATCACTGTTTTTTAACTTATAAGTTATTTTATTATGGTCATTCTGTAAAATAAGCTGCATTATTTTATTTTTATTTTATTATTTTATTTTTGTCTTATTAGGTCCAAAAAATAAAAAAGAGAATCTGGTGTGAGCGTGATTGCATACTGATGTTGTGATGTAAATCAGAATATCAACTAATGTGGTTTGATGATGTATCACTGCATTAAATGTTACCATATGATTCAAACTGTGAAAAAGTTTATCCTGGCACTGCAATTACATCACAGCTCTGAACCTGTGAATGTTTTTTATAAATCCATCCTGTGTAACACTGTTTTTTAGCCATGATTTTTCAGAGCTGTCTAAACTGGTGCGACAGTGCATTGCACCCAAATTATGTTATGACTCATTCACCTGTAGGAGAGACTATTTGCTATTTATCCTATGGGACACGATCATCAGTCCATCTCCTCTCCAACCTACAAGTCAACATGAGATTATAATGTCTTAAATTACACCTCCGCTCTCAGGAAAAGGACCAGGCATCAAGTCTTATTTTTCCACTGAAGCAGGGAAGAGGAGCAGTTAGAAGCAGCAGTAAGTGTGAACCAAGTAGCAACAATAAAGAATGACGTGAATCCAACACTTGGAGAAACAGAAAATATTAAGTGCTTTTTAAGCTTTTGATGCAGTCATGCTAAGTGAATGAATCTGATTCAATGACCAGGGTGTTAAATGTGTAATATTATATTTATAAATACACTGATACGCCATAACATTAAAACTATGATAGGTGACATAGTTACACTGTTATGAGCATACCTAACAACCTCTCTCTCTCTCTCTCTCTGTCTCTTTCTTTCTCTCTCTCTGTTTTTGCTGAGGTACACATGCTACTTTATACCAGTACTTATCATACTTCATACAAAATACCAGTGATCCTGATCCTTTTGTTCTCTGAATCCTGTGATCTGTCCTGATGAGCTACTACTAAGCCCCTCGCTCTTGCTGATGATGATTCTTATAGACCTAAATATACAATCTGAAACAGTGAAGATGACTTTTCACTACTGGTGATATAAACTTTTATATAGACTTTGACAACAGTGTGATGGCTAAACAACTGGGTCTATTCATCTCCATAGTCTTGTTGTTAGTAATAAGTACCTACCAAAGGTGGACAAGGAAGGATAACTGAGGAACTGCTTCAATTCAAGCCAAGTTCACCCCCGGCAGTGCAATCCAGGATTTCTGACCTTGGGTGGCTAACAAATCTCTGACGATGGGTCGGGACCCTGACATTTACATTTACATTTATGGCATTTATCCAGAGTTACTTTCATTTATAATTGTTTTTATACAAGAATCCAGTGGTGGCAGCTTGGTGGTACTGGGACTTGAACCCCTGAGCTCTGGATAAATAAGCCAGAGCTTTAACCACTGAGTCACCACTGCCAGAAATCTCCAGGGATTCAGAATAGCACTTTGTGTTGCAGCATGCATTTAATGGCATTCAATCACCCACTGCAGCCAGAAGCACCTCCAGTTGCCTTGTTTTGACTTGCGTGGAATTATTCATGTATTTGTTTTTGGTGTAAACCATTCTTTATTTTAATTAAAGTTATGTACAAGCATTGGTCATAAGGATGCACGTGGATAGTGAAAGCTAGTCCGTTTGGTCTAATCCAACAGAAGAGCTTGCAGCACAAATTGCTGCAGACCAGTCCGAGTGCCATACCAACCCCTGTCCACTGCTTAGGGCATATAAGTCGTCCTTTAAATGCCGGATCAGTATAGAGAGTGTAGAGAATATAGATGACAGGCTCAGATGACGTAGTACCTGCATGAAAATCACACACTTAGAGCAAAGGTGATGCTCAAGTCATTGTGACTGATGAACTCTGGAAGCCATAATCACCCAAATGATTAAATGGGTAACAGAAGTAATTTTTCTTAAGAGGGAGAAAAATGTCTTTCACTAAACAGCAGAGCACTTTTGCAATCTTCCTGGAGCTGGTGAATGGAAAAAATAATTACAAAAGTCGTACTCATGCCAGAGGAACTGACAGGGCCATAACAGTGCATTTCTGAATATATAAAAATGTGGTCGGTGTGAGTGAAAAAAAACAGTGGAAAGACTGAGGGTCAGTATTGTAATATGAAGATGGGAAACCAGGGAAACAAGTTATTATTATTATTATTTTTATTATTATTATTATTATTATTACTATTATTATTATTATTATTATGGGGAGGGGGGCATGGTGGTGTAGTGTTTAGCACATCTGCTTCACAACAAGCATTATAAAAAGCAGATATGCTTCTTCTGAGTTCTTACTCCAGGTACTCTGGTTTCCTCCTACAATACACAAACATGCATGTTAGACTAATTGACCATTCCAAATTGTCCTTTAATGTGAATGTGAATGGTTGGCCTTGTGATGGTCTGGTGAGCTGCTCAGGGTGTACCCCACCATAACTCCAGCCACCCCACAACCCTAATGCAAGAAAAATTGGTACAGAAAATTCCATTCCACTCCATCCATTCATTCATTTGCTGAACCCTTTTATTCCTACTAGGGTCGCGGGGAGGCTGGAGTCTGGATCTCAGGCAACTTAAACAACTCTGGGTGAAGACTGGGTACACTCTGAATAGCTCACCAATCCATTGCAGGCCCAACATACACACACACACACACACACACATGCAACCATTCACACTCACACTTAGGGGCAATTTGAAACAGCCAGATTGACCCCAAAAAACCCAGAGGAAACCCATGCAGACATGGAGAGAACATAAAAACTCCACACAGAAACACCCTGCCCAAGCCCAGGACTTGAACCAAGGACCTCCTTGCTATGAGGCAGGCATGCTAATTACTACAAAACTGTGCCACTCATTTCACGCCACTGTACCTGAAAGTAAACAAATGGAACATTAAAAATAAGAAGTAATCCCAGGCATTCACATAGTCACCAAAGGAACTTGCTGATATGTTTTTATTGTTCAAGTTGCTTTTCCATTTTTCTTTGTACTGTGTTCATGATGAACATTACTGTCTTTCTGCTTACACCATATGGTGCTCAGGAACTGAGTATCTACATTTTCTGTTTTACTAAAGGCCCCCATTGGGAGAATTGCGACAGTTGCTACCTAGCCATTATAAACAATTGGCAGCCATTTTGCTGACCTTGAGCTTGACCTACAATTATCTTTTCATAAACTCAGTTTAGCCTTTGGTTCCAAGTTGCTTCCCTGAAAATTTGTGATACGTCATGCAGTTCTTGACGTAGAAGTGAAATCAATAACAGCTACGCTATCATGGCTAGCAAAAACGACATCAAAATGTAATAAATGTCTGTTAAGAAATGCGTTTAGTTTGTCACTATGTTTTATAAGACAGTTTGAAGTCAGAGAGTACACTGGTGTATGTGAACCCGTTTTATTACTTCCATGGGGGATTTGGTTATCAGGTTATCAGGACTGGTCTTGTATGTCTGTGTGTGTTTGTGACCATGTTAACTCAAAAATTAGTCAACAGATTTCCACAAAATTTTAAACAAGAAAATGTGTCTTGGGCCAATGAAGGACTGATAAACGTTTGAGCGTGATCCTGATCCGGATTCAGGATAGTTTTGAATAATTTTTTAACATTGCACGATTGGGCAAGGAGACAGAAATGACCCAGAATGTGGCAGGAGTAAAAAAATACACAGCTCAAAATTAATTGCTAAACAGCCCACATGGTGGCACCCTAATTCTATATCATCTGCCACTATAATTCATGTAAAGAGATGAGACATCTTGGTGGCTGCACTCTCTGAGAGCATTTCTAGTTTCATTCTATTATTAGATGTGATGTAAAAACATTATCTGTCTCTGGCAAAGGAATGTGAACCTCTATATTAATAATTAAGTTAAATTGTTAAATAGTGTTTGATTTAAATTTCAATCTATCAAAGACTTGTTTATAATATAAATGTAATATAATTTGCAATATAATGTATGAACAACCCACATTAAATATTACCTATTATTCCAAATCTTTTATTCTGATTAGTCAGAAAATACTGATAAATTCACACAGTTTTATATTAACACACTCATTCTAATACATTAGCGTTTCTATAGTAACACGTTACACAGAGACCTGTATAGTGGAAATTTTGATGAGCACACAAAGTGGTGGTGAGGGCTCAGTGGTGAACGTTCTTGGTTACAGATCCAAAGGTCTGGGGTTCAAGTCCCAGTACTACCAAGTCACCACTGTTGGACCCGTGAGCAAGATGCTTAAACCTCAGTTGTATTAAAGGGCATCTAGCAAATGCCATAAATGTAAAGTGTACCAAGTAGAGCTATTTTGGCAAATTACAGCAAATTACCCCACCCCATGCAAGGTATTTCAATGTAAAAGAGACAAATGCTATAAATATATTAAATATGTAATATATAAAAGTTATTAGACAGGAATTATTAATTGTCATGTCCTTGTCGATCACTGCTGATTTTCGTAAAGAGCAGGCCGTTGAGGTGCCGTCAGCGTGTTTCTGCCCTGCGATGGCCTGACGAGCAGTCCAGGGTGTACTCTGCTCTCGCCCAGAGTCAGCTGAGTTGGGCACCAGCCTCACCCACAACCCTAATTAGGATTAAGCGGTTTAGGAAATGAATGGATGAATGAACGAATGTCCTTCTAGACTTAATTTATGTGGATGTTTAAAAGAATGACACATATGATACTGACACTGTTTGCACACTTTATATTTATGTCATGAGTGCTTCATAAGTGAGCTGTAGTTGCCTATGCAACCAATACACAAACATTAAGTAGTTGATAAGGCAGGTGTTGCAGAGAACTTAACGTAGATTGCTTTATAACAGGAGCAATAACAGCGAAATTCGCCGTAACAGATGAAACATGACCTTTGGTTTTGAAAGACATTCCTTTTTTTTTTTTGAGCTGAAAGTCACAGGGCTTGGCATGCATGGAAAGAAGATACAGGATGAGTGTGAAATCTACGGCTCTCGCCACCCATGTTATAAGAGGGCCAGGGCCCATGCGAGTGGCAACATCTCCAAACTTGTCAGCACGATGAGGCTGACAGCAATGACCTGCCCTCTATGGTAGATCACAAGATCAACAAGGACAAGGCTGTTTGTACACCCCTTTCCTACACATACACACCCCATATCAATCTGGACAGAAAACATAGGACGAGTTTACAAGTCTTCCCAGGAGCCCAGGATTATTTGCTTTGTCTCTATATTTGTCCCAGAGCAAATGTTTGATCTCAAACTAATGCCTGTCTTCAAGATGTCCATGCTTCGGTATGTTAGGACTCTAATCCTTTGCATATTGATGCTACCTCGCTGGAGTCAAACAAGTCCAATTCCTTCCTTGGATCAACCATTTTCAGGAGGTCTTGGAGTGATGGATGCATCTTTGCAAGACCAGGATGATAACGTAGACATTCAGGCACTTCTAGGTCAGTTCCTGTACATGATCAATTTGACAGAGCAAGAGCCAAAACTGAGGCCCCAGACTGCCAACGTTGAGGCACCAGAGTACATGCTGGAACTGTACAACCACTACACCAAGGATCGCAGCACCAGACCTGCAGCAAATATAGTACGGAGCTTCAAAAATGAGGGTAATTGTGTTTATTTCTTCATTAGCCGTATGTTGAAAACTATTAGTACATTCAAATTGGTTTGAATTATTATATCTTGATCCAAAGTATATCATCTGGTGGATTTAAAACGGTTTTATTTCTATAAGATAAAGATTAAAATTACTAGATCTTATTTTAGCCTGTAATTAAACGCCATTAATTGTGTTTGAGGGAACAGTTCTTGTTTAACACCATTGACATTTTAATAATAATCTTCATCTTCATTAATATCCTCTTGAGCTTAAATCATCATCATCACCACCACCACCACTGCATTATTCTGTAAATTGGAGGAAGGATGAGAAATTTAATCCTAGTTACGTAACTGCATCGTACACAATTGCCCTTACTAATCAGTGGCCATGTGTGTTATTTCCAGACTCCTCCCCCTATAGTGTGACAGGAAAAGGTGTGAGGACGCACCCTCTCATGTTTAACGTTTCCATCCCACCTCATGAGCGCATTATTGCTGCTGAGCTCCGCCTCTACATGCTGGTACATCGAGATCCTCAATGCACTGAGGGTGTTGACTGGAAGGTAACCATTTTTGAGAGACAAGTGGAAGGCGGTCTGTCAATTCCGCATTCTGATGGCGGAACTCCGGAAAATGATTTGACTGGTATGCAGAAGTTGGTGGTAAGACATGGCACGTTGAAGGAGAGCAGATGGGAGGCGTTTGATATGTCTGACGCTGTTCTGCACTGGAGAGGCCTGGACAACGTGAGCCATTGGCTTGTGCTGGAGGTGGAAAGTGAGAATGAGAATGAGCTGGCGGAAGAAGATAAGAGTCATGTTTTTATCAGCGTGGACGTTGAAAGGAGTGCAAGTGGAAAGCATGAACCAGTGTTAATTGTTTTCACAGATGACAAAAGTGATAAGTCAAAGAAGACAATCCCAGAAGACAACACCAGCCAGTTAGATCTCAATGAATTTTTGGCGGATGAAGCAGGTGATAGCAGTAACCAGGAAAATGAAGCCCTTTTAATGCAAATGCGCTCGAACATGATGTACGATAGTGCACCGCGAAGCCGCCGCAACGCGAAAGGAAACCAATGCAAGAGGACTCCGCTCCATGTAGACTTTAAAGAGATAGGCTGGGACTCGTGGATCATTGCGCCACAAGACTATGAAGCCTATACATGTCACGGGGAGTGCAATTACCCATTACTTCCACAAGAGACCCCCACCAGGCATGCCATTATCCGAACGCTGCTCTATATGAAAAAAAATCAGGTCTCCCAAGCATGTTGCGTGCCCACCAAGCTGGAGCCGATCTCTCTGCTATATAAAAATGACAACGGCCATGTCATTTTCCAACACAAATACGAGGGCATGGTGGTGGCAGAGTGCGGCTGCAGATGAGCTCTTTAAGCACTTATAAACTTTCTCCTGAATCAACTTTTCTGACACAAAAAGACATTACTGAGATTCCTGAGATGATAAGATGACTCAAATCTAAACAGACAAAAGCACCAAGATCAACAATGATGTTGTCTTTTGTGTGATAATTAACGACATATCTAGCAACTATTAATAAAAATGTATTTTGAGTAGCACGGTAGCACGATGCTATGTGAAATGTACAGACACTGTAACCTGGCATGGAATGGATGGACTTCATGAAGCATAGAGACTTTATTGTAATTTCACCAAATGCATATCTGCTTTTTATAATGCTGAGTAGTGCTTTTTATAGTACAAAAATAGCTGCAGTCAAGGATAAAGTGCTGTCAAATTCATTTCAGAATTATAATAAAGTGGAACATGGATTGAAATCTCAAACTACCAACAACATTATACATTTTTTATTTTTCATTTTATTTTTATTTCCCTATCTCAGTGGGCGAAGGCGGGGTACACCCTGAGCAGCTAGCCAGTCCATCACAGGGCAACATATAAAGAGTTTAGATCCAAAACCCAGTAAGTCCATTTGACCTCTTTTGATTGAAAACAATGAAATGTACCTGGTGGTAAGTGTTATCTTCATCCATTTCTCCTTTCTTGTTATGGAATGGTTAAGGGGCACTGAACAAAATATCAGATTGTTCAAAATAAACCTTTTCCAGGTAAATTTCATTGTTTCATTGTCAAGTGGACTTACTGGGTTTTGCATCTCTTCATATATACATATGGTGACTCAGTGGTTAAGGCTCTGGGTTTCAGATTGTAAGGTCAGGGTGTTTAATCCCTGTTATCACCAAACTGCCACTGTTGGGTCCTTGAGAAATGCCCGTAACCATCAAGTGTTTAGTTGTATAAACGGGATATAAATGTAAGTCACTCTGGATAAAGGCATTAGCCAAACGCTATATGTGTAAATAATGAATCCGACACACACACACACACACACACACACACACACACACACACGTGGGTAAATCTAGAACAGCCAATTAAATTCATGTGCATGTCTTTTAGACGGTAGGAGGAAACCGGAGAACCTGGAGGAAACCCATGCAAGCATACAGAGAACATACAAACTCCAGACAGAAATGCCCTCGCCAAGCCTGAAACTCAAACCCAGGGCCTTCTTGCTTAGAGCCACTATGCCAATGTGCCACCTTCCTAGATGTTAAGAATTAGGCTCTTATACCATAACAAAGACTATTTTTATTTATTAAACAATGACAAAGCATGCTCTTTCTCCATTTATAATTACATTAAATATGGTGAAACATTACTTACATTATAGAGTCTACAAACATTTTCTTATCTTTATATATATAAATATAAATATAAATAAATATACGACATGGCCCTGCGATGGCCTGGCGAGCTGTCCAGGGTGTACCCCGCCCTCGCCCAGAGTCGGCTGAGATGGGCGCCAGCCTCCCCGCGACCCTAATTAGGAATAAGCGGTTCAGAAGATGAATGAATGATATACGACATACTATTATGTTATTAAAAGCTTTATTAAAGAAATTTCTAAATCAGAGATCAGCTTTGAATAAATCAGAGGATTATTTGAGAATTCAACAGCACTGTAGAAAGACTGGAACTATTTATTCATTTTCTGAACCGCTTATTCCTTATTAAGGTCATGGGGAGGCTGATGCCCATCTCAGCCGACTTTGGACGAGGGCAGAGTACACCCTTGACAACTTGCCAGGCCATCGCAGGGCAGAAACATGCTGACGGCAACATAATGGCCTACTCTTTTCAAACGACAGCAATGGTTCTTTTACATGCCTCTCACCACAGACAGTGAGAGACATGGCTGGCCTTTGATAATCCAGTTAGCTGCAATGGGCGGACAGCAGTGACAACTTGGTGATAGTGAGGCTTTAACCCCTGACCTTCGTTTCAGTAAGCCAGCACCCTACCACCAGGCCACCACTGCCCCAGACTGGAACTAAAACAAATAAAATATGGTATATTTCTATTTTATTATATACTACACAGAAACAACAAGATCTGATTCATCGGCTGTCTGGTCATTAAAAGATGTTATGCGGGGTGAATAATGGTTGAATTGACTCATTTGTCAAACCACTTAACTCTACAAGAGTCGCGGTAAGCCTTGAGCCTATCTCAGCCAACACTGGGCGAAGGCAGGGTACACCCTTAACAGCTCACCAGGCCATTGCAGGGCAAAATGCAATTTGGAACACCCAATTAGCCTGAGGTGCATGTCTTTGGATAGTGGGAGGAAACCGGTGTACCCGGAGGAAACCTACGCAAGCACTGGGAGAGCATGCAAACTCCACACAGATACACCCAAACTCGGAACATGAACCCAGGACCTTCTTGTTGTGAGGCAGATGTGCTAACAACTATGCTAGTGTACCACCTCAACTGACTCAACACTACAGTAAAAACAAGCATGATTCTGTCATAGAAATCACAGCATAGGCTCAGGAACACTTCCAGAATCACTGTCTGCAAACAGATTTCATGCTATAGAATTATTAAATAGAAATATGACCGCCATCTTGAAATTTTTTTATAGCCATCCACTTTTTGAAAAAAATAGGGTCTACATGCCAAATTTCATGCTTGTATCACCATTTGATTGATTGTTATACCTCACTAAAATGCTCAAAATTATTTTCATCATTGTTCATTCATTTTCTGAACCGCTTAATCATAATTAGGGTCGTGGGGAGGCTGGCACCCATCTCAGCCGACTCTGGGCGAGAGCAGAGTACACCCTGGACAGCTCACCAGGCCAATGAGACAGATGCCGACCAATTACTGCAGACAGTGAGAGACATGGCTGGCCTTTGATAACCCAGTTAGCTGCACTGGTGGGACAGCAGTGACACTTCTTCATTGTTGACTTGCCTTATTATTATTTATTCTCTTTAATGGACAAAATGACAAAATGTTAGTTGTTGTAGCACTTAAACTGAAGACTGCACCTTCAACTGTGACCCGACATTCAAGTTCTCGATTGTTCCTCTCATTGATTGGCCGTAATCTACCCAGGCTGTCCATGGTCACAAAGCGCCACATGCCATACGAGCCTCTGCCACACTCTCTTCCACAAGGCCATGATAAGGAG
The DNA here is from genome assembly GCA_030014195.1 of Neosilurus mollespiculum. Classification (NCBI taxonomy): domain Eukaryota; kingdom Metazoa; phylum Chordata; class Actinopteri; order Siluriformes; family Plotosidae; genus Neosilurus; species Neosilurus mollespiculum. Next base: position 16,680,632 of record JAQMYF010000008.1, read on the forward strand.
GTGTCAGAGCTGGGAAGCTTGCACGCCATCACTCAAGATGAAGACCTTAATCCAAGTGGGGTCCAGCCAGGGCACACAGCCGTCGGATTCCACTGCGGGTTTTTTTTTTATTTTATTTTTTTAAATAATTGTGTTCACACATACGGCTACTTCCTCCCCATGAATCCACATATTAATCATCCAAAGAGTTGCCCAACACTAACTAACTAACTAAATAACTAACTAACTAACTAAACTGCAGAAGCATTTAATAAGCTTGATAAGTTTATTCTAATGTTCTGACCCGTTCTCTTTCATTGCATGCTTCATTTTCATATATGGTAGGTAGGTTCTACAAATATCCAGGTCTATGTATGAAATTTCTGCTTAAATGCCAAATAATTGCTATCCAGCTATCATTACTTAAGGCTTTTCAAGGCTTCCGCCGGTATTATCAGGAAAAGGTTTAATGCCAAGACCATTAAATACTTGATGTTCAATGATTTGAAAGCTTAATCTGTTAAATATACCTTTTTCTTTTCACTTTCTGAACCGCTTCATCTTTTAATAAGGTCATGAAGAAGCTGTAGTTCATCCCAAAGGCGGGGTACATCCTGAACCACTCACCAGACCATCACAGGCTATAAAAATACATCTCTTATATATTTTAATCTTGTATGGCACATCTGCTGTACAACATGAATGAGATGTTGCTATGGAAAAGAAGACATATTATCCTGAGAGAATTAAATATAAAGCTGTCCACTACCTGGCAACCGTACCTACTGTCCAAAAATGAATTAGCACTTTCTGATAAATCCAAGGGTGGCACAGCGGTGCAGTAGTTAGCACATCTGCCTCACAGCAAGAGAGTCCTGGGTTCGTTTCCCAAGCTCAGACGTTTCTGTGTGGAGTTTGCATGTTCTCCTCGTGCTTGTGTGGATTACTCCTCTGGGTACTCCGGTTTCTTCCCCTCGTCTTAGATAATGAATGGATGATAAATCCAAGTGCTACTAATCAAACACCGGTGTATCAGTATAGTAAGCATTTTACTTATGTTTTTGCAGTTCGCCACTTGTGACATCAATCACTTTATGGATGCAGTTATTTTCTGAGAGAGAAGCTTAAAAACTGCTGTATTTTCAACAGGGCTACCGAGTGAGAAGATATTATTTTTACTCTAAACCCATGTGGCTACAAACATCTGCAGTACACATGCTCTGAGACCAAAATATGGATCTGATGGAGGACTTTAGAATTTAGTATAAGAACTTAGGCTCTAACAGACTCTACAGTTTTCAACACTTTTATTTCTGTTTTGCCTTCTGGGTATGTTTTCAGCATGTTCACTTGATCCCTTGTGTCCTAGAATCTTAGCTTTAAAAAAATTACTTCACACTGAAAGAATTAGGGGTTTGCATGTTCTCCCTGTGCTTGTGTGGGTACATTATGCACATTATGCTAAATGGATGTCCCAAATTGCCCCTAGGTGTGGGTGTGGGTGTGTGTGAATGGTTGTGTGTGTGGTTCGGGGTGTACTTTGTCTTTGCTGAGATAGGCTCTGGCTGAGATAGGCTCCAGCCTCCCTGTGACCCTGTTAAGCAGTTCAGAAAATGAATGAATGAATGAATGAATACTGGAATTATAAATGAATGGTCTGGCTCTTAAGATCTTGGCGGAACTCGTAAGCAGTAATTAACAGAAGAGGAAATAGTAAGTGGGATTTAACTAGTTTATGATAAAAGGAAATTTAGACAGCAGATTTATTTCCTAGAGCTCATAAGTCATTTTTTTTAAATAGCTGGTTGCTGTTTTTGCATCTGTTGCGAGTTAGATTAGCTGTACTTCACTTTCCACCTGATTAAATCAATATTTATCTATTATTTATATATTATAATTATTATTAATGCACCAAATTGTATTACTTCATAATTAGCCAGCCGTAGTCTAATGATTACAGAAGTGGGTTTGGGACAGAAAGATGCTGGTTTAATTCCCGACAGTGGAGGGGAGTGAGCAGTACCTTCCCTTCCTCCACTTTCATGGCTGAAGTGCCCTTGAGCAAGTCACCTAACCCCCCAACTGCTCTCTGGGTGCAGCAATGTGGCTGCCCACTGCTCCAAGTGTGTGTGTGTGTGTTTACTTTGGATGGATTAAATACAGAGCCGAATTTCCCTTGCTGGGTTAGTACAGTATATCAAAACATATATATTTTATTAATAATAAAAAAGAATAATTAGGATTGCATGTTTAACATAATTTAAAGAGGCTCTGTCACAGCTGTTGCGCATATGCATGTCAGATGATTTAATCTGTGAAACGTTTCTACATCGAGCTCACACAAAGAATTGGATGATATATAGGCTTTATTTAGTAATTCTACAGAATTATGACAATTTTCTGCTTTTAAACAATAGTTTGGGGAAGACTCAAGTACAGTATGGCTGTGATGGTAATGGAGGTGGAGGGGGTTCATAGACTTTTGGAATTATAAATAATGGAAATGGTTTATCTCATAGTGAAAAATAATCTTGTGTTACTATAATCAGGGGTTTTTTAGAAGTTTTTTTCTCACCTCTACTGCACACGGTGCCAATTTGATCAACTTTTCAATGATTGAAATGAGTTAATCAGGTGCAGTAACGTAATTAAAGTGAATAAATCCTAGACATGCAGGGCAGTGGTGGCCTAGTGGTTAAGGTGATGGTTACTGATCTGAAGGTCTTCGGTTCCTTCCCCACTATCAGCACTGTTGGGCCCTTGAGAAAGGCCCTTAATGCTCAGTTGTATAAAAGTGATAATTGTGGATAAGAGCGTCTGATAAATCTATAGTTTATTCCTGAACTTTTTATTGACAGATCACTTTAGATTTAAGTTGAGATAATGTATTCGCCTGCTGGAGTTTTATTTATGTGGTTAAAATTGAAAAACATCTATTCAATATAAATAGATATCAATACTTTCAAGTTCGACTTCTAGCATTTTATTTGTCACATGAATAACGACCTCTTTCTTACGTCACACCGGCTTCCTCTAGTGGCCCGCGGCGTTATTACTCCTTTTAAAAAACGCCATATTATTTCCATTTGTTCCAGCTTTTTCTGCGCATGCGCACCTCGCCATATTGCTCCGGGAAAAATCAAAGCAGCTGCTGGGCGTAAGATGGTGCATGAACTCCTCAGCTCGCTTGTTTATTTTTGTTCAGAAGTTCTGCTTCTTTCCGCTTATGCGTCATAAAGCTTTTTTATTTTCTACATATTTCGGATTATCTTCTCGTCTCAAATGTCGGACGTGTAGCTTGTTTTCCCCCCCGTTTTCTCTGGGTTTACCTTAAACTGGAGAGAGTGGAGGTATCTATTTTAGCTTAGCTTAGCTAACTCAGTACTGAAGGTAACGTTACCGTCTTAAACGGTGATAAATGTTTGCTTAAAAAAAAAAAAGAATTGCTTTGGAATGTTTAAAACTAAACAGCAGGTCAGTAGTAACGTAGTACAGGTTACTGAAACTTTGGTTAAGCTGCAGCTAGTTGTCGTTTGCTAATATTTTGCTAACTGGCTAGCTACAGTTTACATGTTAGCTTTGTGGGCGGCTAGCTAGCAGCGAGGGTGAGAAGTGGCACACAGCTCTGAAACCGCTGTAATTCATTTATCACCTCTCCAGAAGTAGTAATAATATTTATTTAGACGTGTATTTGTCTTTTAAGGATGTCTGTTATGTTATTTAATCTACATATTAGCATTTTTGGCAAACTTTATGTAGTTTTCTGAGCAAAAAAGTACATCCCTGTTAAGCAGAGATAATCATCACAACAAGACTGGGTTAATAACCGGATGTAAAAATATCACGGTTTCATGATATTAAAGCAGAACTTTACCGAGTCCAGGGATTTTCCATCTGCTTTTCCAAAAGCTTTTTGTCTTCCACATTATTTTTCTACTAAAGTTATGTTTGTGTTGGTACTGAGGAGGAGGTGAGAGATGGATTAAAGTGCTGCCGCTTTTGTCTTTGTGTCTCGTGAAAAGCCAACAGCTGTCAAAGATTTTTGCTTTTCGCATAACATTATAGAATTCTTCATAAATCTAGGCATCATCTTAGGCATACATCCCCCCCATGTTTCAGCAATCATGTGATCAACTCGTGCTTCTTTCAGGTGGAGAATTGAATGGACACACCGGAACGCAGCCTGTTGATTCTTTTGTGCCTCTGAACACCTGGTGAGAGCGTTTTAAAAGAGGCTCAGAGACGACGGACGTCAGCCAGGATGTCGATTACGAACACGCCGACCAGCAACGATGCCTGCCTTAGCATCGTGCACAGCCTGATGTGCCACAGGCAGGGTGGCGAGAGCGAGACTTTCGCCAAACGAGCCATCGAGAGCCTGGTGAAGAAACTGAAAGAGAAGAAGGATGAGCTCGACTCGCTCATTACCGCAATCACCACTAACGGGGCTCATCCCAGCAAGTGTGTCACCATCCAGCGCACTCTGGATGGCCGACTTCAGGTCAGCTGGACCTTTGGTTAACCGATGTGAATGATGTACAGTGTATTGTGTTGCTGTTTAGGAAAAGTTATGTTAATTGGTTTTATCTTTTAGTTTGTTTTTTCTAAAGATAAAATGTGTAGTAAACATTTTTCGTATCAAAAGTAATAAGTGATGTCAATGTAGCATATCTAGTTTCTCTAAATGTGTTATGCAACTGCTTAGTTAATGTCCTCAGATAACATAATATACAAGGATCTGTGATGTACGGTTACCGTCCCGCACATTTTCCGTACTTAAAGCTCGTCACTCAGTCCAGTGCATACGATACCCTATACTCCTTGTAATTCTATCCCCATGATAACTCTGTTGCTTATCAGTTTTGGTTTACAGGCTCATGTGTCTACTCTATTGTCTTTAAGGTGGCCGGACGTAAAGGTTTCCCTCACGTGATCTACGCTCGCCTGTGGCGGTGGCCCGACCTCCACAAGAATGAGCTGAAGCACGTCAAATACTGCCAGTTTGCTTTCGACCTGAAGTGTGACAGCGTCTGCGTGAACCCTTATCACTACGAGCGCGTGGTTTCACCAGGTATAGGTCAGTCTGCGGTTTCAAATTATAACCATGCCGTGGTTTGTCGTCTTCGCTATGTGTGTGTTAAGGTCATGTTTTTTTTTTTGTCCTGCGCAGACCTTTCTGGACTTACACTCTCGGGTACTGGTGAGTCTCAGGTTTTTCTTGATGTTTTTTTGTTTTCATGTCAGATGCTGTTAATGTTGAGCTTCATTGTGGAAGTGTGAACCAGGTTAGGTTTTTATACCCAGGAAGCCTTATTATTAATAATGATCGTTCCTTCACATTCCAGGTTCCTCTGGTCTCATGGTGAAGGATGAGTATGACTACGACTGCCCGTCATCTTTACCCAGTTCTGAGGGCCACATCCAGACCATCCAGCACCCTCCTACGAGACCCATGCCAGAGCCGGCCTTCAGCAGTCCTGCCCTCCTTCCTCCCGCTGAAGGCAGCAGCTCAGCCTCCACCTCTGCCTTCTCCAGTATCCCGGTGGGATCCTCAGGTAAGACCATCCCAAACTGGGTGCTTCTCATTTTTTTCTTTTTTTTTTTTTTACACCCCTCTTCTGTTTTAGCTCCTCCCACCCACTGATGTCTTGAACCGTGTTGGCCTAATGAGTCACTTGAAGACCGTGATACTGGGTTTAATAGCTCTGCCTGTACCGTTTGAATCCTTGTAGTGAAATAGCACTGCATGGCTACGATTATACAGATACAGTATATTGTCCTGATTTGTAGGAGGGAAGGATGGACAGATAGCACCCACCCCTCGTCAGTTCCCCATGTATCAGAGCGATGCTAGCTAAACGTGGGCGTCTATGAGCGGGATAACCTCCAGCTGCCTCGTGAAGTGAGCAGCAGTTTGTAAAAAGTTTGAGGGATTAAATATCACTGCTTTAAATGTGATCAGGGAGACGGGGATTGTTTATCTGCTTCCGAGTGACTGGTTGTACACAGGATTGATGAGGTGGATATGCATTGAGCCTGAGGTGAATAATTTTTCTAGGATATAATATATGGGAATATAAGAAAAGCAAATAAAAATTTTTATGGTATATTTTGGTTGATTTTAAGTATTCTCCAGAGTTGTAGAGTGAATGTCTATTATTTCAAGAAAGTTAACCAATCAGATCGTGCCATTCCTGTGTATAGAATATACTGACTAGAATCGCTGAGAAGCACAAATAGAGGATCATTTTTAGCTTGTTATGAATACAAAAACATTAAGTTTATTTTCATAAATGCATATTTAAAACTTATTATTTTAATTTCTGTATATTTTTCTGAATGCATTGTTTTCCACTAAACTCCCTGACATTATTGCGATTAAGGGTGTACTCACATGTAAGCAATATAGCTGTGAAATAGTGTAACTTTATTTGGTTTTCGGTTTTGGCTGGCTGAAAAAAATGCGCGATCTCATCGAAAACCTTCAATATTCAATAGATTATTATTGAGGATGCATGACCCTGCACTTGCTGTGTGTCATGTATTGTATTGAACCTGCCCTTGAAATGTAAATAAAACAAATCCAAGTGCTTTCTTTCCCCTAATGACGTTTTACACTTTTTTTTTCTGTGTATTTTACCTTTAACCCTCATTTCATTGTCTCGAGTCCAGTGGGTCCGGTTGAATTAGTTGTGATTTCCAGCATGAGCTCCTCAGCTTTGGCTTATGGGACAGCCGCTGTTTCAGCCTCAGCTATTGGTTTGAAGCTAAAACACAGACGTGTGTGTGAGAGAGTGCAGCGTGGAGCTGCGTGGAAAAACCTGCGCCTTCCCCTGCGATGCGTTCATTCCATGTCAGATCGGAGCATAATTACCTGTTAGAGGTTTTTAAGTTTTTATTAAAGTTTATTATTTATTTTGGACGTGCATAACAGATTAGATCAGCTGCCCGACTCGCGTTGATAAAGGAAAATCCCGTATTATATCAGAGGAGAGATTATGTGGGAAATCCAAGTAGCAATTCCAGGGAAAGTAAATGAAAAAATATGTGTGTGTGTGTGTGTGTGTGTATATGCTTCCCATATGCCCACTGTAATACATCCCAAAGAATCAGATCCTGGAGCAAATGGGACAGATCTGAGATGTGCGTTCCTCTGTGTGTTGTGAAAAGCAGCTCCAGCAGTAAGTACATTGACACCGGAACAACCATTTATATTTAGACATATTATATTTTTATAATACGTGTGTGAAATAGCAAGAGGCACGTTGCATGTAGGAAATATGCAGATTTTTTTTATTTTGTAAAAGAAAGTGTAAATAGAGGCGCACAGGTCTCCAGCCTCCTCTATATAGAAGGGGCGGATTCGCATGACCTGGGCATCATTTCACGACTTTTTCTTTGTAAACATGGGGCGGATTCGAGTGACATGCAAAAATCAGATGTCAAATCAAAAACTGGCTTGTACGTTCGGCTGTGATTGCTTACTTGTGAGCTAGCCTTAACTATTATCTCTTGGTCCTGTGTGTGAAGCCACACAGAACAATTAAATTCCCGTTCTCTTTCCTCAGCTCAGCCCAGTATTCTCTCAGGGAGCCGTAGCGGCGAGGGTCTGCTACAGATCGCTTCAGGACCAGGGCAGGGTCCACAGCAGAACGGCTTTCCCCCGGGCAACTCCTCCACTTATCATCACAGTAAGCATCCTCCTGATCAGAAAGCTTTTCAGCATCTCTTTCACCAGGCTCCTGTACCAGCTTTTCTCCCCCCCGTGTTTTATGCAAACGAGAGCTCCTATTTGTTTCTATTAAACTTTCCTTTTGATGTGGTGAATCGTTCAGCTGCAAACATGCACGCTGGAGGTAGTTTCGCCTCAAAGCTTGTTTGTTTCATTCTTGTTTTTCAGGTGCAACTTCCACATGGACAAGAAGCAGTGGTTTTACTCCCAGCGTGCCTCCACAACAAAACGGACATATCCAGCATCATCCACCCATGCACCATCCAGGACACTATTGTAAGTCTGTGATCATTCTCTAGTATAAAGGTTCTCACTACAGGGGTGGAATTTAGCAAAACTAAGCTACTGGCCAACAGGACTAGTGAAATTATGAAACTACTTGTCCTCCTTCATATTCATTGGTCGGGAACTCTATTTTCTTTGCCTGTTGGATTTGTCAGGTCGCCAGCAGGATGACTTGCTAGCTAATTTTACTCGCCCTACAGATTTTTAACTCGTCACAGTCCAGAGGACTAGTGTTAATTTCCACCCCTGCGACGATCATCTGTTTAAACTTATTTTCTCTACACCTTTATTCAACCGATTAACAGCTGTCACTGAATACAGAAGAAAATATTAAAATGTCCTGAACAAAGGGTTCTCCAGGGTCGGGTAAACAGGACCCCATCTCAGCCTTGTTCATCTGATCTTATTGTCTTTGATTTTTTTTCTTAGGGCCTGTACACAATGAAATTGCATTTCAGCCACCTATTTCAAACCATCCAGGTAAGAACTTCTTTATTCTCCATTAAAATAATTCATTCTTATACGTGACCCTCCAGCACCAAACCAGTCGGAAGTCGCAGGGCTGTATTTTTATTGTTAAATATAGCAGATTATCTCAATTTAGTTTAAAGTCTGAGCAAGCCAATCAGAATCCGGCTTGCATAGCACCGTTAGGGTAATTCCAAAGCATCACACAATATTGACTGATGATTTTGTAGCATTTTCAGGATATTTCTAAGACAATCGGTCATACAGTAGGGATATATATATATATACACACACACACACATACAATATATATATATATATATATATATATATATTGTGTGTGTGTGTGTGTGTAATGTATATACACACACATACATACATACACTTCACCCTTGATTTCCCGGACTTCGGATTTCCTGCACAAAATCTGACGACCTTATAATTTTTGCCCCGGCTGTTCCTCAAGAGCCGCTGAACGTCTCATTCTGAAACTTGGATTGCAGGTTTGCTATAGACTTGTTAGTTTGTCTGTTTGACCTTTGACCTTGTCTCAGTGACCTTGTACATTTTATCCAGGCTGTTTCTCAAGAACTCCTAGGCAGATAATTCTGAAATTTTTGCATTCAGGTTTGCTATGGTGTGTGGGTGTGCATGGTCAGTTTCTCTGTTTGACCTTGACCTTTATATATGTCACCTAGGCTATTTCTCAAGGACTGCTGAGGGGTTTCACCATCTCTGGTGGCCACTTTTTTTTAATGCTAAATTACTGTTGACCGTCTAATGCATTAATCTTCAATATCTAAAAATGCGATACTATGACTTCAGACTGGTTTGGTGCTGGAGGGTCGCATACGAAATCGCAAATCTGACAAAAGGTCTGTAAGTAAACTTGTGAATTATATGTGAAGGGATTGAGTTATCCAGGTTATTAAATTCTTTGGTAGGATTAAATGATAGTATTAAATTATTATTTTAAAACCCCTGAGATGAGAGGTAAAATGTCTTAGCTGGTTTTTACAGAATCTTTTTTCTTACCCAGCTCCTGAGTACTGGTGTTCCATCGCCTACTTTGAAATGGACGTGCAGGTCGGTGAAACTTTTAAAGTTCCTTCAAACTGCCCCATAGTGACCGTGGATGGCTATGTGGACCCGTCAGGAGGAGACCGCTTTTGTCTGGGCCAGCTCAGCAATGTACACCGAACTGAGGCCATCGAAAGAGCAAGGTCTGTGTAATGTTTTATTTTTCAGCTTCAAAATTATATCGTTGTATCTGTCAGCTGGTTTAATGTTGTAGTTGGATTGTCTTGAATTTTCAAGTGGATTTCCTGCTGATTCGGTCCTTTCCATTCCAAAATTACTCAGATTTCTGCTTCACACATTGTTTTGTGTTATAAGTTTATTATAATGCTTCTAGTAAATTCTGATGCACCGTTTTGATGGATTTGACTGATTTGTTGTGTCCCAGGCTGCACATCGGTAAAGGCGTCCAGCTGGAGTGCAAAGGTGAGGGTGATGTGTGGGTGCGCTGCCTCAGTGACCACGCCGTTTTTGTGCAGAGCTACTACTTGGATCGAGAGGCTGGCCGTGCCCCTGGAGACGCCGTGCATAAGATCTACCCCAGCGCATACATCAAGGTGAGAAGTTAGGTGTCCTGTTTGTTGGGAGCATCAGCTGATTTGTTAAGTGAGTGGAAGTGATGTGATCATCATCTCATCAAGAAACTCGCTTATTACACACTTACACTCATTAGTTTTATTCCCGTGTTGCTGTGATGCAGGTGTTTGACCTGCGTCAGTGCCACCGGCAGATGCAGCAGCAGGCGGCAACGGCTCAGGCAGCGGCTGCAGCTCAGGCAGCAGCGGTGGCTGGAAACATCCCCGGGCCTGGATCTGTGGGTGGCATCGCCCCTGCGATCAGTAAGTAACCACCTCCCGGTTCTCAAAATGGTTTACTGAATAAAACTTGGTCTTGTTGATCTTTTTAAAATAAAAAAAGCTTGGTTGCCATATTTGTGCAATACATTGCACGTTTTTCTTCCTCTCAACAAACTATTATGAGGATGGGTTTCCCTTTTGAACCTGGTTCCTCTCAAGGTTTCTTCCTCGTGTCAACTGAGGGAGTTTTTCCTTGCCACTGTCGCCGCGGGCTTGCTCATTAGGGATGTGTAGGGGTTGTAGAACAATTCTTAAGATTTTTCCTTAAATTAATTTTACTATGTAAAGCTGCTTTGTGACAATATGAACTGTAAAAAGCTCTATACAAATAAAACTGAATTGAATTGAATTATGGTTTATAAACCGTTTGCATTCAAGATGTCATTCAAATGTTTATTTCATTTAATTTAAAACATATTTCCACACTTCTTACTCTTTTCTTAAAATATCACTCAAACATGTTTCCCCTGTTTTTGCGTGGGTTTCCTCCGGGTACTCTAGTTTTCTCCGACAGTTCAAAGACATGCAATTCAAGCATTTTTGGCTCTTCTTGATTGGTCCTAGCTGTGTATGTGAGTGTGAATGGTTGTGTATGTGTTCACACTGCCACAGTCTGTTCAGGGTTCTGCCTTCGCATAGTGTCGGCTGAGATAGGCGCCAGCTGCACTGTGACCCTAGTAAGATTAAGTGGTTTAGCAAATGAGTGAGAGTGTTTAGGAATTGATGTCAACCGAGATAACAGGAAGCGCACGCGTAACTAGATATAATGGTAACGGTGTATTGTGGTCTGCCACAGGTCTTTCTGCTGCTGCTGGCATCGGCGTGGATGATCTGCGCAGACTGTGCATCCTGCGCATGAGCTTTGTGAAAGGTTGGGGTCCCGATTACCCTCGGCAGAGCATTAAGGAGACACCATGCTGGATCGAGATCCACCTGCACCGGGCCCTGCAGCTACTGGATGAGGTGTTGCACACCATGCCCATAGCCGACCCACAACCGCTGGACTGAACGGCTCTTTCTCTCTCTCTCTCTCTCTCTCTCTCTCTCTCTCTCTCTCGCTCTCTCTCTCTCTCGCTCTCTCTCTTTATGTAAGAGCCAGGTACTGAACTGTGAGGGTTCTTTTTTTTTTTTTTTTTTTTGGTTTCTTTTGTCCCCCAACCGATGAACTGTGCGACAGTGTGGAAGAGCTCAAAGCCGACCCTCAGCCTCTCATTAAACACAAGGCGAGCTCAAAGACGTTGACACGTCAAAAATTTGACTTTCTTTTTATTACAGTGGAAAGGCGCTCCATGATTTCAGCCAAACTCCTCTGTTGTCGCTGTTGTTGCTGACGTGGCGCAGGAGTCATATTCACAAATAAGGAATCGAATTTGTGAGCTTTATGTGAGGAAGCAGTGTGGTTTACCCTCATCACATGCAAATATAAACCCAGGAAGTGTCTATTGGACGTTATTACTAATTTATAGAGATTTAAAGGTGTTTTTTCCAAAATTCATGGATGTAGTTTCCACAGGCTGCAACAGATCAGGATGTTCAGGGACGCTGTGTGCGTGCATGTCTGCGACAACAGAATAATCACTGCTTTGCAGGAGAACGTTTAATGAATACATTTATGAAGTTACTGACCTGTGTGTTAATATAGTGCAGGAATTTACGCCATTATTATTATCTTGAAAATAGATTTAAAGTTGGGGGTTCTGTTTTGGAGCCCTCTGCTTTTTGTCCCCAGGCTGTCCACACCTCCTTTGTTGAAAGCATGTTACCTGGCATTCAGTCAGGTTTTAGGAAGAATGGTTAAAGGAGAGAAAGAAAAAGTGCCCATTTTCCAATATTGGGTTCATGGAGGAAAATCTAAAATGAACGCGAGAACTAATCCCAGTGGTGATATTGTGAATCACAGACGGCACCTTTATCTGCTGGTATTTATTATTTGAGCCATCCCATAGCTTATTAAACCTTGTAGCATGTATTATTTTTCCTGTTGAAGCCATTTTGCTATTTCCTCACGCAGACAAGATAAAGGAAGATTAGCGGGGAAGTGATAAATCATCAACTAATATAGCACTTTACTGATTTTTTTAAAAATATGCTTTTCATTTTTCCTCCCTTTCTAAATAATTTCTAACAGTTAGCTGTGCGCTACTAATCTGTGATGGGATGTTAAACCGTGACTGTGGTTCATTCACAGCTTTATGACTGAACATTAATTTTTTTAAAAGGATATGTGTATCTCTGCTTGACGTCTAAATGCATGTTAAAAGGGCTTGTGGTGATCTCCACATCATACAAATTTCTTGGCCTTGAAACAAGCGTCATAAAGATACCTCTCTCTAAAGGTTCTCTTGTGAACCAAACTCTTTTCATATGCATTTTTAATTTTGCATCTTTCTCAGTAAATGTGTTAATCAGAAGCCACAGCAAAGCAAAAGTTTTGTGTGTACATGAAGCCATATGAAATGAGAGAGCAGAGAACGTCAGTATTACTACTTAAAGCCTGTGTATGTACGTCCTGGCTCTTCTGCTTTAAGTACAAACTGACCGAGTTTAGACAATCCTGTCGGCATGACCTCTGTTAGTGGTCTGACCTAGAATGTTCTCTTTTTTTTTTTTTTTTTTTTTTTTTTTTTTTTCTAATCTTACGATATGCAGCCTGATTGTCCTATAGCAATTTGTATTGGAAAAAAAATGTTGAAGTTTCCATAGGAACCTTTGTTCTTTCAGGTAGATAATTGATTTTATCAGTAAACTGAAATATATTTCAAAGTAGGATGTTGAACAATTGTTGATGTCTTGTGTGTTTTTTATTTTATTTTTTTTGGGGGGTCCTCTCAAAAGGCTTCTAGAACTACGTGGTCATTTACATGCTCAGAATAGTAATTTTTTTTTTGGTCTACATTTTGTATGTACTGTTTACATGGCTAATGAAAGAATATTCCACTAATGTTCCTGTGCACAAGCAGATGTATATACCCCACCCCTGCAAGTGATTTTATGTAAAACATGAACAGAGCTGAGTTTAAACAAGTGCTTTAAAACCCCAGCACTACACGTGTACAAAGAAATCCTGAATAAAATCAGCACAATTAAGTAAACATTTAAATCGGAATATCCAAATGGAGTATGGCGTTTACATGACCTGATACTCTGGTTTTATTCTAGTCAAAAGACATGCATTAGGCCAATAGGTGCCCCTAGGTGTAAATGGTTGGTGTGTTGGCACTGTGGACTGATGAGCTGTCAAGGGTATATCCCGCCTTCACCCAGAGTTGGCTGAGATGGGCTCCAGCGGTTCGGCAAATGAATGACCGACTTGTCAAATTTTCCATATTATCGTGCTCGGAATAATAGTGGAATATTAATATATAATACATAAAATGTTAATGTACAGGTTATTTTATTGATAATTTACTGAGGAAAAGTAGAAATAGACTAAAATGAATGCTTATTCATGTAGTTATCCAATCAGCTGTGACCAGTCAGGAGCATGGAGAAAATGTGATCTCAGTGAAATCAGCTGTGGTCAGGTTGGTTGGGGTTTTCACAGAGTGGTGTGAAAAATAAAACCGGAGCAGTGATGAGGTCAGAGGAGAACAGCCCAACTGGTTCAGAAGTCTACAGTAACTCTTTTCTTCCATGGTGAGCAGAAAAGCAATTTTACTATTAAATTTGGCTGGTGAGTGTCCATGTGGTACAAACAAACCAAAATTCCTAAATGTGTGTGTTTTAACTTTTTCATGAAGCCAAATGTAAGCACGGGTAACTATAGCAAACAGCAGCATTGAGACTGAGATCTTTCAACAAGGAAAAGTTTATTAATTGAAAGACAAGCCACAAGTAAGTAAACAACACTAAGAAGCTAGCCTGAGCTCAAGTCTGAAATATTCAGAAAAAACAAACTACATGTGTCTTTGATATTTTTCCCCCCCTTTCCTTGTAGACGACACACTAAATGTTAATATACACCTTTATAAATATAAAAGTTCCCCAGTTTTGTCATCCTTCATGTAAAATACACAATACAAATCACTCTACACATATTGGTTAGCTCTTACCAATTTTTCTGAGAATATAATTTACTAAGAGAAATTGGAACACCACGCGCACACAAAAAAAATTAATAAAATACAAATTGTATGTATATGTAAAGTACAATACGTTGTCCAAACGAGAAAGAGAAAGAGGCATAAAAGAATCACAATGTACACTTCAGTGGTTAAAGAAAGGCGAGTAAATAAATAACCATCCGTTTTAGCTCGTTATTTACAACTAAGACTGCTTTTCCGAGCTGAGTCGCTCAGTAGTACCACAATGCTTGTGCTTGCATTAGAACGCGCTACAGCAGGCCACGGCGCACTACGTAAACTGTCAAATGGCACTTAAAAAATAATCCCAAAACAACAACAAAAAAAACATCTCAACCACGCCACAAAGAAGAAAGAAAAAAGTGATGACTGGGATAGTGCAGTGGTCATATCGGTAGACTCCAAAGAGTTCTACGTTTCCCATGGTAAGAGATTAATACAGTTGTCAGTCACCACAACGGCAAAATGAAGTCATGGATGTGCCTCTAAATGTGCATGTGCATATCTGGTCGGTGTGTGACTTGATGAGGGATGTTGAACAGGAGGGACACCTGAACCACATGTAAGAGTAGACCTGTTGAGCATGCAGCTAAAAACGCCACTGTTCTGCCATTATAGTAAGAATAATCGACGTTTTATCTGCTCCTGGAGGTCTTGGTGAAATCGAAGGCACTGAAGTCTCTTTACCAGTGAAGCTGCCTTGCTAGAACTAGAACTCCTGTTCCCTCCAGCTCAGGTGGGGGATGTTTGATATGTTTGTCATGTGTTCTTCACAGCCTTTATAGGATACACACTTAAAATCAGTTAAGAGTCCAAGGACCCTTGTGTTTTCGCATGGCAGATCTGTCGGGGTTGGACACAAGTATCCTGTTCTAGATATTTCTATCGTACATGATATGCATGATTTTACACGAGCTTGCTAGGCTTTAAAAATAAATTAACACTGAAAAAAGGAGGATCAGTTAAAACGAGATTCAATCCTATCAAATGTTTCAAAGGTTAAAGGTCATCAAAAAACTAGTATGCATCAGAAAAAAAGTGTATTGTAGGGCAAAGGTGGCTTAGTGATTAGGCTTACTGATCAGAAGGTCAGGGGTTCAAGCACCAGAACCACCAACCTGCCACCGTTGGGCCCTTGAGCAAGGCCCTTAAGCCTAAACTGCAATTGGCTCTGGCTAAGGGTGTCTGCTAAATGCCATTAATGTAAATGTATTGTGACAGAATTTAAAGGTACAGTGTGTAAGATGTATCTAACGGCGTCTAGTGGGGATTTTTCAGACTGCAGCCAAATTCATTTCTGACCCCTTCCCCTTCAAAACCTGTATAGTTCTGGGCTACCCCAAAATACATGGTGGTGCAAAATGGTGGCCTCTGTGAGAGGGGACCCGCTCCCCATATAGACAGAAACAGCTTATACTAAGAATTTCAAAAAATTAATGACCTTTAAAAAAAAAAAAGATTATAGATTACTTTTTCACTCAATTTCCGAACCACTTAATCCTATATTAGCCGCCCAAGCAGTGAGGTCCAGACATCCCTCTCCCCAGCTCTTCCGGGGGGCACCGAGGCGTTCCCAGAGCAGCCAAGAGACGTAGTCCCTCCAGCGTTTTCTGGGTCAACCCCAGGGTCTCTTCCCAGTTGGGCATGGCCGAAACACCACACCAGGGAGGCGTTCGGGAAGCATTCTAATCAGATGCCGAGCCACCTCAACACGGAGGAGCAGCGGTTCTACTCTGAGCTCCTCATGGATGATCAAACTTCTCACACTATCTCTAAGAGAGAGCCCTGCCACCCTGCAAAGAAAGCTCATTTCAGCCGTTTGTATTCGCGATCTTGTTCTTTCGGTCACTACCCAAAGCTCTTGACCATAGGTGAGGGTAGGAATGTAAATCCACTGGTAAACTGAGAGCTTTGCGTTCTGGCTAATTAAATAATAAAATAAATATCTAATTAGCCTAATGAATGAAAAATGTAATTTCTGCTAATAATTTCCCCAAAAATGTTACACACTGTACCTTTAACTGAGATATAGTTGATCTTGGAATTAACCGATGAATTCTTGTGGCATATAAGTAGGGATGTCTTTTTTTCGGGGTGAAATTAAATGGCTCAGATACATTCTAAACTGCATAGTCCACTATACAGTGAATGGTGACAAGCTATTTCACTGCTTGTGAGCTAAATTCAAGTATCGCTAGTGCTTGGAAATCAGCTGCATTTTCATTTACTTAAAAAAAATATATATATATTATTATTAAAAAAAAAAAAAAAAAAATCCCACTTCCTCAGTAACCCACTAGATCTCCTCCCCTTAAAATCCAGTGAGTTTACGGTCATTAGTACTTGACCAAAATGCTTTAAACACAGTACTTTATGATTTGGAAAACAGCCATCAACTCTAGCAAGGCCAACTTCAGTGCGACATAAAACAAGGGTAGAGCATTTTGGGTCTAAAGTGAAATAAATAGTTTGCGAATTGAATTAAAAACAGAAGGCTTGCTGTTCATATGGGGGGAAAAAACAGGCAAGAAAGAAAGTATTGTGCAGTGGCACAATATATATAATATATATACAAAAACCTGCAAAATTGTGACATTCTAGCAGCACAATAAAAAGCATGCAAGACCAAAAGCACTTTCGTTTAAAACCAACCAATGGCGAAAAAGCTCTTACTCCAGGCACAAGAGGATACGACAAACCGTCACACATTCGTACAAAAGAACAAAATCAAAATCTCGATCAATGGAGGAAAAAAAATAAAGAGGCACAGAATTACACACCTTAGTATCACAACCTCTGGATTTCCTGGCAGCTGCCTCACTTTTGGTCAGATTAAGTAGCTAACAGCTCTTACCATACAGAAAGTGACTTTTTTTTTTTTTTAAACCTCTCCCATTCCATTATACAGATTGCACTTGGAGTTGAAAAGAAACAGACCAGCTCATGATTATCAGTTACTTTGACAAATCATTCGTAAATTATACCACATGACCGTGATCGACACTTTACCTCCTTATATAAGAGTGAGGTGTGTGTTTAAGACAAATCATAATTAAAATGAAATTGTGTCAGTAGTAAAGACAATATTTCTCCAGTGATGTTTTTAAACAATCAATAAGTCCAAATACCATAATAATAAGTCCATTATGTAGCCTGTGCCTTTTACCGGAGTGCCACTACACAGACTAGTATTATCTCTCAGATGAACTGGATGCTCCCTCCTACCCCACATTGTGGAGCAGCTAAATGTGTTTTTGGCCAGAATCATTCAGTTACAAGCATGAAATTTGGTATGAATATACTTTAAGTCACTATTTGAGAAAAAAAGTGTTAGCCATCAAAAATTCCAATATGGCCCCATTTTTTCAAGATGGCTGCCAGTTCACCAAAAACAGCCATAAACCAAAAGAAGAAGAAGAAAAAAAAAAAAAAAACCCCGGTGATCTCTGTCCAGTTCCTCTGGGCAGATGAAGCTCAATTGCTGGGTAAAGGCAGTACATCTAGGAGAAGGAAAACTCTGAAATTGTCAGGAATCTTCAGGAAACTAGACTCAGTGAACCCATTTACCCACGAAAAGTATAGAAGGTTCTTGCTGTGTTATACAGTGGTGCTTGAAAGTTTGTGAACCCTTAAGAATTTTATACATTTCTGCATAAATTCGACCTAAAACATCATCAGATTTTCACTTAAGTACTAAAAGTAGATAAAGAGAACCCAGTTATATAAATGAGACAAAAATATAGTTTACTTGGTCATTTATTTATTGAGGAAAATGATCCAATATTTTATAAGTATGTGAGCCTTTGATTTCAGTATCTAGTGTGACCCCCTTTTGCAGCAATAACTGCAGCTAAATATTTCCGGTAACTGTTGATCAGTCCTGCACATCGGCTTGGAGGAATTGTAGCCCATTTCTCCGTACAGAACAGCTTCAACTCTGGGATGTTGGTGGGTTTCCTCACATAAATTGCTTGCTTTAGGTACTTCCACAACATCTCAATTAGATTAAGGTCAGGACTTTGACTTGGCCATTCCAAAACATTAACTTTCTTCTTACCATTTAACCATTCTTTGGTAGAATGACTTGTGTGCTTAGAATCATTGTCTTGCTGCATGACCCACTTTCTCTTGAGATTCAGATCATTGACAGATGTCCTGACATTTTCCTTTAGTATTTGTTGGTATAATTTCAGAATTCATTGTTCCATCAATGATGGCAAGCCGTCCTGGTCCAGATGCAGCAAAACAGGCCAAAACCATGATACTACCACCACCATGTTTCACAGATGGGATAAGGTTCTTATGCTGGAATTCAGTGTTTTCCTTTCTCCAAACATAACACTTCTCATTCAAACCAAAAAGTTCTATTTTGGTCCCATCTGTCCACAAGATACTTTTCCAGTAGCCTTCTTGTTGGTCCTCAGAAATCTCCTTTGTTGGTGCCATGATACACTTCCACAAACATGCGTTGACACTTTGATTCGTGTTCTTTAAATTAAACAGGGTGCCCACTCACACCCGATTGTCATCCCACTGATTAAAAATACCTGACTCTAATTTCACATTCAAATTACCTGCTAATCCTAGAGGATCACATACTTTTGCCACTCACAGATATGTAATACTGGACAATTTTACTCAATAAATAAATGACCGAGAAAGATATTTTTGTCTCATTTATGTAACTGGGTTCTCTTTCTCTACTTTTAGGACTTGTGTGAAAATTTGATGTTGTTTTAGGTCGTATTTATGCAGAAATGTAAAGTTTTTAAGGGTTCACAGACTTTCAAGCATCACTGTAAATTGCTTTCCATGCATAAAGGCCATCAAAAACCCACAATCAAAGCATTTTGAATGTTTGAGCTGTTTTCCAGCCATACACCATCTTGAAAAAGAACCAGAGTTATCTGATTTTTAATATGAAAAGCATCTACCTTCACAGTGGCTAAGTCGTCATTAAACAATGATAGGAGAACGGACGCTAACAATTTCATAGTTCTTGAGTTCTGACATAGTGAATATACCGATCATATGTTTTTCAGTATTTCTATGAATCAAGTTTTATGGACAAATATGTAGCAATACCGTGGAACTTAGTATATTTTGCATATTGTAAAATGGCTGCCATATTAGATTCCTGAAATGCCAGAACTGTTTTCAAGTCAGTAATGTTATGGCAAAGAAGCACAAAATTTATCTAATATCTGCACTTTGGCTATTTATACAATATTTTGACATTTTTTCATGATAAGCTATGTTGGCCATAGGGGAAAATGACTGCCATACTGGAATTTCAACAGGCCAGCACTTTTTTCTTAAAGTCTACCCACCAATGAGTATTTCTGCCAAATTTCATGCTTGTATCATCAAATGAATGACAGTTTGGCTTATCTGCTCCACTAACAGATCTCTGAAGGATGTGTATCAAAAAAACACCATACAGTCTGAACTCCCTTTGACAGTCAGTGCACGGCTCAACCAATGAAAATAAAAGAGCTACAAAAGCAACACCACCTGCTTAGAATCAGCTATACGACACAAAAAGTATAAACTTATCCTATATATATATATATATATATAATTTTTTTTTTAATATTTATACCAATATATATATTTATTTATATATAATCATATAGCAAGTTTTGGTCCCCTGTACAGATATCCAGTGTGTAACAAAGGGAATGACTGTGTGATGAATCGACGAGATTAAACAGCATGACACAACACACATCAAAACTCGTGGGGCGTTCGTCCAACAGCTGGCACCACTGGTGTGAGGTAGGGCGACGGTTACACAAACGATTCAACAAACATACCACACACACACACACACACACACCTCAAATCAACTCATTCTGATGACGGATTACAAATCCAACCACGAGTCCAGTTGCAGAGATCAGGTGTTAGATATCAAGCAGTGACAATTTATTTGCAGCGAGTGTTTTAGTAGAAAAGGATCGGCCTCCTTCAGTGCGTTGCAGGCGGCTTCAATGAAACGGAAAAGCTGTTGCTGGGTTAAGGCACTAGCATGAACCCGAGGTACATTAAATCCCTGACATTAGGTTTGTTTTTTTTGTTTTTTTTAACCTTTAAATGAGAGAGAGAGCACAGGTACGAGAAAGGACATGAAGCTGTACAACAGCCTGGAACAGCCAATAAAAACTTCCTGTGTTTTTTTTTTTTTTTTGGTCCAATCAATCAAACAAACAAAAAAACCCTCCACCGGAACTCACCAGGTCTGCACTGGATACGTAGAGGATATGAATGAATCCTCTAAGACCAGACCAAGAGACTGATTCGACAAACAGAAGGCAAGGAGGCGGCTGGATGTCTCTGGACAGCTCGCTTGAGGTTATAGCAGCACAAAACACAGCAAGATTTCCAACTCTAACACAAAGCCATGTGTAGGGGATTAAAAAAAGACCAACAGTACAAATACATTAAGATTCAGTGGTGGTTGTTTTTCCTGTGAAACAAGTGGCTTGGATTTGAGTTCTTGGTCATCTGGGAGGGGAAAAAAAAAAATAAAAAATTATTTTTAGCATAGGGATGTTAACATTGAGCAACTTTCTCTTTCGGGCTGCTCGGATTCAAATAAACTAACCACAGACACATTGATCGAACAGCAGCGCCGAACTGAAGCGTCTGCTGATGTCGTGTTGTGATCAGATGCTGCTGAACATAACAGAGCACGCTTTGTTTTGACAGACAGTGATGAAATGGAAATTAATATAACTTGGAGGAGTCATATGGAGAGACGGGTGTGTATGTGAGAGAAAGCTGGTGAAAATGTCACACAGAGGCATAGGCATTCCCGGCGCTGCCGCAGTGACGAATGGTGGACTGCTGTTGTGCGTTCATTGTACCCAGCATGTCTGGCTGCACCACGCCTACCACAGCACTGCTCCCATCTTCCATGGTCCCCACCTGCAACACCTGAATCACCTCCGCCTCCGTTTTCTCTTGCTTGGTCAGGGGTTCGCCTGCGTCCTGCATCTCTTCGTCCAGCTCACTGTCCATCTCGCTTACCTCATCTGAGACAGAAAACAGAAATGTCAAGTTAGTATGAGGACCATCATTCTTTTAAGATTTGCATTTTTAAAGCGAATTAACTTAATGGATAATTTGGTTAAGCCTGATGCATAACAGCAGGAGAAACCAGTATGCAGAATGTAGAAGAAGCCATGATTTAAACACGCCTACCTTTATCAACGTTGGTGGGTGACATGGTGTTCAGGTCATCAAACTGAAAAAAGGGTAAAATTATAATTGGCTAAAATAATAACACACTCAGTGTTGTAAGCCTCAGCCATAACATGTATCTGAATATACACTACATTGCCAAAAGTATTCGCTCATCTGCCTTCACACGCATATAAACTTAAGTGACATCCTGTTCCCATGGGGTTTAATATGACGTCGGCCCACCCTTTGCAGCTATAACAGCTTCAACTCTTTTGACCATTCTTCCAGAAGCTAATTTGTAAGGTCAGACACTGATGTTGGACGATAAGGCCTGGGCTTGCAGTCTCCATTCTAATTCATCCCAAAGGTGATCTATCGGGTTGAGGACAGGATTCTGTGCAGGCCAGTCAATTTGCTGGTTTTTCCACACCAAACTTGCTCATCCGTGTCTTTATGAACCTTGCTTTGTGCACTGGTGCACAGTCATGTTGGAACAGGAACGGTCCATTCTCAAACTGTTCCCACAAAGTTGGGAGCGTGAAATTGTCCACAATCTCTTGGTATGCTGAAGAATTCAGGGTTCCTTTCACTCCAACTAAGGGGCCAAGCCCAGCTCCTGAAAACAACCCCACACCATAACCCCTCCTCCATAAAAATTTGTCAGACCGTTCCGTTCTCCTGCCAATCGCCAAACCGAGATTGGAACACCTGAATTCAATTATTTGAATGGGTGATTGAATACTTTTGGCAATAGTGTATATGTGCCCTGTATAAGACTTCAAAAGCTAAAGATTTACATTCTCACAGTGAGCGCTCTGACCACTCTACTGGTTTCACTGCCAACAATCCGAGACAGCTCATACAGCAAGACAGCCAATCAAAATATCTGACATGTTATCTTCGACCTCCTGATGAAACCTGCTATCTCCACTTTTGGTCAAAGTGAGATTGTTTATGAATATACATTAAGATAATGCATCTACTTGGAAAAGCTGGTGGCTCCATCTATCTGTTTTGGGGTAAACACACACACACACACACACACACAGTAGAGTCTCGTTAATATACGCATGTCCAATGCTCCTCAACACATTAATTGAGACCGCTTTTTTGCATGTGAAAATTCTTATTCTCAAAAGCAGAAATATGGTCACGTGCCCCCAAAATGTATGAAGACACTCATGTGAAGAAAAAGGCTTTCAACAACACTCGTGTGCAGGCGTGAACGCTGCCATGGATCCAAACAGAATATTGCTCTAATATGGTCAAAATTCTGTGAAAAATCACAAAAGGGTGGGCGCATATTAAGCAGAAACGGATTTAAAAGAAGTGCATATTAACGAGACTCTATCATTGGTTCATTCTTTGAAACTGGTACCATAAAGTGTGACATTCACAATCCCCACATTTCAGTGTAGTGCAGCTTATTTCCCTCGATATTGACCATAAATTCATGAACCATTGTTACAAAGACAGTGAGAGAACTACTTCATGAACATAACTGTACTTTTATTAGTAACAAACAGGAATAAATCTGTATGGAACACCAAATTCATCTTCAAATTCATTCACGTATGGACACCAAATTCATCTCATTTGTTTTTGGTGAACTGCTTGACTACGTGTGAAATAAATATACTTCAGTACAGTGAACGTGATAACATGGAACCTCACAGGAAAAATGGGTCCGTTCTGTTTCTAACTGGCGTGGACACCACTGGTTATGCACGGAACCATAAATTGATGTGCGATTCTCAGTCCACAAAGTAAGAAAAACAAGAATTTCTAATTTGGATATAAATTTTAATGTAAGATCTATATTGCATGCCCTACAATTTGCACTTTGAGTTGATACTTCAGCGATAGCATGGCATGACACATAAGTATCAACAATTTCACAACTTTCGTGCACACATTGAAACCAATATTACAGAAAAAAATTTTTTTTTTTTTTCACTGGATGTATCTGAATAATTTTGTCTGATATGTATGTGTTTTGGGCAGAGACTGCTCTTTTAATTCTTAATAGTTTTTAGAAAATATTATGTACAAAATTAAAATTGACCCAGTTTTAGAGAATGACCCAATAATATAATAATAAAACAATAAGAATATATACATATATTATAAATAAAATTTTTTTTTTTAGATTAGATTCTAGATTAGTAGAATACACACCTCTCCCATCACTCCAATGGGTGTCTCTCCAGTCGCCTGGGCAACACGGTGCTCTACCAGGTAGAACATGTACTCGTCATAGAGCAGCCGGATCAGATGAAAGGAGCCGAAGCTGGCAGCACTGCGCAGGGTCAGATCTCTGATCACCATCGAGCTGCAGAGTCACAACATGAAAAGGTTAAGGCCATTTTCCTGCATTTTTAAATATTTGAGATAGTGGCACTCAAGACTCGGTAATAAAACTCCTTTAGAGTGCAAAGTACAAGTTGCCTAGTGTTATATGTTTGATAAGGTTGGCCTGAGGCACGCTCATAGGAGGCCCAGTGAAAGGCAATAGTACCAGAGAAATGCTGGTAAATATAATAACATTAAAAGAAAGAAGGCCGTGAGACAAGTATGAGGAGGCATAGCTTGCCTATAAAAGGACCACTTGAGTAGGAACTGACGGGCCGCTTTAGGGAAACTCGGCCTGTCCTCGTAGGGCTTGAGGACCTGACTGACCACGTTGTCGAGCCAAATGGCCCACTGCTCCAAGGAGCTCTGCTGCTGCAGAGTAGCCTTGAAGTCCTGCTCGAGTCGCTGCACCATGCCTTCCTCGCACTGGCAGACCCAGGATGCCTGCTCCTGCACAACAGAATATATATATTTATAAAAATAGATGAGCAAAAGTACCAGCATTTTTCTTTTTATTTCATTTGCTCAAATATTTTTGAATTGGTCCTTTTTTTTTTTTAAATGAGGGGATTTATCACAGTTCATCACATTGACTGAGGGAGTAGTACAAATGTATAGACATACTTAACTGTCACTCCGGTTAAACTATTTTTATGAAGAATAAGTCATCACAGCTTTAAACTCGGATGAACCCGTCTCTCAGTCAGAGGATTGTTCTGTTCACTCTTATTGATTTTTAACTTATTGATTCTTACATGATGGCTCATTTTGAACGATTCATTAATAAGAATAAAGAAAAACTCTGAATCAATTACCGATGTGGGGGATTATCGTTATTTATAACAGACTGAAAGTTTACTGAACTGGAAGCTGATCGTTAAAAACTCCCGTTAGGACAAGCTAGAGATGATGTTAAAGAAGGTGCACCTGCACATTGGCGAAGTCCACACGGTTCAGGTCACTGAGCATCTGGTTGATCTGTGAGGTGTTCTGCAGGACAGCACGTGCTGCCTGAGCCAGGTGGTTCAGAGACGTGTATCTGCGCAGGGTCTGAGCAAAGGCACTAACAGCGGATACCTGGGGTAAAGAAAACAGCGTTATACGAAGAATAGGTTTCCCATCTTACAAGTGGACCTTGACCACTATCATGTTGTACTTGTAAACAAACAAAGCACGCATTGCATGGGGGAAAGATCTGCTATTCTTGTTGATTATCGAAACATGATTGAACAATGATGAGATAAAAATCATTGAGGAAAAAAAAAAAAACGTAAAAACAAAAAGGGTAAATTGTTGTATCCCTTTGTGTTCATCAGTCACGTGGCAATCTGGACCTAAAATTTTATCACCTGCCGAGTAAGAAAATTTCAAAAGAAAGACAGTTGTGGGTAAAGAAGATTAGAAATGAAAATCTGAAAACGGACTTGAAGTGGATGAGTGTTTGTAGTTAATACTTTAGAAACAGATGAAAACATACAATGGGAGAACTCCGACTATTTTTCCGTGGTTAGAGGAGTGGCCCAAAAAGTGTTGGCCGAGTATAATAATAAAGAGGATCCTGGAAAACCATTGTTCAAGAAAGCTTAGTCACTGCTCCACCCACTTATGGAAAAAAACGGCATCGGGATGAGCAGGATAGCACTACCCCAAGAGAGGGATGTATGAAAAAAAGAAATCCTCCCGATTACCAGTATCCGAATATGACCAACATAATGTTGTAAATAGACATAAAACCCTCTACACCACACATCACATTTGCAAACCAATGCAGCTTCTTATTCTAAATCCAGTGATCAAGCAAAGCAATAGTCCAAAAACTTGCCATAGGCAAACACTCACAGCATGAAATTGACAAAAAGTGATCATTCATTTCATATGCACTCATGTACGACCACAGGTTCGTCCATAAACTGATGCATATACCCAAACCTTTTCACTGCTACACTTATTTCTTGGCTAGAAACTATTGAAATTAATAGTTAATTTTGGCAGATGAGCATATTGTAACACTTTGGGTTCGTGGTCGGGGTTCAGTTAGATTAACGTAGCTTGGGTTTACTGGAACAGATACAGTCACACTGCATTGGGGTTGTCCACAGCGCTGGTCATTTATTAAATACATCTTCACAACTTTACACATGAGCAAATACCACATAACCCAAAAATGTCACCTTGAGTTGAGAGGTAGAAACAACAAGTAAAACTGAAGCTCAAAACAAAACGTCCACTCATAGGGAGCACACCACTCAACTAAATAAAGAAAACATGGCACTGTCTATTGGCGCAGCTAAAAACAATGTCTTAAAGGGTATACACATCCCTGTATTTGTTACAATATGCTCTTACATTTTCAAAAGAATACGTACGATACTCCTAATTTAAAACTAATAATCAGTCACTGTTATTTGCAATGTAAGAGATCCTTGTCTGGAGTCATTTGGTCATATGAAAAAGAAATACCTGTCTTCAAGTGACTTTTTTGAAGCTGTTGTTTAAAGCCTCTACATTTCAGCCACTCAGATCCCTCGGTTCATTGTCTTCGACCACAAAACAGCTCCTTTCACATTAGTTTCGCACGAAATTACTTTCGCCATGTTCCCCCCCCCCAAACGATCCCAGAATGCAACGCGGTAAACAAGCCATGATGTCATAAGGCTTGAGGCTTATTAAGATCATATCGGCTGTTGACAAATACGAGCAAAGTGATTAAGGTGAAAAAAGAAACGATATACATCTTCACGTCTCTAAAGTGCAAACATTTAAAGTCTTGATAGTAAATTTATGTGGTACAAGACGAGCCGAACACTTCAGGACATGCTTGTATTAGTTAATCACTGTACTTTCCCACATCAACATACTCTGACGTGTTTAATTCCATGTTCATCTAATATCTCTTCATGATTATTACCTTTTCTTAGAACGAGTTATGCAAATACAAATTATGCAAACCAGTACATTAACTCTGATAATTTAGTCCTGCAGAATTTATACTGATGACTGCATAAAACTAAGAAAAGTGTGTTAGGCAACCTTGGTCTGGATCATCTTCTGGGGAATGGTGCTCATGGCGTTGGTAAGCCAGCCCTCAAGGCTTTTGGCAAAGTTACGGATGGCTTGAGTCAAGGCACCTGGAGTGGCAAAAGACAGAAAACCGACTAAGGAGGGAAAGGTATGGGGTAAATATGTACAATACATTTCAAACAGGCGTTCTATATATTTGTACATATCATTTTCCATGTTCAAGTTATGGGTGACCGGTGGTATAGTGGTTAGTGGGTAGTGTGTGTTAGTGTCTGTCTTGTGCTTGCATGGGTTTCCTCCAGGTACTCTGGTTTCATCCCACAGTCCAAAGACATGCACATTAGGTGAACTGGATGTTCCAAATTGCAAAGAGTGTCAGTGTGAAAAGTTGTGTGTGTGTGTGTGTGTGTGTGTGTGTGTGTGTGTGTGTGGGGGGGGGGGGGGGGGGGGCCG
>JAQMYF010000008.1:16710441-16743545 GCA_030014195.1 Neosilurus mollespiculum
CCCCCCCCCCCCCCCCCCCCCCCCCCAAAAAAACAAAAGCTGTAGCGACAGAAACCCATACTGAAAACCACCAAGATACGCAGTCATCAGTACAGATTAGCAGAAACGAGCTTCCCGACCAGACGAGACACAGAGCGAGACGGCACAGGAGATTCACAGAAATAAAATGCGTCTACCTTCAAAGGAATAATTCACCCAATAGAATATGTATAAAGCCCGCAGGCATTGTTTTATTTAAACGTCTGGGAGAAATGTTCCTTTGAAAACAGAGTCATGAAATGTGCGACATTTCTGCAAAGCAACACTCACACCAACACACACACCCCAGTCTTTCAGAGAACACTACCGCACCTTACCAGCAGAGGTCAAAACTGATCTAGTGATCATTTTCCAGCTTACTGCTTGAGGAAATCATTTAAAATTGTCTGTGTGTGTGAGTGTGTGTGCCTCATGTTCTGTTTAGTACTTAAATTGAATTTTAAAAGCCCAAGTCAGCCGTACATCAACTTTTATTATTATTTTATGACTAGCTGCTTATCAAAAGTACCTTAAAATACCCAAAATATTAATCGCTGTCTAAATATTTCATGAATCCCCCACCCACAAATCCCTCTCTTGCTTGTGTACACAGCTGTGAGGAGAAATCCTTATTTAAAATGTAATCTCCGTCTGAACAAAGCCCATCAATATCCATCCCTTCATTTTCTCAAGCTTCCATCTCAACTCCAACAGAATATAAGGGTTAAGTGTTCTTCCTCCGAGCGATAAGGATTCGATCATTGAAATCTGTTGTACCGTAGCAGGAGAAGCCCTGGTGGTCTGCGCTGTGGTATGAGGGGCAGAGCCGTCCATGGCGTTGGAACCGATCAGGTAGGCCCCTGAGCTGCTGATGATCTGACCCCCCGTGAGGCCCATAGCCAAGCCGCCGCCGTTAGTGCTGGCGTTGTTGGCTAAGCTGTGAGTCGTCACCACCGCGCTCACCTGCGGCACGGCCGCTTGCGTGTCAAAGTAGCTCCCGCTGCTGTTCTGACTGTACAGCTGTGGCTCCGTGTAAGTGTACGTGCGTCTACAGAAATACACATTCACACGTAGAGAACATGTCAAGAACATCGTTGTCTGGATATAAAGTTTGCGTTTACTTTACATATCATGATGCATCACCTAAGTCCAGTCCATGAGCTAGCTCCGGAAAATTTGCATGCTAACAGTATATATAAGGCATTCATATTTTTATGGAAATATACTGTAATCCTGGGTTTTTCCTCCTCTCCAGCATTTTGTCTTGGTGGGTGTGCTTTACTTGTTAAATGTACGGATGTCACACATCTTTAATGCAAAAAGCACAAGCTGGAGCAGTCACGACGCCGTCTCAATGCAACAGCAGCTTTGTGCCAAGTAACGTTTTAGAGCACAAGTACAGCAACCAAGCTGACAAATTTAAATTAGCATATTTTTTCTACCACTAGATTGGGCACTAGTTTAACCATTTTAAGACGAAACAATGATATTCAAGCATTTAAGCTTGTGCCGCCACCCCCCCTTCAAGATTTTGGTCTAAAAACAGATTTTCACAGTCACTGAAAAAACACAGGTGTGCTGTTATTTTAAATTCACCACTACTCTCACTCTTCTTAAAGACAATGACATCCTGTATCACGGATCTGCTTTAAAAGAGAAGCCTGCCAAACTACTGTTACATCATTGGGTGACTTTTACTTATATTTTCGCTAAAATCTTTTCAATAGTTTGCGTTAGCCTGTTTAAAAAAAAAACAAAAACAAAAAAACACCATTTGTAGTCTGTTTCACTCTCGCGAAATCACGAGAATAAGACATGGACACATCAGTTCCAATAAGGCAGGATAACAGTAATAATAATAGTACACAGATATTAAACTATCAAATCAGATATCAACTAGTGAACTTTTGAATAGAATAAAACTAGGCACCTGAGCACATAATACTACATTACATTTACATACATCAGACAAGCATCTGCTCGTATACGTGAACCCATGGTATATAGATATAGTGCAGTGCATTTAAATGCACAACATTCTATGCTTACAGTTGCTTCTACTTGAGTCAACGTGTCACTCGTACAAGGGTGCCCCCTGTGTGAGCATTTATTACTAGTTTTTTTTTCCCTTCACAAAAAAAAATTGTAATAACAATAGGGTGTTTTGATGTGCAAATGTACATATGTGGTGTATGCAAGCTTTTATTACGTTAGGGTTATTCACCCTATATGTAATATATAATGTACAGCAAGCCGCTCATTATCTGAAAATAAACCCTGACAGGGTGATACGGACCCCGAAGATCCGTGAAGCAACATGATGGGATTTATTTTGCAACAATGACCAGCTTGCTATATATTATCCTGCAAATATTCATGGCTGAAGTGCCCTTGAGCAAGTTACCTAACCCCCAACTGCTCCCTGGGCACCCCAATGTGTGGCAGCCCACAGTTTACATGTGTGTGTGTGTGTGTGTGCTCACTTTGGATGGGTTAAATGCAGAGGCTATAATTTCCCTTGCTGGATTAATACAGTATAGCAAAATAAATAAAAAAAATCGATTGTATAGTTGGAATTGCTTTTAGTCCATAACTGACCAATCAGAATCAAGTAATTAAGAAAGCTGTGTCATAAATATACTGCATTTAGAACAACAAATGGGTTTTTATTACAGATATTTGATCATCACCTGTATTGGGTGCAATTATTAATAAACAGTGTTATGCTTTCACTATTTTATTTCATTTTTTTATTCCCTATTTGCCTGATATCAGTGAATGTTTCCCAGGATAGAGTCCACATCTTATATAGTACGTTACAATTCTACACACACGTCCTATAAACATGTCAAATATGCCCTTTATCAAAGGCGCTTCATTCTGTAAATCTGCATGTACATCCCTGTTGAGTTCACGCAGACAAACAAGATGTTTTTAAGCGCAGAACAGCAAGACGATGGCTTCTTTAAGACCTCTCGTGAATACTTGCAGTCATCATCAGGTGACTGTGAACAATTTACAACCCCGCTGGGCCTCGAGTGCCATCAGCGCCAACAGGTTTTTGTGACAAGACGGTTTCTCGCCTTCCACATCCCTCCGGCCTTAAAGGCAAATCAAAGCACTCAAGACAAACGCAGTGAGTGAATGTGCGTCTGAAACAGATGTGCATCTAACAGTGCTCTTCAGAAGCTTTTCCTAAAATGGGACTTTCCCCATGTGCTGTGCTGGCCAGCTAAGAGTCGCCCGCGTTTACACCTGAATTACCTCAACACGTGATTATTATGGATGTGTTGGTGCAACGGAACACAATAATATCCAAGCATGTGTCGGATCAATGAGTCAGCGTTCCCACATCTCTCATTAGATTTATTATTTAAGTATTGGCATGCTGATGCACTCACATGGTTCCATTGGTGTAGACGCCGCTGTTCTCCTCCACATACTGCACCTGGGACGGGTACACATGCTGCACCTGTTGAACAGTCTGTGCCTGGATGAATGGGAGAGCGTACATACAACATAAACATAAATATACTGAGAACAAAAATATACTGACAATGGCACCAGAGACCGGCTGACCTGTTGCTGGACGGGCACCTGAGAGGGCACCTGCTGGGAGGAGACAGCAGGCTGCACAGGCACACTGGTCTGGAGGGGCACCGTCGACGAGGAGTCAGCGCCAGCCTCTGGGGTTTGCATGGCGCCTACAGGGCAGAAGTGGGGTATACTGTGTATGTGAAGCAATTTACCCATTATATACAATTTTGTGCAGAAATAGAAATCTTGGCAACCATACCCTCCCAATTATGGTTACCGATTTTTTTTTTTTTTGACTAAACAGATATTGACTTTGTTTCACTTTATCATTTGCAAAGGCATCTCAGTTATGGCCCCAAGACTCTCGCACCTAACTTACTGTATATATACTTAATTTTCTGTGCACTGTGACTGAATCTCAGCCGCCAACAATTCTCACTTTACAGGGATGAATCCTGTGGGTGGAGACTTTCTCCTCAACGCAGTACTGATCTGAACACACTATATAAACGGCACACACTTACATCTGCCCCAGCCTCGAGTTCAGTAGCGATGTTCCTGCTCTCTGATTGTGCGGCTTGTAAACACGCCATTTGATGGTCATTATTTTGAGGGTTCATATGAGGTTGCCTCTGTGCCGACTGTCGAACGCAGTGTCAGGCAACATTATGGGAATCCACAGATGTTCGTTTCACCACTGATAAGCAAAGTAGCTGCAAACACTGAATTGGTTTACATAATCATTTACACGTTACAAGTATGCGCAAATAAAGCGAGGTAGGCGTGTTTCATGCAGTGCCCAGATTTACTTAAGTGCTATCATTGGCACTAATCATTCCAGAAAGATTTCGTGAAGGTAGTGTTTATATGTTGTTTTTTTTTCCAGTCAGCATCTTTAAGTGAGTCATCATATTGAAAAATATGTATAGAAAAAAAAAAAATACATCTTTTCTAGCATTCCAGCTTATTTCTCTCCCCCATGAGCAAGTGATGGGAAATGTGGCACTCCAGCAGAGATCCTAACTCCACCGTGACCCTGAGCATCTCATTTACTAGAGCAAAGATTTTATTTGCATAATTTACTACTCATCTTACTACTTAACACCACCCCTACCAGTGCACCAAAAAAATACTCTCCGAAAAGACACCACATAAGAAACGCATAATAACCTACGCAGAGACCCCACTGTTCACTCCTATAATGATCCGACAGCAGTTTATTACTAAATTAGGAGGGAAAAAAATACGGGTTTGCAGCCAAAATCAAATTAGCTGTATGTAATGCTAAAGATTACCTACGCCTCGCTTCTATCTCCTGGTTAAAGCAGCAGTCTAAAAGCACCGCGACATGCATGCGGTGTAAATATTTGGTAAAAGGAAGATGGAGCAGAAAGCGCAGGACTGAGAAAAAGAAAGCTCTTATCAGCCCGAGCCCATCTGCTCAAGCCCTGAAGAATTGCTGCATCTGTGACGTTACCGAGACACCTGGCCCAGCTGTGTGACTTCAGTGCAGCGGCTGAAGCTGTGACTCAGTCATTACTCCGCAAGAACAGCCTCAAAACTCGAGCCGTGAAAGACGAGAACTGGCCCAGGGAAGGTCGCTATAAAGAATTAGAACATGGATGAAATAAGCAAGAGCAGACAGGCCTTCTTTACACGTACACGAAAGCTGTGATGAATGGAGCCTGGCACCATGTCCACAGTCATAAAGGGCGGTTAATAATTAAGCGTTTTTTTGCTTCAGGTCTGGCGCTCCAGCCTTTAGAAACCCTCAGCTAAACTGTCTGCAGGCGAACTGAAATTACACGTCTACAAAATTCAAGATTATCACAAAGCCCCATGATTCATCAATCAGCCTACTGCGAGCAGGGTGGGGTATGAAAACTCTGCCTCATGATTCACATCGATGAAGCACTCATGTCTCCCTTGCTGACTCTGTCTCTCCCCCATTTCTGTCTGTCTGTCTCAGACTCTCTCTCTCTCTCTCTCTCTCCCCCATCTCTTTCTCTCTGTTGCTCCATATCTTTGTCTTTGACTCTCTGTCTCTCCCCCATCTGTCTCTCCATATCTCTTTCAATGACTCTCTCCCTCTGTCTCTCTCTAACTCTTCATTTCTCTCCCTCTCCCCATGTCTCTCTGTTGCTCCATATCTCTGTATTTGACTGGCTCTGTCTCTCTCCCTCATTTGTCTCTCTCACTCCATATCTCTGACTTTGACTCTGTCTTTCACTCTCCATTCTCTCTCCCTCTCCTCTTTCCATATTTCTGTCCCTCCAATCCCCATCCCCGTATTTATCTTTGACTTTTTCCATCATTTTGCCATCTCTCTGTCTCAGACTCTCTCTCCGTACCCCTGTCTTTGTCTCACTCTGATTATCCATCACTCTCTTTCTCAGACCCTCTCTCTCTGAGTTCCCCCAATCTCTCTGTCCGTTTAACTCTCTCTCCATCTCTGGCTTTGTCTTTTTCTGTCTGTTGGTCTGTCTCTCAGTCCATCACTCTTTTAGTCTCTGTCACTATGTCACATTACTTGTACAAATGTGTGGATTTCAACTGAAATAATTTAGAAGGGAAGGGAAACCTTCCACCACACAACATCTATTTTGTTTTACGCCATTGAGAACCCAGACACTGTTACGTGCACATATCTGAGTTTGGACCCGTCACTGCACTCAAGTGCATGTTGCGGAAAGCTTTGCAGCCTCATCCTGAGTTTCATGTGGAATTAAAGTTCAGGACGGCGCTGGAAAGACTTATTACATCTGAGGTCTCTCCTGACTAATTATCCCCCCTTGGCTTAATGACAGCCCGAAAGACTTTCCCTGGAGGCTGAGCTCATGGCAACATGTCTCCCTCCACCCTCTCCCTGCCTCATGTTTATCATTTACCTGGAGGATACAGGTGCTATTGTGATCAGTACTATGTTTATTTTTGTGTGGACACTTATTACTGCTTTGTGTCTGAGTGTGTCCATAAAAATTTCTTTTAGTCTACTAAAAATAAATAAATAAACAAACAAATAAATAAACCAAACAAACAAATGGACTCAAAGCTACATATGTAAAAAAACCTATAATATCTCTGTGAAAGCGGATTCGGCAGCTCGACCTGTAGAATTCTCATGCACAATAAACTAGAGCCTCCAAACAAAGGCCACCTGCTCCCTGGCTCGCCCTGAAGAGGAGTGGCGGAAAAACTTGCCATAAACAGGCACCTGCCCAGCTTCCCCTGTACGCTCCCTGCCCCCTCCTCGTTCCTCCTAACCTTCCGTGTATTCATGCGCTCCCATGTGGCCCACTTAAGTCCCGAACCCAGCCTGCCTCAAAAGCCAAGCGCTAACAAAGGGCCAAGAGAAGGGCAGCACTCGCTCTTACTCTCCCTCCCTTCCTCCATCTCTCTCCCCCTTTCTCACACACACACACTCACACGGCAGCACGGCTTTATCATGTGCAACCCACTTCCTAGACCAATTTTTGCCGCTGCTGGAAATGTCTTGAATGCTCTTACATCATTATTCTGTTACTGCAGCGCATCAAACGTTACAAGCACCTGTTCAACCAACACAAGCACATTTAACTGCACAATTAATCCTTCTTACACCTCATTTCATGAGATCAGATGAATAGAAGCGTCAAAAATGTTCTAAATGGACAGTCCTGCAATGACCACGCAAACCTGTAAGGGGAAAAAGCCCCCACCTGGCTAATAATAAACATGAATTAACCCAATGGGTGGCTTTTAAAGTGATTGGAAAAAGGAACAGGATACAAAGAACAGGTGGTACAGCCCCATTTTTGCTTTCCGCCTGCCTTTGGGCGAGTTGTAATAAGATCTGAACTAGCCCTTTCTGACGTCCTGTCCTCATGTGTGGACATGGATATGGGGTAAGGTGATGGGCTGAAAAACCTGAAATCCCCCAAAAACTTCTGGTGTGTTACCCAAACTTTTTTTCCCCCCCTGTGACACAAATAACAGCCAAATAAAAAATCTGATAGAAGTTTTTCTCTCCTACAATTCAGTGATTCCAACACTAGTGCTTTCTTTATAGGTGTTTTTCCCAATCAGGCAACCTGAACAGCACCATAATGCAACCCCACAGAGATTCTGCTAAAAATCAAGCATTGCACTTGAAATAGTGGCTCTGAACGATTGCTTTGCCAGTGTGCCCCCCCCCCAGGTAAGCCGAGCGAGCACCTGTCAAGGTCTTTTGCACCCTGCTCGTGGTGCACAGCTGTTTCTCTGCCTAATGAAGACAACAGGGGGAGCGAAGAGGCGGCAGCACGGCTCACTAAAAATTCTGATGCAATCCTGAGAAACTGTCAGCAAAATTGAGCTGGGGAGGAATTCTGATTGGGGGGAAAAATAATAATAATAATTGAATGGAAACGTGTGTGCAGTACTGGATCAGGATCTATAAATGCCTGGAGTTTAGAGGGAAATAAACTTTGATTTTAGTACAGGAGATGCTGTGATCTCTGTAATCCCACAGGACCAGATGACTGTTTACACAACTGATATCACAACAGATGTTGACACGTTTAGATTAATTTGATAATTAGGTATAGAGGAGTCATTGCAGGACAACTGATATCTAAAAAAGCCATCTATTCATACACTACAGAAATATGTAAGATTAGTCTTTATGGGTGCGGGTTTGATATTTGAATAATTTAAACCCATGTTCATGAAGCGCCGCCTCCAGGATATATATAATGGCCTGTATGGGTGGGCTGAAAAGTTCATAGGCTGACCATGACGCAATGGTTGAATTTGACCCAATGTGGCATATTTTTCAACATAGTCCCCCCCTGCGGTGTGCACACTTCCATCCATGTTGCAGTGCTTGGATACAGAAACTTTCAAGTTTCATTGCTCTAGCATTACTCCATGTTGATCAGCTTATGATCTTTTCAGCCCACCCTTGTAGACTGCTGGCAAACAGAAACACATGAAAAAACAGCTTTCACAGCAGTTAATACATTTTAGGAGTTAATCCATTATTTAAACACATCTTTAAGGAGTTTTGACAAATTAGGAATATTGCAGTATTTAACAATCCAGATGTTGTACATAATCCAGATGTACACGGATTACAGCTGTGCACTGAACCTGAACAGCTGAAACACAAACACCAAGCAAGGATTTATTTACTGGAGCATAAAAACATGGACCAGTTTTAGGAAAATGGACCTTAAGAGAATTATTGTTTCAGGACCTGATCATTAGTGTATTAGGCTGCCTAATGATCCAGGTGTTGTACAGATGTTCAACAGCATTTACACAGATAGGAATCTTAAGAAACACAGGATTTATGCCTACAAACAAAACTATGGAGGCCAGCTAGGTGAAACAATATTAGGCTGCAGTCAGGTTATTTCTATGAGACATGTGACTAAGTGGAGAAAACTTGCAAGCTTGAAGGATGCAACCAGAAACCTGGTGACGATCTTACAAATATATACTCAGATAATACGAGCTTATTTCTCAAGCACCAAAAAACAAACAAACAAAAACAAAGCAAAATGGTCAACTCTGGCTAGCTAGGCTAAGCTATGCTAAGCTAACCGCAGCTCCAGACAGGGACACCGCTATAACAATAGATACCGAGCAAAGCCGGGGTTTGTTTAGCCACAGCTATCTATCCTCCTGAAATTTCCAGTCAGATCGTTCACATTATTTCATATCTAATAGATAAATATTCGTCTATAATGTTTATGAGGTCCTTTCCCAATTCATTAGCCTCATTAATACACCTGCTCGAGAATATTAGCCATCAGGTATTAGCTAGGAATAGCAAGAGTTAGAGAACAAAAAGCAGCCATTTTAGAGAAATTAAAGCGGTTATGCGTCGAGTAAAGGTGTTAACAAACGATTAAAAATAGCCCGTGTAGCATCAGTTAACTTCAGCTAGCAAAGCAAGCAATTAGCTTCGGAGCTCAGCGCCTCCAAAACACCTGCTCCTCTGCCTTCTTCCTTCAGGAGAAAAGATGCTGGGAGGTTCAGCGCTTCAGTCAGCCTGTCCATCCGCACAAACAATACATTTACACCCTGGTTAACACACGGCACAGTTCGTGCTTCTCTTACATTCACTGGAAATGCTAAATACAGACAGTAACGCCATGAATTTAATCCACTCAAGTATTCAACAAGAGACCCGCACGAGACGGACACATCTGTGCGTGGTGGCTAAGCTAGCTTAGCGTTTAGCGGCGAATGAAACCGTGTTTCCACGTCGCTTTAGCCCAACTTTAGGAGCCTGGCGCATCTGGAAACGTGGCCACAATTAACAATACTGCACATATTTTATTTGTGCAGCAAAGCGTCCGGGTGAATAAGCTGCGAGAAAAGACGTTAAAGAAAGACAACAAACACAAAAAAATAATAATAAAAATAAACACAACACATGCGCGAGATATTTACCTGAATGGTGCGTGGAGATGAGGATGGCAGAGGCGATGAGGATGGAGCGCGAGGTGCTGGTTGTTGTTGTTGGTGGGTTACAGTCGCCACGACTACGGTGACTATGGCGCCCGATCACAGGGCAACGGTTGCTATAAAGCACATCGCTGCTTTTTTTTTCTCCCCCCACAACCTAACTCGCTTGATGACGACCCGTAACGTCACAAAGGGGGCGGGGTTACATGGCGCGTGAATATTTTGGTCAAATTATTATTTTTTTTCAGTACATATAATTTAGATTTTTTTTACGAATTAATTAAGATATGTTGATATTATTTTATTATTATTATTTTTATTTTTTTTTTAGAAAAGCGTCCAGTGTTAAACTCTTCTACAAAGCTGCATCCATTAGCAACATCTCAAACAAATAAACATTATTCATTAATTAATTTATGATTTGATTTTATAAATAATAATAAATTCCTCATAATATATTATAGCCCTATCAGGGCGGGACTTCCCTGTTTGACGTCATCACCATCATCAGGTTTGGTAGAATGACCAGAGAAAGGTCCACAAGTGAATTCAGCTGTACATGCTATAGAGTATAAGATAAAGAAATACTCACTTATCGGTTCCATGTAGGTTCCCATGTCCACTGTTTAGTACAGCAGTATTCATGTTTTTTTTTTTTTTTATTATTATTTTTTTTTTTAGCAAAAACGTTAAATAATAAAATATTTATTTATTTATTTTCTGAACCGCTTAGTCCTACCTACTAGGGTCACAGGGAAGCTGGAGCCCATCTCAGCCAACACTGGGTGAAGGTGGAGTACACCCTGAACAGCTCACTAGACCATGGCAAGGCCAACACACACACACACATACACACACACACAACCATTCACATTCACACCTAGGGGCAATTCGAGCCCCGTACCCGGCAAGGGCTTTTTCGTGTGCATATTCTCCCTGCGCTTGCATGGGTTTCATTCAAACTGACCCTAGGTGTGAGCATGAGTGTGCATGGTTGTGTGGGTTGCCCTTTGACGGCCTGGGTGTACCCTGTCTTCACTAAGTGTCAGCTGAGATAGGCACAATAAGTGGCTGATCAATGGTGAGTGAGTAAATGAATTGTGACTGGCACGGTGGTTTAGTGGTTAGCACTCTCGCCTCAAAGCAGGAACGTCCTGGATTCAAGCCCTGTGGTTGGTGAGGGCGTTTCTGTGTAGAGTTTGCATGTTCTCAAAGAGTGTGTGTGTGGGATTCATCTGGGCGCTCCACTTTCCTCATACAGTCCAAAGACATGCACATTAGGCTAATTGACTGTTCCAAATAAGAATGTGAGTGTCAGTGGCCCAGCCATGCAACTGTGGCAAAACTATGGATTAATGAGAAGGGTCCTTCTACAAAAAAAAAAAAAAAAAAAAAATTAAATCCTCTATGGCAGTAAAGTCACCAAGAGTTGGATTTAACTGAATGAAATGAGTGAAAATGATAGTAGTTGTTGCTATGGATCGGATACTGAGTACTGACCTATGTTTTGTGGAGCGTGCATGACATTGTGACTGAAACAACACTTTCCATGCAAATGAGTACAGGACATAAATTATCTTAATGTCTGCTGCCATTGAAATTCTCAGGTTTTGCATAATTTGGCAACAGACACTTGGGGGGAAGAAATAGGACATCAAATATGTCGTGAACGTAATTTCCATTAACATTACAGTAAATTCATTACATGAATGGTGAATGTCAAGGTTAATCTCAAACTATAGAAGAAAAAAAACATACATGGCAGCAACCCCTACATAGACAAATAAATGATAAATCATCAATGGTTTGCAGCCTTGAAGAGATTTTAATTTGTGACACTGGAGCAGGCTGAATAATTGTCTTTATATTGCTTGGTATATGCAGGATATGTTATTAACATGTAATTGTATGAACTACAAATGCTACACAAAAGTAAGATATGCACGTGAGATAGGCGAATGTCTCAATATTCAAATTGCCATCAGATTATTATTATTTTTTTAATGGTTTGCTCAAGGCAAAATCAAATATATATTGTATACGCCATTATAAAGTACTCATATCATCATCATCATCCTCATCTCTATATCACTCAGAAACTACTGACTGAATTTGTTGCATGCAGTTCTTGTTGAGCATGTTGGCATAGTGATTAGCATGTCCTGGGCACAAGCGTTTCTGTGTGGAGTTTGCATGTTCTCCCATTGCTTAGGTGGGATTCTTCCAGGTACTCTGATTTCCAGTCCAAAGGAATGCACATAATGCTAATTGGCTGTTTCAAATGGACCCTAGGTTTGTGTGTGTGTGTGTGTGTGTGTGTGTGTGTGTGTGTTGCCCTGTGATGGTATGACGAACTGTTCAGGGTGCACCCTGCCTTCGCCCAGTGTTGGCTGAGATAGGATCAGGATCCAGCCTCCACATCATCATAATAGGATTAAGAAGTTCAGCAAATGAGTGCGTGAGTGAGTGAGTGAGTGAGTTTTGGTTGACAAGAATCACAAAATAATTACTCTCCACTTCCTGTGATATTGTACTTTTGTAAAATCCACATATCCTCAGTTCTTACCTCACAAATATCTGAGCCCACTTAACTCTTCCTGCAGTGAACGCTAGTCCATCACAGGTTACCTTCTCAGTATTTTTACTGGTACTCATTTATACTGCTGGGTGGACAAAGGCATGATTATACCTTTAAATGCTTTCTTTTCTCCACATGCAACTGATACTCCACACTCTGAGCTGACGATAATGGCGGTTTTGACTCTAATGCTACCGTTTATGCAAAACATTATAATTAGAGCCTTTCAATGCAATTTAATTTTGTCACCATTGACGTTTGCATTAAAGGTTTTCTCAGTGTAGTTTAGCTGAACTGCATGCCTTTAACATCTTTTTCTAGTGATTGAGAAAGAAAAAAGTACTGGTCCGGTC
The DNA here is from genome assembly GCA_030014195.1 of Neosilurus mollespiculum. NCBI lineage: Eukaryota > Metazoa > Chordata > Actinopteri > Siluriformes > Plotosidae > Neosilurus > Neosilurus mollespiculum. The sequence goes on from JAQMYF010000008.1 coordinate 16,723,363, forward strand.
ATGCTGCAGGTGCTTTCCCATCTCTGAGGTGCTTTGTTGTATACTCACTGCCAATGAAAACGCAACACAATTTTATTTGTAATATTTTTGGGACTATCCTATCTGAGCATGAGTACTGGTATTTCTATCACCCTAAACACCTCAGTGACTCATTTCCAGTAGCACCACTCACCGTCATGCTTCACTAAGCTTGAGCTCTGGATCTTGACTCTTTTACAGCTCCAAGTTTGTTTGGGGGTCTCAATAATCAAAAATGGGTGCATTTAAGTATCATGTTGCCTACATAAAGGTCAGCAAAAATGCACAGCATTATGAAGAGGAATCTGGACCATGCCTGGTCACGTGATGTTCGAAACTATGCCATGGGTCTTTTGAAGGCCGGAATGTCAGCACGACAGGTGGCACGCTGATTAGGCTGCAATGCGCCAACAATTAGCCGCCTGCATCAACACCTGGTTGAGACTGGGTCCATAGCTTATAGACCACGTCCAGGATGAGCACATGCCACTATTCCAGGGCAAGACCAGTATATCGTGCTCCAGCACCAGATCAGTTCTGAACAGCCACCCAGACGGCTCAGGAGACACCAAGAAGACGCCAGCCTAGGATCTCTGCCAACACCGTGATGAGGCACCTCCATGGACAGGACCTGTGGGCTCGGCGCCCCTTCCGAAGGATGATTCGTCTTGAGTGGGCTCGCCAGCACAGCAGGTGGACATTAGGGCAGTGGAACACTGTCCTGTTCTCAGATGAGTCATGATTCTTCCAGTCCAGAGCTGATGGGTGTGAGCGTGTGAGATCAAGCTGTGGCAGTTCAGTTAGCAGTTGATGCTAAGTGTAATTAGTATCATTTTAGTCACTGAGAAGCCTCTTCATATTCATTTACCAGCAAATCTGAGAGAAATGCTGATATTTCAGAATGATTTGACTAGTTTTCATGACCACTATGTTAAAAGCCCCAATGACTACAAGCTAGCTAGCTATGCAGCTAGTTTCAACTGAATAGCTAGCTTAAGCTTGACTCTGGGAATGGCTCTATGTTCCGACAGCCCATTGGTCCAACGGCCCTACTCATATAAGATGGGCACCTTGCTTAAATCAGTTGGGCACCCTACTCAGTTCTGTTGGGTTAGGGTTAAGGCTGTTGGACCAATGGGCTGTCGGAAAATAGGGTTGTAACCCTTGGCTCATTTTTAATTTTCTCAGTTTTCATAAAAAAAACCCCAACAACAACAACAACAACACCAACAGTAAAAAGTTGCAATATACAAAACTTAGCAACATGAAACCAAATACAGAAGAGGCACCTGTAATTCATTTTCACATTCACTAGGGAATTTCAGATATGTACATTCATGTCATTTGTTTTGTTAATTTTTAATCCCATGACTTATAGACTACAAAAGGGTCAATAATCAAACCATTAGTAAAGCTAGATATGTATGTATCAAAGGCGGCTGTCCTTCATCCTTCCGTGTAGACGCATGTGAGCTGGCTTGGGCATCGGTCCATGTTTTGTGCAGATATGTGAAGATAATTATCGTCCGATGTCAAATGCTTCTGTTCACCTAATGGATCTGGAGTCATAAACATACAGGTTATTAAGATGAATGAAATCAAATGGATGGTATGATGCATTTATGTGACATATAGTACTATTCAGCAGAATCCACCAATCCTATAGAGGATAATTGTTTTGAAATATTCTACATTGGAACATATAGAAAGAAAAATAAAATGAGATTTTAATAGTTTATATTTACATATTTTAACCATGACAGAGGCGGGTCAGGTGAGATCTGTGCACTGAGCTGAGCTAAATACTGTGCAGCTAATAGCATCTGTTTAGCCTTCTCATTCAGAGGTTAGCAAATAAATACATAAAAAATTATTTAAATACTCTCCTGATTTTTGTGCGGTGCATAATTAATCAATCAATGAAGTCGAGGTGAATGTCTCTAAATAGTCACTTAAATATCCACCGAGCCTATTATTAATTATGCACCAAAACGCAATTTTGTTTTAGTATATACTACATGGGAACATAAGCAAAAAAAAACACACACTAAAATGTGATTATTTTGGTTTAATTCTTACATTTTTTAATCCTATCAGACAAGTGGGCGGCACGGTGTAGGGGTTAGCATATCTGCCTCACAGCAAGCAGTCCTGGGTTCAAGTCCTGGGCTCTGGAGTTTTTGTGTAAAGTTTGCATGTTCTCTCCGTGCATGTGTGGGTTTCCTCTGACAGTTCTAAGACATGTACATTAGGCTAATTGGCTGTTCCAAATTGTCCCTATGTGTGAGTGTGAATGGTCGTGTGTGTGTTGGCCCTGTGCTGTCTGGCAAGCTGTTCAGGGTCAAAATATCTTTGCCCAAAGTCGGCAGAGATAGGCTGCAGCCTTCTCACGACTCTAGTAGGATTAAACGATTCGGCAAATGAATGAATGAATGGATGAATAGATGAATGGATGCAGGTGAGCTATGAACACACATGCTAGCTGTATAATGTCTCTTTCACTCTATTTAAGAGTTTCAGTAAATATTTTATGGAAACAAAAAAGCAAACAAAAACAAGATATTAACATTCTGTATTAATATGATTTAATGTCGGAGGTGGTTCAAGGGGAATTTGTGTGTTGAGCTGAGCTAAGCACTGTGCAGCTAACCGCATCTGTTTAGTCTAATCGTTTAATGTTTAATACGTGCTACACAGAAACTTAAATAAATCATGTTCTGTAAAGGTGTTTTTGTATATACTATGCAGAAACACAGGAAAAACAGGATTTTTGTGGTATATTTTTCCATTTTAATGTATGACAGTGATGAAACCACCTGCTCCATGTGACCGTGACAAACCACAGGTGTCCATCATTTTAATTCCAGCATCATCCACTCAAATAATGTTTTTTAATCCTGAGATAGTGGACCACACAGAGTGCACTATTTCCCTGTAGTATATATTAATGTCTATTATCCTGAGATCATGAACCAATCAGATTGCTCCGTTTACCTGTAGTATATACTAATGTCTATTATTGTGAGATCATGAACCAATCAGATTGCCCATTTTCCCTGTAGTATATACTAATGTCTATTATCCTGAGATCATGAACCAATTGGATTTCTCCATTCCCGTAGAGTATACATAAATATGTTTGGATAAAATCGATGGCGCACCTGTGATGCTCGCCAGAGTTTGGTGGATCAGCTCAGGTTCCTGTTGAGCTGTGCCTGAGGAGCCCAGACTGTCCTTGAACATGGACATCTGCATCATGGAACAGGCAGAGATTTGCTTTCCTATCTGCGGCGAATTGGAATATGAAGGCAAGCACACCGTCTGGGCATGACTCGGGAAACCTGAAGAGTGTTGTCGCACACACACACACACACACACACACACACACACACACACACACACACACACACACACACTCACACAAATAGGTTTAAACAGCTCATTATAATTTATCTAACCACCGCTGGGCCATGCTTCTCAAATCAGCACAAGCATGGCGTGGAATCTCATCAGATTATTTCCTTTGAGCTTGGAAAACATTAGGAGCCACCCTTGCCAACACAAGGCATCAGACGGACCTATTTTTGACTTTGCCTAACAGACAGCCATCTGTTGTTACTGAAATGGAAGCACGAATTCATGAATCATTCAGCTGGACTTTTTTCGGCCTGGCCATGAAGAGTCAATATGCATTGGGAATGCTGTCTTGAATATGGATTTGGTTTTGTCTCAGTGCAACCTGGCCACGGTTTACTAAGATTATTTGTTGAAAATTATCAGTTTAAATTATTATTTTTGTTTTTCTCCTAAAATATTTTGCAGCAAGAAACAGGTTAAACCTGGTGTATAAAAGAAATAATACAAGCAACTGACACTGACGATGAACTTACTGTCCTGAGGTGGAGGGAGGGATGCTGCGGTGTGCTCCTGGTATCCTGGAAGTCTGCTGTTCTTTTGTGCTGCCACCATGTGGTGGCGCGGATGAGGAGCTGAAGGTGTGGCCTGGTGGGTCCGATGCTTTGCTACAGAAGCATCAAACCTACAAATAATTATTTCTGTTAACCTTAGAGTGCTGATGAAATCTTAAATCTGGTTAGATTGTGTTATAAGACAGAAGTAAAGTGTGCCATTTAAATTAAATGTTTATATTATTAAAGCACCCCAGCCAGCACTTGTATGTGGGTAAAAAGTGGGCTAAGAAATTGGTCCCATATGGGATTGTTCACAGGTGCCATAGTGGCCTCATGTCAGCTGCCCACATGAATTCATTTCCCATTACTAACCCAACTAGGACCCACATAGGGGGGCCAATCTGGGCTCACCAATATGGGACGCACTTACTTGACCTGAGTTGGTCCCTGTTAAAAGGCCCAGTTTAGGCCCACACCCACTTGGTGTCCATGTAGCCCAGGCATTACCAGGTGGGATGCACATACACGTGTGGGCAGTTGACATGGGGGGACTATGGAACCTATGGACAATTCCATATGAGACTTATTTTCACCTTTCAGGGTCACTCAAAGCCACTCAAAGGAAATTTTCTTAAATAAAATAAAAGTCCATATATGGTTTCCTATTAGCCTTTCATAGTAACCACATGTTTATCTGCGCTCATTTCACTATTATAAACGCTTTACCTCCAAAAATTTATGACCTCGCTCTGACCTTCATCTTTGACACTGACATTTCAAAATCAATCTTTAAGACTCAGGGAGGGTAGTGTCCCCACTAAGTTTGGTGAAAATCCATGCATGGGATGGACATAAAAAAAACCTAATGCACGTTATTTACATTACTGCCACTTAAACTCGGAACCGCCAATTATGAAGTCTACCTACAGAGGATAGCAAAAAAGAAAGAACCAGAAGAACTTTACAACTTTAAAATTTAACACATGAGGTGGCAATTACACCAAATCTGCTTGCTTCATCCGATTTTTCCCGATTGTTTAAACTTTAGCTTCCCTTTGGCCGATGGCTATAGCTTCAATCAAAGCAGAGTCTTAAGCCCAATGAGGCAGAGGACAATTTGGTTTTAGTAGCCAATTCTTTTTTGAGTCGCGCGTTGCATGGCGCAATGGCAACAATCACGGGCCGAGCGTAACCAGGAGCATCTGTGCCTAATAATACCGCAGCAGTTCCTTCTCATTGCTTTTGAATTGCTGCACTGAAGAAGCAGATCTCCATGGGCTGGCTGTGTAACGGTGTCGCTGGCAATCCTAAATCGTAAACTTCATAACAAAAAAAACAAACAAAAAAAACCCCATCCAAACAAAAAAAAAAAAAAAATTGGCTTTGCTCTAGTAGACGCGTATGACTCACAAAAGCCTGTCTGGTGTCTTTCACAGGGCAGAAAAATGGCACTTTATTTTGATCAGATTATTCCAGCTATGAGCTTGCTGCCATAAAGCCATGACAACCGATGACCAAGGACTTTGTTGCAAATCAGAGAGAAAGAAGAGAAAGATTGTCGGGGCATTTCGATCTGTCATAGCAACCTGCTCTGCCAAGGTAAACGCAAGAAGAATGCAAACTAAAGAGCAATTCTGTCCATAGCAGGTTCCTTTATTGAGAGTAGACCACAACATAGTATTGGGGAGGGGCAGAGGAGAAAAAACATACCACATTGATGAGAACGAAAAGGATTATTCCAACCAATTCTTCTTCTTTGCAAAGAGGCAAAGACACAAGCGTATAGAAGTGATGCCAGCTTAATGTGCCGACTACCACTTTTGTGTCTGTCCTGATCTGTTGAGCGAATAAAAATGTATCTGATGTGGTTTACCATGAGCAGACTCTTTTCTTTCTCATTTTTCTTTCTTTCACGAGCCCAGCTGGAACCTTTCGGAGGAACATGGCTTCTGTGGTTCAGAGTACTCATTTTAAAACCCTAATTATTGTTCATTTTCTATAATGGCCACTGTGAATGGAAATGCTCTGCTTCTCCTGTTGGAGACAAGCGAGTGAACAAATTAATTATTTTTTTGGGGGGGTGGGGTTGTTGGGCAGTATTCAAAGCCATTACACACTGTCTCATTTGACACTGACAAATTTGTGGCCTCATTATAGTGTTAATTTTAAGTGGCAGCCTTAATTAGTTATAGCTCAAGGTTCTCTCACTATTAAATTCCTGTTTCTCTTACAGCTTCCTGTCCACAAATAGGTTTGTGATTTACAGAGATAGTTTTATCCCTGATGGCATGGTAGTGCAGTCGTTAGCATGTCTACCTCACAGCAGGAAGGTCCTGAGTCGAGTACCGGGCTCACGGGCTGGAGTTTGCATGTTCTCCCTGTGCTAACGTGGGTTTCCTCCGGGTACTCTGGTTTCTTCCGACAGGTCAAAGACATGCATATTATACTAATTGGCTGTTTCAAATTGTCCCTAGGTGTGAGTGCAAGTGTAAATGGTTGTGTGTGTTGCCCTGCACACAAGCATGAGGAAAACATGCAAACTCCACACAGAAACACCCTAGGCCGGGAATTGGACCCAGGACCTTCTTGCTTCTTACCACCATGCCCCTGCCTTTAATATTGTAGGGAGATTATATGGATTTTAAGCTTCTGCTGTGGAATAATTAAACGAAATGCTGCAACAAATTTTATCATTGGTGCCATTACTGTCAATTGAAAAAGAATTAAACTGACGGCAGATTCAGGACGATTCTGATCCCTGAGGAACTTTTAAACTTTTCATGACAAAAAAAATTCATATTGAATGTATGACAGGACTTACAGTCACACACAGCATGAAAAATCAGATCAGTGCATCATTGTATTCTCTAAAGTATCTCGCTTTGCTATTATGAAGAAGTACCTGTTGTTTGTTGGTGGTAATGCAGACAAATGGACTTGAGAGGCACAGGCGGAATACTGAACCTGACCAGGAGTCATTTGGCTGGACTGGTCGAGGGAGAACACACCTAGTATGCAGAAATAACACACTCAAAATCCCTATGCATGCTTAAAATGTCTCCTGCAATGTGAGCACTTGTAATGGTGTACCTGTGTACATGTCAAGACAAGGAGAATGGCTGTCAATCAACTCCAAAGGTGACCTGCTGTGCTGCAGAGGCTGGATAGTTAAACAGTCAGAAAGTCTGTCATGGTAGATCTCAGTGCTAGCTCGCAGCTGTTATGTACATAGAAAAGAGATTTGGAATTTAAAATTCAGATGGTGCTGCATGTAGACAGAATTCTACATATTCCACTGAAGTTTGTTTGAGGATAAAATGTTAATAACAAAGGCCTAAGGGCTAATTCTATCTTACATAAGGATTAGGAAATGATGGATCTGAGCTGCAGGGGGGTCAAGAATTTGATTTGCCAAACCACTTACTTCTATTGCGGTTGCAGGGAGGCTGGAGCCTATCTCAGCCGACACGGGGCAAAGGTGGGGTACACCCTGAACAGCTTGCCAGACTATTCCAGGGCTAACACACACAAACACACACAACCATTCATACCCACACTCATACCTAGGGGCAATTTGGAACAGCCAATTTCCTCTAATGTGCATGTCTTTGGACTGTAGTAGAAAACCGAAGTACCCAGAAGAAACCCACACAGGACGAACATGCAAACTCCACACAGAAATATCGAGTGCTGAGTTCAGGACTTATTCATGGTGTAGTGAGTCTGCCTTACAGCAAGAAGGTACTGGGTTCGAGTCAGAGAGTTTTCTGTGTGGTGTTCATATGTTCTCCCTGGGCTTGCGTGGGTTTCCTCCGGGTACTCCGGTTTCCTCTCACAGTCCACAAACATGCACATTAGGCCAACTGGCTGTTCCAGATTACCCCAAGGTGTAGATGTGAGTGTAAATGGTTGTGTGTGTTGCCCTGCAGTGATCTGATGAGCTGTACAGGGTGTACCCTGAGTTGGCTGAGATAGGCTCCAGCCTCCCCGCGACCCTAGTAAGATTAACTGGTTCAGCAAATGAGTGAGTGAGATGATATTTTGCCAGTCCCAAAAAAGTGCTAGTCATGTTGGAGATCTTTTAATTCAACCACCTTCAGTCTTCTCCAGAGAGTGCTAGCGTGGCTGTACATTTTTATTCCAATAGCAGCCACGTCTGTTTCCACTTATTTACTTAACTGTTCATGGTCTTCAAAAGTGAATTACTCTAGTGATTCCTCTTCAGGTGAAATGAAAATCCATATCGGCTGTTTGGAGATAATATCGAAGACGCCTGGTTTTATAGCTTTAAGCAATGAATAAAAGGATCAGATATATATTATTGCTTGAATCTGTACTGCAGTGCAGACATTAGGGAATAGATAGTGTTTGGCTTACATGAAGCTGATGCTTCTCTCTACTCACGTGATCCTGCGGAACAACTGCCTGTATTGGACTTTTAAAATGTAATCATTGATTTTAAGACTCAAACGATAAACTGCATGAAGTCAATGCGTGAAACTCCCTTTTAGACATGATCTGTTTGACACGAGCATAGATCAAAACATAGACAACAAATCTTAATAAACAGTTTGACATTTGGCATGGCATACATGCTCAAATTAACGCAGCCTATTTCAGGCACGTCACTGACATTATCTGCAGAAAACATATGCTAGAGAAGAAAAAAAAATCTCTTGTTTTCTCTTCCAGTCCAAAAGCAGCATACCCTAAGTAGCTGTATCTATGGTGATGCCATTTGTTTTTCCTTTCCGTGATAATGAGCACAGCTCCTACACAAGTACGAAGTCTGTCCTTGCAAACGCTTATTATGTATCATATGCATAAGTACATGATGGCATGTTAAATGAAAAGAAAAGAAAAATGCATGGAGACAGAATGGAAAAAAGTTAATTATTTACTCACTCACTCTTTCACTCATTTGCCAAAGCGCTTCATACTATTAGGGTTGTGGGAGGCCTATTTCAGCCGTCACTGGGCAAAGGTACACCCCGAGCAGCTCCATCGCAGGGCCAACTCACACATAAACATTCACTCTCGCAACTATGGGCATTTTTTGGAGCAGCCAATTTGCCTAATGTGCATGTCTTTGGAGTGTAGGAGGAAACTGAAGTACCTGGAGGAAGCCCACGCAATCACAGGGAGCACATGCAAACTCCACACACAAACACCCAAGCATAGGGGTTCTTTCTGTGAGGCAGATGCGTTAACCACTACATCACTGAGCCGCCCCCAAATTATTTAGCAATTCTTTTTTTCTTTCTTTCTTTTTTTTTTTTTTTTTTTAGTTTATGCCGAAGAATTCTGTCCAAATAGGTGTATAAGATGAGCACTGGTGTAAGATTTCCCTTTGTGCCTGTTCTCACCTTTTTTCTGGCCTGCTGCTCCTTGCTGGAGTGTGATTTGATGTGCTTTCTCAAAGAGCTGGGATCGGTGTAGCGTTTTTGGCAGCCTTGAATCTGACACACGTAAGGTTTCTGAAACACACGGATAGCAGGTTCTGTAATCCAGCAGTGCAGCTTCCCCACCTTTAAACATTAATGTGCTCAAGTCTGTATTTTGAGTAACGACTCACCATGTCAACGTGCGTGCGCTGGTGCTTGGCGCGATCGCTGGAGTTACTGAAGGCTTTCTGACAGCCAAGGTGCTGACACGTGTAAGGTTTCTCTCCGGTGTGGCTCCGAAGGTGGATTTTGAGGTTCTCTAAACGGGAGAACGCCTTCTGACAGCCTTCAAACTGGCAAAAATAAAACAGTAGAGTAGGGTAATTTGAAATATTCATGTCAATAATATTTTGTCAAGGAAAAAGAAAGACATTTGACCTGAGTAGTGTAATTTCCACATGCATCAACCAGGAGGGGTCAGTGTTTTACTGCTTAAATCAATTAACCATCTATCTGTGACTCTCCTTGCTGAGTTGTGTTCATACCCACGTGCAACAAGTCCACCTCTCAGACGATGATGGAAAATCGTTTTCTAGCCCTTCGCACCATAAGTAACATTGTTTATCATTAATGAACGTGACTCATGGGCTCAAATTTTGAATTTTCCCTTTCCCTCATTAAAAAAAAAATCCCACTGTATGAGTTGTATTCTGCAGTGAGCTCACTCTTAAGGTATGCAAAGCCTCTGCTCTTTGTCCTCTCCATGGTCAAGTCGGAAATGTCTATTAACTTGGCTAAGAGTGCATAAAAGCTATTGAGAACTCATGACCTTGTTTAGATTTGCAATGGAAACAGAACTGGCTATTATTAAGTGACGTCTAATTGTGTGCACCGGCATAATGAGGATGCCTTAGATTCTTTCTCACGCATTCATTACACGTTCATTGCTAGCTTGGACTTTGATCCCTTATCGAGTATTCTTGATTTCCTGTTTTCATTGGACAAGAATGTGGGCTAAATATAAATAAGTGCTGTGGAGCAGGAGTGGATGTGGCAGCACAAATGGCTGTGATCAGTGGTGAAATGAAAACATTCAAATGATGGTATTAAATCCTTAATCCCTTTGGTAAGGACACATATAACCTTGTCCTGATAGATACAATTTGGTTGATTTAATTGGGGTAGAAACCATAGTTTGATGTTTGCAGTCAATTCCAAAGGCTTTAATCCATGATTAGCTATCTCGTTTGCCAGTACAAGGATATGTACAGCAATGCCTTCTGTAACTCCTAAATAAATCTGTGTTGTATTGTTCATTTATTCATTTGCTGAGCCGATTATTCCTACTTGAATCACAGGGAGGCTGGAGCCTATCTCAGCCGACTCTGGGCGAAGGTGGGGTAAACCATGAAAAGCTCGCCAATCAATCACAGGTCCAACACATAAACATTCACACTCACACCTAGGGGCAATTTGGAACAGCCAATTAGCCTAATGTGCATGTCTTTGGGTGGTGGGAAGAAACTTAGGGAGAAGCATAGGGAGAACTTCACACATAACTTCAGCCCTGGACTCGAACCCAGGACCTTTCTGCTATGAGATGGACATGCTAACCACTATATCACCGTGCTGCCCTTAAGTCATATTATATTAACTAAAATAATAAAATACAACACATGCATAAGTTGAGTCTGAAGCACCAAACGAAGAAATACTTGTATATAGAAATATGTGAAATAATAAATAACAAGGCAACTACTGATAATAAATGTTATAAATGATTAAATAAATAGATGTCCAGCATCCTGTATGATAAAAACTGAATACAAATACACTGTCTGGTGAAAAAAAAAAAAAGTCAAGCACTCTAATATTCTGTTGGAGCACCATGTTCAGCAACCTTAATGTAACAATAAAATGCAATGGAATTTTTCTTCAATGGTCTTTTTCTACACAAACATGTATTGACACCTCAGAGTCCTGATCTTAACCCTACTGAAAGTCCTTGGGATGTGCTGAAGAAGACTTTATGGAGTGGTTCAGTTTTCCCTCATCAATTCAAGACGTCACTGAAAAAATTAACCCAACACTGGATGGAAATAAATGTTGTGATGTTGCATAGGTTTGTCGAAACAATGGCATGACGATTACACACTGTAATCAAGGCTGAAGGCGATCCAACAAAATATTAATAGAGTGCACAACTTTTTTTTTGATGGGCAGTGTAATTAGACAGTAAAATTATGTTTAAAATCAAGCCAGCCATTACCAAATATACATAACAGATAAACAACTGAAACAAAGAAATAGGAAACCAGCACCAAAAAACTATACAATGTAACACCCAGCGACCAGGGCCACTAAAACTGGCCACCATTTCCCACAATGGCTTTGTATGGCATCATTCCTGTACACAATTTTTAACCCCTTTTTTCATTAAATTGTATTTGAAAAATCTCTTTATCCTGTTGTACAAAACTGTTGTTTTTTTTTCCCCAACGAAAAAAAAATGGCATCAAATTATAGCTGTGTAATAATTTCAGGACCAGCATTTGTACTGTTGACATTTAACAATAACTTTAATAACGAGTAGCTTGTTCATATGAAAGCTAAAGTGGGCACTACTACAACTTTATTTTTTTTGCTTGGCCATTCTATCATGGTTGGCCTCTGATTACGCAATGTTTGAAAAGCTGAGTGTCGTGGCCTGGTATTAAACACTCAACAAAGGAGCCAAGAGAAGAAAGGATGAGTATTTCACAGTTCCCTCTTATAAATTGAATGTAATTTTTTAAATCACCAATTAAGTACAGTCATACAATAAATATGCCTATGGTCTGCTTCTAAATAACAAGTACAAACAACTAATTACTTGGTGGAGTAGTGGTTAACACTTCCGCCTCACAACAAGAAGCTACCTGGTTCATGTGTGGAGTTTGCATGTTTTCCCAATGTTTGTGTGGGTTTCATCAGGGTACTCTGGTTTCCTCCCACAGTCCAAAGACATGCACATTACGATAATTCACCCCTAAGTCTTAGTGTGAATGGTTGTATGTGTATGCTGTGCGGTGGATTGACAAGCTGTTCAGGGTGTACCCCACCTCCTCCAGTGTCAGCTGAGACCTGCTCCCTTTGACCGTAGTGGGTTTAAGCGTTTGGCAAATAAGCGATGGGTGAGTGAGTAATTACATGGTGACAGAGTGATTAGCACATCAGCCATACAGCAAGAAGATCCTGAGTTAATGTCCTGAGTTTGGCGAGGGCGTTTCTGTGTGGAGTTTGCATGTTTTCCCTGTGATTGTGTGGGTTTTCTCTGGGTACTCCGGTTTCCTCCCACAGTCCAAAGACATACACATTAGGTTAATTGGCTGTTACAAATTGTCCCTTGGTGCGTGAATGGTTGTGTGGGTTGGCTCTGTGATGGACTGACGAGCTGTTCAGAGTCTAAATATCTTCGCCCAGAGTTGACTGAGATAGGCTGCAGCCTTCTCATGAGTCTAGTAGGATTAAACGATTCGGTAAATGAATGAGTGGGTGAGAGTGATTACATTTGACAAAAACATATATGTTCTTAAGCCCCTTGCATGTTTCTTCTAAAGGCAAAAGTGTTGGGGTAATATTAATAATAAAATATAATAGCAGTGACATTTTTAATCCCCATTTACCCTGTAGGCTACCTTACACAATCTTGCCTAAGTGAAACACAAGGTGGGAGAAAATGACTCCAATTCATAAATGACAGCATTCAGCTCAGCGATCCAGCCAAGAACAGATGCAACATCAAACAGGTGCACTCTGAGTAGCCTTTCGGGTTTATTTAATAAAGCTCTGGACTGTGTTGGCTCCTCTGAGAGACTAGAGGCCTGAAAAGACACCATCGTGTCTTCTCAAAGCTGCAGCCAGTGAAAGAAAAAAATAAACGATGGCAGACCGCCATGCTCTGCCACACTATGCCAGTGCCATCCCGATGCCAGCAGTGAGCCTGGTAACATCCTTCCCTCCCCTCCTTATTCCACCTTAACAACAACAGTTTTCTCTTTTTTTAAACACCATGGTGGTCTTTGGACATTTTTCATTATTGTGAATAATAAGGTATTTGTTAGGTTGTTATTTGTAGGGTTGCTTCATTTTCTGCAATGGCGGCTGTATTTCAAATCATAGGTTTATATTAATGTGAATGCTACAATGAGTTAGTGTTTCTGTATTCAGGTGGTGTCGTTTTTGACCTAGTGTGCAAAATGCAAATTGATGAGGATATCAGACTACAACGAAAATTGATAGGCTTGTGTAGGTACCCAGTCCCAACATCCATACCAAAAATGGTAATGATCTGTGATGGCACTTTTTGAGCTAGTGTGCAGAATGCAAATTAAAGATGGCAGCCATAGTGGCCGTATTGGATATTGGACTAGGACGAAAATTGATATGCTTGTGTAGTTACCCAGTCCCAACATCCACACCAAAAATGATGATGATCTGTGATGGCATTTTTTGAGCTTGAACACAGAATGCACATTCATGATGGCAGCTGCGTCGGCCCTATTGGATATTGGACCATGACGAAAATTGATAGGCTTGTATAGTTTCCCAGTCCCAACACCCACACCAAAAATGGTAATGATCTGTGATAGCGTTTTTGAGCTAGTGCGCAAAATGCACATTCATGGTGGCAGCTGCATCAGAGCGATTGGATATCGGACCACAACAAAAATTTATAGGCTTGTGAAGTTACCCCGACCAAAAATGGTAATGATCTGTGATGGTGTTTTTGAGCTAGTGTGCAGAATGCAAATTCAAGATAGCAGCTGCAGTGGCCATATTGGATATCGGACCGCAGTGAAAATCGATAGGCTTGTGTAGTTACCCAGTCCCAACATCCACACCAAAAATGTGCATAAACAGTCATGGTGTTTTTGAATTAGTGCACTGAATGCAACTGTGGACAGACAGACAGACAGACAGACAGACATCACGCTTGATGACACAACCCCTCACACCTATTGGGCTGAGGGTTAAAAAGGACAACATTGCATGTACGTAGATACCATTTACCTTCGTGCCATACAGATTTTTTATATTGTTTATATAAAACAATATAAATTAAGATTTTTTATAGCTAGCAAAAGCGTATAGAGGGCTTGAAAATGTAATGTTTCAGGATGGAGCATTTAACTGCTTTACAACAAAATTTTCCTTTCTGCTTAATGGCAAAGAAATAGGACTAACAACAGCTGCTGAAGGTGACTAAAGACAGATAAAAATCCACAAGGCACTCAGTATAAGAGGGCCAGGAAGAGACAAACAACTTAAAAGCAATCCTTAAAGATCCTTGCTTTCTGCTATTTCTGGGGGACAGGCCAGAGTTTCTCTCTGCTACTATGGTAACTACTATGAACACGAATACCTGCTCTTCGGGGTACAAAATTCCAGCTGTCAGTTCTTCACTGTAGTCTATTGACTGCCACACAATAATTTTGTAAAGGCTACAAGAAACAAAAATAATCACTAAAATAATATTTCTGCTGCGAAGATAATGTATAATTTTACAATCTAAATACCACCCTCAAAGGGTTTTGTAGATTTATGTAAAAGGCAAAGACAAACTTCATTACATCCAGACAAGGCCAGCCATGTCTCTCACTGTCTGCGTTTGAAAAGAGGAGGCCACTGGATTGCTGTCAGCGTGTTTCTGCCCTGCGATGGCATGGCGAGCTGTCTAGGGTGTACCCCGCCCTCACCCAGAGTCAGCTGAGATGGGTACCAGCCTCCCTGTGACCCTAATTAGGATTAAGCGGTTCAGAAAATAAATGGATGAATGAATATCCGAGAATTGTGTCTGTAGGAAAACGGTTAAAAAACGTCAGATATAGTGACGGAAAACAAGTTGAAACATGCTTTGCCTTCCTCTCTACAACTGTGTAGTGTAATATTATCCTTTTGAATATGATCCTACGGCTCATATATCCATTTTGGCCTTCTCTGTAGAGTTTGTATTGTTACTCAGCCTTCAGAGGCTTTATTATTCAGCACACTGCGAACGTTTTAGAAAGAAAACAAAGATACATATAAACTCCTATAACACTGACTAACTTCTTTCAATTCATATGGATTCATAGTGGTTAGCACGTCCACCTCACAGCAAGAAGGTCCTGGGTTCAGGTCCTGGGCTCGGGTGTTTCTGTGTAGAGTTTGTTCTTCTTGTTCTCCTCATGCTTGCGTGGATTTCCCCCGGGTAATCCGGTTTCCTCCCACAGTCCAAAGACATGCACCTCATGCTAATTGGCTGTTTCAAATTGCTCTCCAAAGTTGGCCCTCCAACGGTCTGGCAAGCTGTTCATGGTGTACCTTGCCTTTGCCCACTGTCTAAGAGCCTAGAAGGATTAAGTTGTTCGGCAAATGAGTGAGTGAGTGAGAGCCTGGGAACAAATGTAATAAATGAACCACCTTTACATGAATGCACATTAGGTTGTCAACCTATTTAATTTCCTACAGTATGGCATGTTGACTGTTTTTCTGATTTCAACCCCATTTAAAAGGCTTTAGAGGCCAATTGGTGGCATACAAACTATTATTAATAATATATTTCGCCTATTGCCTTGCTACTTACTGATTTCTGTACATAAATATAATGTTGCAATAGGGTGCTAAAACTTTTCAGGGTTGGCAGAAATGAAATTGCTGGGATTGTCAGTGAAAACTGACTGTGACCATGCATTTTTTTTTTTACCTCTATAATTACATGCTCGACAAAACCATTCAACTGTTCAGGCTCCATGGCAACAGGAACACTTTTAAGTAATGAGTAAGTGTTTGGAGTGAAAGGTCGACCATAGGTATGTGCACCATTAATGATTGCCAAGATCAGATGAAAAAGAAATGGCTGTAGATTGCCACTTTACAAACCTGAACCTGAGGACTGTCACAGCAGGGACTGAGCTACAGGGTCAATTTCTTACCTGCAGTGTCTAGGCAAGCCTTTTACAAAAGGTCTGTGATTAAGTACGGACACAGAGGTAACCTTGCACTATTGCTGTACCTAACAGTCCATCTCAGGCTGTGTCACGCCCTCTGGAAGCCTCTTGAGTGCTGACAGATTATCCAGTTGAGGAAAGTTGCTAGCAGGAAGCAGACCATTTTTCTGTCAGTGCATAAGTGAAGGCTTTTTGTGCTTTTTCCCCTTTTCTTTAAATAACGACATAATTGCCAAAACTCCCGTGTCAGTTGTTAGAGACTCTTAATAAGCTGATAGCCAGAATTACAAGAGGAAAATACCTTTGCAGTTAAAGCATCATCCTGTCTGAGCCCAGCAGTAACAACACATCAAAGTGTACAATGGACTTTAAAACTGCCATCCTAAATGATCCTGAATGGCAGACTTTCATTTAAAGTAAAAGCCCCTTGAGATGCTTTGGCAGCCTTGTTAAAAGAGTACTCTAAAGACCCTTTAAGTCCAATTTCTACACTCCTTTCCAAGACACGTGATTCAGAGTCATTAAAGATATGTTTGCATGCGATAGGATTTTAGGATCTATGGTTTTTATACACTACATGGACAAAAGTTTGTGGACATTTGACCATAACACTCAGATGTGTTTTTTTGTGGTTGGACTCCAGGTTCCATTCATCTTTGCTGTTATAATACATTTGTCTCCTCTGGTAAGGCTGTCCACTGGATTTTGGAGTGTGGCTGTAGCTATTTGTGACCCACCACGAGAGCATTATTAGGGTCATTCACTGATGTCAGGTGGGGACACCTGGGGCAGGTGGCATTGTAGTTCATCCCAAATTTGTTCAGTGGGGTAGAGGTCAGTGCTCTGTACAAGCAACTCACATTCTCCCACTCCAACCTTGGCAAGGCATGTCTTCATGGAGCTCACTGTGTGTGCAGGGGACACTGTCATGCGAGAACAGGTTTAAGCCTCTAAGGTTTAAGTTCTAGTGAAAGGAAATTGTACCCCAGTAGCAGACGAAGACATTCTAGACAATTGTCTGCTTTCAACTTTGTGGCACCCACTTTAGGAAGAAGCTACATATGGGTCTGATGGTCAAGTGTCCATAAACTTTTGTCCATATAATGAATATGCTAATGTGACTAACAGGTGAGCCAAGAATTTTTCTAATACTCTATTAACACTTGGTTGTACTCTGCATACCGTACATCTGTTCGGTTTCTCCCCTGAATGTACCCGCATGTGGATTAGCAGTTTGTAACGAGCGTTGAAAGGCTTGTGCCTGCGTGGACATCCTGCCCAGAAGCAAATGAAGTCCTCTCCTTTGCGCTGATCAATATGAAGTTTCTCAATATGCTTGACCAGCTCTTCTTGGTGACTGAATGTGGCATTACAATCCAACCAACGGCAACAGTGTCCCCCAATATAATCATCAAGCTCCCCCTCTTCCTCCTCTAACATTGGGCATAGAGTCTGGGGCAAAGCACCTGGTTTGTCTGTAGGAGGGATACAGCGTGGGCCTGCTGGATCCTGAGTACACCCCAGGTGGCTACCTGGTAGTCGGTGTATATGGTGGGAGTGATAGGGTGGTGGAGGTCCCCTAGGAGGGCTTGGGGATCTAACAATAGCTGAAATTTCAAATTGAAAATGTGTAGAGCTTTCCAGACTGGTATGAGATTCTTTATCTCCAGTTGCCATGTTGCTGATCAGAATTTCCTGTCCTGGCAGAAGTTGATGCTCCACTACTAGATTAGTTCCTCTGATTTGGTGGTCATGTGCACCCTGTTCTTCTAATCTCTGCATGCTGAGACTCACTTTTTCAAACCTGTGGTTGCTTGATTTGGTCTGACCAAGAGTGGGACCACAGCTGTGATTGGGGATACAGCTTCCCCTGACTCCCAAGAGATGCCCACATACATCAGACTGCAGTGGTGAGGGGGTAGGTTGTGAGGCTGGTGAATTTTGGGAACCAATTATGTATGCCACCAAAGAAGTTGGTGATGTTCGTATAATGGAGTTTAAGTCAATGCCAAGGCCATCTGACTGTGGTGAGATGGAGAGGGCTCTTTTTATGGAGCGGCTGCATTGGCGGGGGCTGTTGATGTCTTCCTTGAACAGGTAAGAAGGAAGTGATGTCGGATTGGAGCTACTGGTGGCTCCAGACATGGCAGTACCTGGTGGAACATTTAGATGTTCTAGACCTTCAGTTGTCTGGCTAAAACTGCTCTGCTGGCCTAGTGGTGGCAAGACACGGTAGCCATAGGGCCAGTCCAACATGCTACTGCGGACTGATTGACTTTCTGCAATGCTGACGGTGGTGGAAGCCAAGGACCCTCTGGACAACACAGACCTGTACCAAGAGATTTATACAAGTCAAGCTCTGTTCCTCCATGAATGATCCAATTCAGTTCATAACCTGAATATAGTTTAACAGAAAAAAAAAAGTTAAACCATTGTACTTTGCATCCTTTGCCTTTTTGAACTAGTTTACCTGGCATCTGTGAGGGGCACAAAAAGGCCCAGAGAGGGAGGGGGGCAGTGCGAAGCAGTGGTTTGGATAGTGGACGCTGGACTCACACTCTGTACAATCATAGCACGGCTTTCCACTTGCAGGTTCGAGCTGCCATGATCACCCACCAGCTTTCTATTGGGACGCAATGTACGAGAACCTGCGACCAACAAAACAATTGTGTTTACTGCATAAAAAAATTATTCTGGTCTTACAAACTACTAGGAGAACGAGGTCCTGTCTGCCATCCCAGAGATTAATGATTAAGAATGCAGACTAATAACCAACAAAAACAATCCCGTGGTTTTATGGAAGTTAATATTAAACCAAATGCGCCTTGAATAAAATGCAACCGTCAACTTTTATAAAGAATAATCTTGAATGAAGTCATGGATATGGCATTTAGCCAGTTTTTTTAGAACATACAGTACCATGCAGAGGCTTTAAACACATGCAAAGAAATGCTATAAAGCAAAGATGCCTTATATTTACATATTATTACATATAATTAAATTAAAAGCTATTACATTAAAAAAATCTATAAAGTGCAGTAATAAATAAAACAAATATAATATTTGCTGTGATGACCCTTTGCTTTAAAAATATAGTATCTCCAGTACAGTCCTGAAGATTTTGACGGTCACGCTTGCTTCTTTATTTTCATGTTAAACCCAACAACCTTCATGTTTTTGTCTGAAAATGCTGTCTTATGTAATATGCTCATTCACTCACTCACTCACTCACTCATTTGCCTAAACTCTTACTCCTACTAGGGTCGTTGGGAGGCTGGAGCCTATCTTAGCCTACACTGGGCGAAGGCTGGATAAACCCTGTACAGCTCACCAGATCAGTGCAAAGCCAACACACACACAAAATCCTTCACACTCACATCAACACTTAGGGAACAGTCATTTAGCCTAATATGCATGTCCTTGGACTGTGGGAGGAAACTGGAGTACCCAGAGGAGTTTGTTCCCAGGCACTCACTTATTTGCCAAACCACTTAATCCTACTACTAGGCTTATGGGGAGGCTGTTGACAGTTGGCGAAGGAAGGGTACACCCTAAACAGTTTGGCAACCACTCATATTCACACTCACACCTAGGGGCAATTTAAAATTGGACTAAACAGAGGAAATCCAGGCAAGCATATAGAGAAAATGCAAACTCCACGCAAATGCACAAGTCCGCAAATTGAACCCAGGACCTTCTTGCTGTGAGTAACAAGTAATTTATATATATTTGAATTCCCCTTGGGCGGCATGGTGGCATAGTGGCATAGTGGTTAGCACGTCCGCCTCACAGCAAGAAGGTCCTGGGTTCGATTCTCAGCTCGGGCGTTTCTGTGTGGAGTTTGCATGTTCTCCCTGTGCTTGCGTGGGTTTCCTCCGGGCACTCCGGTTTCCTCCCAC
>JAQMYF010000008.1:16750526-16778382 GCA_030014195.1 Neosilurus mollespiculum
ATTGTAGTACTGTTATTTTTTCCCACATACAATATATATATATATATATATGTGTGTGTGTGTGTGTGTGTGTGTGTTTATATATAGTAATGTGCAGTGAAGATTATACACCACCACATTCTCTTCCTAATTTTCACTCACTAAACCATTCCATATGGTTTGAAGTTCATTCATGCTATGCAAAAGTTAAAAAAAAAAATTATTTGCGACATCTTTCAATTTTTCTGAAAAATTGGTATTTTCAGTGTTTTTGTTTATTAAACATACTTTAACTGCAGTATACTTGACGGAATGATTTTTTTGGTTCTCTTTGCCTACATCTGCATTGCTCAATACATTTCACCAAAAAAGTATAGAGAAGTCATTTTTTACTTCTTTTTATTAGGAGCCCTTTTACACAAAAGTGGTGGTGTATAATCTTCACAGTACTTTATGTGGGTGTGTAATATATATATTTATATATATATATATATATATATATTTTGCACACCTACATAAAGTACTTTACTTTTCAAAGTACCTTGGGCACCCTCTCTGTTTAGTATAAACTTTGTTATAGATTATTATTTTATAGATTTTAGATTTTCAGCTCTGGCTTGTTCAGTAAGATGCTTAGTCAAATATAGCTCATTTCCTTATACACTTTTTTTTTCAAAGCAAATGTTATCACACCAAATACCGACTTTGTTTGATTTATTATTATTGTTTCATGTAGGAATCTTTAAATTTCATGATTTTTGAAGGCCCTTTTTTGCCCTACAGTACTTCTTGACATGCTCCATGACTTTTGCACAGTACCATATATACAGTGTATAAATCTTTGAGATCACTGGAACTCCAACTTCACCCCAGGCCTCCTTACCCAACATCAGTGCTTGGCTTCACTAATGCTCTTGCGGTTGAATGAACACAAATCCCCACAGCCACACTCCAAAATTTACTGAAAAGCCTTCTTAATGGAGTCAGAGTTTTTATGTAAGTAAAAAGAGACAAAATATGGAATGTGATGAGCAAAAAAAATATATAGGTGAGACTGAAAGGTCAGGTGTTGACAAATATATGTCCACATTGTGAGTGTTGAATCCATGTGTCTTGATCTTCTCCAAGGTATGGGAAGGCGGTGTAGTGGATAATGTGTCTGCCTTACAGCAAAAAGGTCCTGGGTTCAAGTCCTCGGCTGGGCAAGTGTGTTTCTGTGTGGAGTTTTGCGTGCTTTCCTTGTGCTTGTGTGGATTTCCTCCGGGTACTCCAGTTTCCTCCGAAAGTCCAAAGACATGCACATTAGGCTGACTGGCTGTTCCCCTAGGAGTGAGTGTAAGTGTAAATGGTTGTGTGCATGTTGGTTGGACCTGCAGTGGTCTGGAGAACTGTTCAGGGTGTACCATGCCTTCGCCTAGAGTCGGCTCCAGCCTCTCTGTGGACCTAATGATTAAGCAGTGCAGCAAATGAGTGAGTGAACAGAAAGTTTGTCTTATCTAATTTTCTGGCAAAGACCAGGAGTCTGAAGCTCGACTGAGCTGAATGAAAACAATGTATTCATATGTCTCTATCTATATCTTGTAAATAAACATTGTAGGTGGTGTTAAACTATGTTTCTATTAAACAAGTTATACATTCATAAGGTTTAATTGTTAACAAGATAAAAACAAAACAAAATGTCATAACCCGTGTCCTGGATGTTCTGAGCATGCCAAACATAAGTGATACCTGTTTAATGGTCCTTTTCTTTCTGATGTGTAGCCCTTCTGCATGTTTGCACAGTGAGTGCTGCTCCTTGTTGTCATGGCAACTTCACTGTTTATTCTCTTGTGATTTTGGAAGACTTGATCACGAATAAAGGCATCTCAAGCTTGGGCATCTCAAACCTTTGCATGTCATGAAGTCATGTTATGTGTGTGCTGTAATTCTGTCGCCCTGTAGGCTTGAGGATGATGAGGATGATGAGGAGGATGATAAGGTATATGATGATATGGATTTGAGATAAACACTGACCTCTTGTGGAAATGTCTGTGCAGGATATTTAATATTAAGTGTTTAGTGAGTCATAAATGAGTTTGTCTTTTGGTAACATGGTGGCGTAGTGGTTAGCATGTCCGCTTCACAGCAAAAAGGTCCTGGGATCCAGGCCCGATCTTGGCGATTGTGTTTCTGAGGGGAGTTTCTATGTTCTCCCCATGTTTTTGTGGGTTTCCTCTGGGTACTCCTTTTTACTCTGACAGTCCAAAGACATGCACATTTGGTTAACACGCTGTCCTAAATTGCCCCTAGGTGTGAGTGGGAATGGTTGTGTATTGGCCCTGTGATGATTTGGTGAGATGTTCAGGGTGTACCCCGCCTTTACCCAGTGTTGGCTGAGATAGCCTCCCTGCGACCCTAGTAGGATTAAGCAGTTTGGTGAATGAATGGTTGCTTTTCTTTCTTATGGTAATGCTATATTGCTGTTGGATTGCTTACAGAAATTATTATTACAGTAGAATCAGCCATGATTTCCCATCTCCATCTGCAATTTTACTTAATCCAACAACTTCCAAATCCTGAAATGCTTTATCGGAAAGGCTGTGTAATGTCTTCATGCCTTTCAATATTAAATATGAAGGATGATACTTAAGATCTTGTCCAGCAGAGTGCAGTATAGGTACAGAAACCAGCCATATTGGCCAGCTATTGGATGTCTGAGATCATTCTCGGACCATCAAATCCTGAGCTCTACACACACCTCAGCGGGAGATAACATTCCCATGATTGTGTTCGAATGAAACACAGCGAAGCTGAAGACAGAGAGGGGTCATTAAAGAGACTGTATAATTTCTGAAAGTGCTCAATCATTTTATTCATCTATTTCTGTGCTAATGAAAACGACCACTGGTAATTGGCAGGCACGTCTAGCAGCCGAGTTCACTTCAAGAAATGCAGGCTGTTATTATTCAACCCCCCCCCCCCCCAGTCCACATCAAGAGCAAATTGTCAGTCCAGTGCGCAGTCCACATCGAATGAAAATTGTTAGTCTACAGTGTGATGGATTATGCACGTAGCATTAGAAGCCAGGCGGCTAATCAGTTTTTGTGTTTCATTAATTTCTTCATCTCGCTCTCTTTCACTGCACCTGAGCTGTAAAACTCACACTGATTGCATCATGTGTGTCAGTGATTCGTCACTGAGCATCCAAAATATATTGTGAAATTATTCACGGGTTTTTAGAATGACCTCTCAGACCCTGTCCCCCACCGCTGTCCACTAAGCCCGTGGCCTTTCCCAACCAACGGTCTCGTCCTCATTACCTGCATGCACCATTTTCTCAAAAAGAAACAGCGGCGGGTTTCAAAGTGATTAGAAGTACGAGCAGCCCCCGCTTTTTAAAGGTTCAGAGAGCTTAATTCTCTCTAGCATGGCTAATGTCACCCGCTGTGTGAATGTCAAGGTAATGAGGAGCAGCAGCTCTGATCTGAGATTCTCATCAAGACACAAACGTGAAACTTTGTTCATCTTTTTTTTTTGTCAGTCTGCAAAAAAAAGCTAAGCTTGCTAATAACGATTGAAGTCATTCAGTTTGCAGTCTGCATATGTGATCAGGCTAACACGCCCCTGCAGTTAATGCCCTATATTCCGACAGCCCATTGGTCAGACAGTGGGCAGCACAGTGGCGCAGTGGTTAGCTGCAAGAAGGACTGGGTTCGATTCCCGGGCTCGGGGCATTTCTGTGTCGAGTTTGCATGTTCTCCCCATGCTTGCGTGGGTTTCTTCCAAGTACTCTGGTTTCCTCCCACAGTCCAAAAACATGCACAGTAGGCTAACTGGCTGTTCCAAATCGCCCCTAGGTGTGAGTGTGAATGGTTGTATGTGTACTGGCTCAGCAATGGTCTGGTGAGCTGTGTACCCCGCCTTCACCCGTGACCCTAATTGTAATTAAAAGGCTTAGAAAATGAATAAATAGTCCAACAACCCTAACCCTAACCTAACTGAGTAGGGTGACAACTGATTTAAGCAAGGTGCCCATCTTACATATAAGTGGGGCTGTTGGAACATAGAGCCGTCCCCGCCACTGCTATCTAGCCCTATTAGCATTTTAGCATTATTGGGGGGGTCAAAAATTTACTTTAATCAATTTTATTTTTTTGGCACAACAGACAGTTTTTGGTCACAGTGAATAGGCCTACTGATGAAGCCATACTTCTGTCCCATCATGCTTGCTAACCAAAGTATTGTTTTTGTGTTTGAGTGCATGACACCAATGCACTAGTGCTGACTCATTACTTGTCATTCAGTGAACGCTCAAGGTTTTACCCTGAAGTTCAAAAGTAATTCCTTTATTTATTTTTTTAAAGCTCATTCCATGGACCAGCGATTACAGTTTCATCTCTTGCTGACTCTGTTGACACGGAAGGATTTGCAACAATGCGTGAGCAATGGGAAAATGACACAGTAACCTGCTGCAATCATGCCACAGTCGCAGACAGAAACAAATGTGTACAGATCCATTCTAGATTAAAGACATAACAGAAAAAGATAGCGATAAGATTAAGCTAGTGTTGTATATGCCAGTGCTAGATCGTAGTCACTTTGCTAGCGGTTACAAGTTTTAATTTTTTTTTGTGGTGCCGCCTTTTGTAGAGGGAAGCGATAAAGCAAAATCTGAGAATGACGGTAACCATCCTGCAGAATTCTCGGCCTCAATACTGACACTTCTCATAAAGCTCGGAAATACACACAATTGTAACTTTCATAAAACACAATAGAGCAGATTGATATTTTAAACGAGACGGATGTGGAATCTGTCTGGGCGGGTGGGTGGCTGAGTGAGTGGATGGGTGTTTAACAGAAATATTATTCCATAAAGCATTCTCCAACACCCTCTTGCTCATCACGCACTCATTTGCCAAGCCGCTTAATCCTACTAGGGTTGCGGTTGAGGCTGAAGCCTATCTCAGAAAACTTTGGGTGAAGGCGGGGTACATCCTAAACATCCAGACCATCGCAGAGCCATCACACACAACCATTCACACTCATACTCACACCTAGGGGCAAGTTGGAACAACCAATTAGCCTAAAGTGCATGTCTTTGGAGTGCGAGAGGAAACCGGAGTACCCGGAGGAAACCCACGCAAGCACAGAGAGAACATGCAAACTCTGTGACACACTCACAAAGCCTGGGATTTGAACTCAGGACCGCTAATCACTACACCAGCGTGCTGCTTTGTCTGGATATTATTATGAACTATTTCCTAGCTATATGAAGCACAATGTCCAGTGTGTGTATGGAAGGGGGATGTCCTTGACATGAACCCGGCTCCTTTCCAAATGTATTAATTATCTTGGCCCAAAACAAAGTCGTTTTTTTGCTAGTCTGTCCAATTCTGTTGGCCCTGTGATGGTCTGGTGAGCTGTTCGGGGTGTATCAAGCCTTTACCTAGTGTCAGCTGAGATAAACTTCAGCCTAGTAGAATTATTGTTGCACAATAGTGCAGACTATTGATGTAGTCAGAAAATTCCTCATTAAAAATGCCCTGTCATCTGTGTCGAATGCAGGTTTACACTGAGAATATTTTTTCCGTAAGTTCCTGTTGTCTCTTTATCAGCTGAATCCAGGATCTCCTGAAGCCTTTCCTACTTGTTTCTGCTCTAGTTCTGTCTCCGCCCCTTCGTGTCATTGGTTGATTACCCTACTGTGTTCACCTTTTCTGTGTTAATTCTGTGATTAGTTTTTCTGTTTGCAAAGTCTTATATTTTTCACTGCAGTTCAGTAATAATCTTCTATCATATACCTCCTTCAGGGCAATAAATCATCTTATGTTCCAGGACATATCATAAAGTCTGATGGAAAACAGCAATTTTTCTCAATTTTACAATCCTAGTCGATGAACAGTCTAAAGAGACAGGCCTGAAGAGTTGTAGGGAGAATTGCAGAAGTATCTTTACAGTGCCTGGAGTGCAGCTACCCTTCAGTCACAGTAGGGTGGCAAGTTAGCAGCTGAAGGTGTGTCATTAGCCCCCTGCTGGCACCTCCTGGTCTGGCCTTCCTCCCATTCGTCTTCATTAAAGAGACGTTGACTCGGTCTTACTGAGCAGATGGTCATTAACGTGCCCACTCTGGCCAAGGGACACTACCTGGAGGTCACGCGTCACCCTGAGAACGCTGAAACACTACAGCATATCACCACTGGAATGCAAGTAGACCTCACACACATACAACATTCTGACCAGATGTCAAAATTAATAGTTGTCTCAGCTAACTTTGGGGTAGAGGATTTTAACTGAGGGTTGATGGTTGCTTTAGATATATAAGAAATGAGGCACTGGGATATATAACACGCATCTACATTGCATTAAATGTTACACAGACATTGAACAGCCGGACAGGTTTGTGCCTAAAGGTTTAGCAGTAAAGTACACCTGGGCATGTACCCAAGGAGCTGTATAGCAGGTTAATGAGCCAGACTGTTGTTTAGACTCATTCATACCATATAAGGACCTTACTGTTTGGAGCAGACATATAAATACATACATATGCAAAGCACGCTATATGAACGTTTGCAAGGTAAGTGATTGGCTTGCCGTGCTGCGGCCATCTTTGGGAGGTGAACCAATGTAAACAAACACCGCCTCACATGTCTAGTATACAGTACGTGCCTCAATCACTGGGTTTTTATATATTATTTATATATGTTAAAGTTTTGAGGGTCGCCAAGAAATTTTTCCTGTATTGATTGAAATGTGAAAATAAAGCTATTATTTATAGTCAAAATTTGTTATTTTTTAAGGATAATTACAAACCTAGGCTTATATACAGCATTTGGCAGACACTCTTATCCAGAGCATTTTTATACAACTGAGGATTAAGGGCCTTGCTCAAGGGCCCAACAGTGGTGATAATGGGGATTGAACTGCTGACCTTCAGCTCAGTAACCCATCGCCTTAACCACTAAGTCACGACTGACCTATTTAGCCTCATAAAGCGATCGCATACGGTACACAGGTTTAGCTGACAGTAGGCTATAATCTGTCGGCTAGACCTGTTTGAAATGAAGTGGACTAAGAGTTGTTAAGGACTTTTTCTCATCATATAGTTATATCAGCAAATATATATCTGATAAAGATAAGGCTAATTTCGTAATTTCAATGAAGTTTGAGATTAAGTATGCCTGAGCTATTAAAATATATATATGAATCCACCATTGAACCATTGCCAATATAACCAATACTAATAACTTATTGGTAAATACATAAACATAGGACACAGTTTTACTGAATCAATAATTGTTATCATATTTATATACAGTTTAAATTATATACACATTAATTAAGGCAGATTTTTATTATTGTATCATGAAAGTTATATCACATAACTGCAAAGGACTTGCTCCCAACTCGCACCTTTAAGATTGCGGATTGTGTGCTTCCGCTTGACGTGCCGAAATGAACCAATTGCATATCTATGTCTTTATACCTATGCGAGCAGACACAAAGCTTCTGAGCTGAAACCAGTGTTCTCTTACTTTACAGTGTATATATATATATTCCTGTGCAAATCTTCCTAATTCTCCAAAATTTGGATAATGTAGCATTTATATATATGCTATATGGGTCCTGGTTTTATTTACCCATGTGCTCATCTTTGATTTGTCCTTTAGTGTGTAGATGTGACCAGATTCGCACAAAAAAAAAAAAAAAAAAGAAAAAAAAAAACAAACCTTGTTTTAAGGTTTTACAAGATGACTGGAAGGTAATAGTCTCATTTGGAAGTGCATATATGGTTTCCTATTAGTACTACATAGTAACAGCATGACCATCTGTACTCGTTTCAAAGTTATAAGCGCTCTCTACTATCCAAGTGTGACCTTCACCTTTGACCTTGATATTCCAAAATCAAACCATTTCTGTAACTCAGGTGTCCCCACCAAGTTTGGAGAAAATTAGTGCATGGGTGTGGTCACGACATTGTTCACACACAGACTGACAGATGGATGGATGGACAAACATCTGTGATTACAAAAATAGGAATAGATAGAAACTTTACAAAGACAGTTAAAAAAAACTTCAGACCTTTGTGCCTCAGCATTCATGGCAGGAACTCAGTTCAGAAACTACTTGTATGCACAGTGTATAATCTGGAGCAAAGAGCACAAAAGCTGCCTTGAAATTTTTCCCTCTTTGACTTACAGTGTCTGCTGTCAGACATGTTGTTTCCCTATTTCAATATGATAATGCCTCTGTGGTGTATGCACCGCTAAGCAGATTCAAGCATGGTTTCATGAATGCTAAGATGAAGTCAAACACCTTTCATGACCTTTCAAGGGTACACAGAAGATTTCCCCTTCCTTTATCCAACAAATAACAGGAAGGGAGCAGCATTTTAAATATTTTCCTCATTTACTATTTGACAAAATAGTATCACTTGCTTAGGATTTGGAAACTTTAGAAGCTAGCTTGTGGTAATTATGGTTCTTTTCACCACACATGTTGAGCTGAAATCAACACCATGAATAAAGGTGCGCTCACATGGTACCCATCATGATCCTGATTTGTCTCGATCATATTCCATGTTACATCAGAGGAAATCTGAGAACATCAGTACATGTCTGAGGACATTGTAGAATTTAGAGGAAAACTTTGGGAAGGAGTGAAATATTTTGGCAGTGTTGAAAAATGTTTCTTTGTGTTCGAAGTACACTGTGACTCGGGAAAAATTGGACTAGCATCAGTAGATGCTGGTATATGTCGGTACACATTGGTAGTGATCAGTCTAACAGTATAAAATTTGGAAAAAATGGGAGCAACATTAGAACATCAGTACAAATCGGAGTGACATCAGTATAGAATGTAATAATATCGGATGAAACATCGGAGTAACATTGGTACACATTGGTATACATCAGAGAACATCAGGACATATGGGAATAAAATCAGCTGAAACATCACAATTACATCAAAATATGATCAACTCAAATCGGGACTATGTGTATGTGGAATTGCTTAAGATTTGCTTAAGCTAGCTAACTAGCTATTACATATGGATATCTAGAGTTAGCTTTGGTATAAATTAGCTAACCCTTCTGAAAAACTGTGATTATGTTGACCAGCCATCTGATCCCAGAACACAGGCTGAGCTAGTCAAGAAGCATGTATTTGTTACTGTTGAAACCATTATTGTACTCACTGGAAGGTTGTACGTTCAAATCCCACCTCGGCTAAGCAGCCATGCCTGGACCCTTCCCCATCAACTGTTCAGCTGTAACAATGTCATTTAAGTTCTGGATAAAGACTTTTTCCAAATGCTGTGTAAATGTGTATGGTGTTTATTTGTCAATTTACATAGATATCTAACATAAAACATAAAACAAGCTACTGAATCTAGCTAGATGGTTAATATTACACAAAAACTGTCACTGAGGAAGCAAAAATGTAAGAGCTAGATAAAGCTAGCTAGCACAAAATTTACAATAATGCTAACTGCCTAAAAACATATTATTATTATTATTATTATTATTATTATAAATATTTAGGCTCTGCCTATAATGTTTGCATGTGTAAGTTTACAGAAACATGTATACATGAAATAAGAGAATAAGCCGCGAAGAGCAAGTTTCCTCAGCGCTGACGGCAGTGCATGTGTGATGTATATTTTCCCCACATTTTCTTTATTTATTTGGTTGCCTGTGTGGGCACGTTAGCACAGATGCAACAACAAAATCAAGCTCATGGCTTCACAACATAGGTATGGTGCTCTGGAGCGCCGATATTATAATTATTCATCCATTCATTTTCTAAGCCACTTAATCCTATTTAGGGTGACGGGGAGGCTGGCGCCCCTCTCAGTCGACTCTGGGCAGGGTACACCCTGGACAGCTCGCCAGGCCACCACAGGGCCAACACACACAACCATTCACACTTACACCTAAGGGCGATATCGAACAGCCAATTAGCCTACTGTGCATGTTTTTGGACAGAGGGAGAAAACCGGAGTTCCTGGAGGAAACCCATGCAAGCATAGGGAGAACAGGTAAACTCCACACAGAAATGCCTGAGCCTGGGAATTGAACCCACGACCTTCTTGCTGTGAGGTGGATGTGCTAACCACTGCACAACCATGCCGCCCTATAATAATAATAATAATAATAATAATAATAATAATAATAATAATAATTGTTATTATTATTACTATGATTATTATTATTAGTAGTAGTAGCAGCAGTAGTAGTAGTTGTATTTAATTCTAATGACTCTACTGTTGTGTAATGTTTTTAAAAACAACATGTTTATGATAACTTTTTTCTTTTGTATTAGCACATGCTAGTCAAGATAGCTTAGCATTTTAGCCAGCTTTCTTGTAGCAGCTAGGGGCAATGATATTGTTAAAAATAACTGTCTAAAAACCTGTCTAAGAACCAGTGCTTTAATATAAACCTGTGACTTTCTTTTCAGCCAGGACTGCAGTCAGAGCTGCTGTTATAGAAAATGAATCAATACCTCCTGACCAATCAGAATCGAGGATTTCGGTAGCACTGTGGCAAAAACCATTTCACACAAATTGATCCAATGTAATTTTTTTTTTTTTGCATTCGTTCTACATTATGTAGTGTACTATGTTTCATTTAGTTACAGTTGCCTCCAGGAATATTGGAAATATATGAAAAAATCAACCCTTTTACCTGTATTTCTTTGCTGACGTGTACAAATGTCACCATATTATCGTAATCCAGGGGATGAGTGTTGGAGGCAGACTATATACGACTTAATGAAAGCACACTGAGTCTGTCTAGACATCGTCCGTCCTCAGATGTACTTATCTCCGATCTCGAACACACACTCTCTCTCTCTCTCATCTCTTTTCTTCTCCTTCTTACTTTTTGATGGGCTTGCATGGGTGGCAGGTGTGTGAGGGCAGCAGAAAGGGCAGGAACTGAATTAAAGCATGATGAGTGGCCTCAAGGCTGTTCGAGTTCACGGGAGTACATTGTTCTTGGGGCTAAGGCGACCAAAATGAAGCTAAGGCCTTTTTTTTCTGGCACCTGACTTGTCAGTTTTGGATATTCCTGAAAGACTAATTGTTTTTTTTGTTCTGTTCAACCTGACCCGAGTCTTCTCAGAGGTCATCTTAAATGAGAACACAGCACTTGTTGAAAGTTAAATCTGACTGTGTGCAAAATCTAGATATCAAATCTTATTTAGGAACTGAATCTCAGAATGATGACATCATCAATGCCCAAGTTAACATGGTGGAGTTTGGCTTTAAACACAATTTTTTTCAGTATTTCAGGTTTTTTTGCTTAAATATATGAATCCTGTTGTATATATTTTCATGTTAACTTGAGCTCTTATGACACCATCATTCTGAGACTTGGTTGTCAAATAACCGCCCATAAAATTGTTAAAGCAGAAGCTATCGGCCTAAAATTTTGCACACAGAAATACATTAATCTATAGATTTGAATGAGATTAACTTTAACCAAGCACTGTTTTCTCCTTTAATGCGGAACTAATTCACTTCTCCAGTGATTTATGATTTCCCTTCACTTACAAGGAAGTCGCCATTGGATCTGGACACAAAGGAGAACAATGCTGAGGGATAGAATGAATTAAGAATACATCATCACCAAAACTGGTTGTTTGACGATTAGAAAGTTGGCAAGCCCCAAGCCCAGGAATCAAACCCAGGACCTTCTTGCTGTGAAGCGTTTGTGCTAACCTCTGCACCACCATGCTGCCCATTTTCCAGATTTTTCTCCTCTAATTTAGACGTATCCAATTCCCAGACATCAAGTATTACCTCCCTATCACATACGACCACCACCAACCAGGAAGAGGTGTATGCCTCCGCCATGACACGTAATACATGCGACTTACATCTTTAGAAGTGACCTCGGAGAGAAAGCGGTGTCCACCCCTTTGTATGAATGAGCTTACAGACACCTATGATTGGCTGGTGATTGCTGTAAGTAAAAAGGGAGGTGAGCATATGCCATATTCCCCTCCTGTCAGGACTTCTGGCAGTGGATGGCTGTGGCATCAACCTGGAGTTGAACCTGCGATCTCTACGTTGACAGTCACGCACCTTGTTGATGCGCCACTCGGGAGCCCAAGGTTTGACACATTTGGATGCTTTCCTAAGAACTGATGCACTATTCTGTTTAAGGCTGTTGTTCATTAAAACTAATCCAAACACCCCAAAGTCACCGTCATCACACTTTTCTTTCATTTTTTATCCCCCACCATGCTTGATGTGAACATTAACTGAAGCTCTTGGTTAGATGCTGCTGGCTGATGGGACAAATGAATGAACGTGCAGGTGCACCAGCATTCCTAATGAAGTGGCCAGTGAGTGTATGTCAAAATGTTTGCAGAGAGCTGAACCTCAATCATTCTTGCTAATCACTACAAATGTTGCAAGTGCTTAAAAGCTTCTGGAAGGTTCTTCATCTGATTTCCTCTTTTTTTTCTCCTCCTCCCTTTTATTTAATCATAAGTCGATGGAGACTGAGGCGCCCTTGCTGTCAGCTTTCCATCTTAATCAGCTATTTTAGTTTACAGCAGATGGAAGTCTGTCCTCTGTACTTTCTCTGCATTAGTGAGTGAGTGACGCTTAAAATCCAGAGAAGCCGACAGACTCTTGAGGTCAACGTGAGGCGAGCTCGGCTTGTTAAGGCTTGGCGAAGTGCTGGGTGTCAATGTTCGCACTGCAGGGGAGGCCACAAGGCTGATGTGTTTTTTATTCCTAGTTCTGCGTACTGTCGCACTGATGGACAAGAGGCTTGTGACGTCCTTTGCTTTTCAGAATTGATGAAGCTCGACAAGACAGCTCCAAGTCACTCTTCCTCTGGCTATGTAGGACTGTTTGAGGAATATGTCTGGCAACTAGTGTAAGATCATAGTGACAAGCAAGAGCTGGCAAGTTCAGGGACATAAACACGGGGATATGTCTTGTTTACATCCAGTGATGAGGTGCAGGGAGATCTGTAAAGTGGTTAGAAGGTCAATATATTCAGGATCGAGTTTAACCTGGTGGTTTCTTACTGATCTTACAACCACTGGTGCACTTGGGGTGGCACGGTGGCGTTGTGGTTAGCACATCTGCCTCACAGCAAGAAGGTCCTGGATTTGAGTCCAAGGCTTGCAAGGACATTAATGTGTAGACTTTGCATGTTCTCCATGTGTTTTCATAGGGTTCATCTGGATGCTCAAGTTTCCTCCCACAGTCCAAAGACATGCACATTAGGTGAAATGGAATGTTCCACATTGACCCAAGGTGTGAGTGGTGTGAAAGGTTGTGTCTGTGTTGGTCCTGCAATGGGCTGGTGAGCTGTTCAGGTTAGGTGAGATCCTAAAAGGATCGGCAAATGCCTGAATGAATGAATAGAATGGTAGTAAGGCTAGGTATGCACTGTATATTACATTAAACATACACAATATATATTATACACGGCTTGTATTATATAGAAGTGATGTAAACCATACTGTCTACATTTTTAAAAGTGTCCATCAATTTTCTTCCACTTTTCCAAGGTCGGATCGAGGAGGCAACAGGTATAGGAGGGAAACCCAGGCACCCCTCTCCCCAGCGACACTCTCTAGCTCCTCCTAGGGAAACACAGATGGGATATATAATCCCTCCAGCAAGTTCTGGGACTACCACAGGGCCTCCTCGTTCTTGGACGTGCCCGGAACACCTCAATAGGGAATTGACCAGGAGGCATTCTAATCATATGCGTGAACCCTAATATCCATAATTTTGGGATTGTCTTAGTTGCTTGTGTGAATTTAAATGCTGACTGAAATGGACTGGTATTTCTTTCATGAGAATGGGACTTACAGAGCGGCATGGTGGTGTAGTGATTAGCACATCTGCCTCACTGCAAGAAGGTCCTGGGTTTGAGTCCTGGGTATTTCTGTGTGGAGTACATGTTCTTCCAGTGCTTGCGTGGGTTTCCTCCTGGTACTCCAGTTTCCTCCCACAGTCCAAAAACATGCACAATAGGGTAATTGGCTGTTCCAAATTAACCCTAGGTGTGTGTGTGTGTTGGCTCTGTGATGGTCTGGCGAGCTGTTCAGGGTGTACTCTGCCCTCGTCCAGTGTGGGATGACATAGTCAGTAGGATTAAACGGTTCACTTACAAATGGCTTAAAACACTTTAGAAATGATTTTGGTTCAAATTAGCTTGGGGTCACTGATCACCCATGGTTGTTTTCTCTCTCTCTCTCTCTCTCTCTCTCTCTCATCGTGCCATCATTGCTTTAAAGCAAGTTATGGCCGTGGGTATGAACACTGGTAAAACCACAGTATATTTTTTCTCCACTAATGTGGAGCAGAGAAATTCTGCTTTTTGGCCGGAAAATACTTTTCAGCCCTGAGATCTTGCTTATCTCGATCCACAGAGTTCATGACATAAGTATCTGCTGGGGCAGGTTATTCTGGAAGACTTAGAAATGCCTTTTTTAATGAACAAAAGACAAAAATATTTTTGAGATTTTATACTTACTGGATCAAAACTTCATAGGCAAGTGGATAGTTCACATTACCTCCCCCCATTGCACACTCATACTGGGTTTATTGGGAAAAGTTTAAAACAGTGTTTTACAAGCTTTCTTGCTTGATAAATCATTCAACATTGCTATCCTGGGGGAGAAATGTGAAGATGCTTCAGGCTTAGTTTTGAGCGAGGACTCAAAGGATCCATCAACAGGATTTTTGCTGCAAAATAAGTTATATAGTAGGAAAAAAACAAGTTTTTTTTTTTTTTTTATCACTGGCATCACTAAACAATACAGGCTTAATCATAATTATTGTCAAAGATATAGATGAGCCTGGACTATTATTGTGACAGTAACTGTTGCAAAACAATAAGGCTCCCAAAATCTCATAGCATTCCAAGCATTGGAATATATCGTCCACTCATCCATCCGTTCAAACCATTTAATCTTATTAGGGTCACAGGGATAATGTTCATCTCAGCCAACACTGAGCGAAGGTGGAGTACATCCTAAATAGCTCCCCAGACCATTACAGGGCCAACACACACACACACACACACACACACACAACCATTCACACTCTCACCTTGAGGCAATTATCATGATGTGGCCTGTGGGAGGAAACCGGAGCACCCAGATGAAACCCACTCAAGCACAGGGAGAACATGCAAACTCCACACAGAAACGCCCTCGCCAAGCCGAGGACTTGAATCCAGGACCTTGGTGTGAGGCGGACATGCCAACCACTATGCCACCGTGCCGCCCGGAATACACTATATGTTGTAAAATATATTGTGTGTGAGACACTTTGATGATTATCACATATATACCGCATTTTCAATTTGTCCTTTATTCCTTCCTCTGCTCTTTCTATCACATGTCTGCTGCACATCAAGTAGCAATGCTCCGCCTTTCCCTCGCTAACACCACTTCAGAAACATGCAGGTATTCTAATATGTTCTGGGTGACTCCATGTCCCAGAGCAAAAATAAGAACATTTGCAGTGAAATTAAAAAAAAAAAAAAAGCAATCAAATTTTCTGACTCGGTAAGCAGGGCCTTGCTAGCTCGGGGTCATCCGCCTCCTGCTGCTCCTGCTTCCACGGGCATTTTGTGCACGGCCTCGGGCTTACCTGGGTAATTAACTTTTTCCCCCCTCCCAGCCTTTGAATTGCATGTTTCTCCATCTCAGACGCTCAATATCCCCTATGGAGCTTGAACGGTCCTTTCAGGCTCCTCCTATCGTCGAGTTTCCTTCTTCTGCTCCTGCGGCGGAATGAGTCTTTTATGCCTGATCGTCAGGCGTGATTAAGAAGACAGGATTTTTGATTAGGAGCTGGCATTTGTGATTCACGCCGTATGATTTTTCATTCAAGGGCATTAAAGAAACAAACAAGAGTATGAAATGTAATTCGGTTAGCATTCTTTCCACTCAGGGTTTATTCTAGTGTATAATTGTAGGTGTATACATGCTGCTTTACGGAGGTTTGATTGATGATGAATGTGGTTCAGGAGTCCTAGGCCTCTTTAGCAGGTAGTGCCAGTGGATCCGAGTTCATATATCATCCTGAATTATGAAAGCCAAACAAAAATGGCAAATGAACACCTAAAATTCCTACGCCACTGTTTGTGGGATGCCATTTACAGGATTTATGAAGTGGTCTGTTGTCTGAGCTCATATGAATAAAGCAAGAGGGGTAATTAACCCAGCAGAGGTGGTTCACTGAATCAACTTTCTCACTTCACACCACAGCCTCCATGGCTATTAACAAGTAGTTTTGAGCCATCTACGTGGCTGTTATATAAAGAATAATTAACTGACAGTGCATTTAAAGCTTACTATAGGTCCCCCTGCAGCTCTTCTAGCCATTATGAGTAATCATAAGGAAAAGGAAGATGTGTACCTGTGCATTGACCTGACCCAGGCTGCTCGTTTAATGAAAATTTAGTATGCATCCTGTGGGAGGAGCAGCTTAATTACTATAATATTGCGATTAGAGAATTGGGATCTTTGCCTTTTCTAGTGCCGGGACCAGCAAAGATCTGCTTCTGAAGTAAAGATTACAGCATCATACAGAAGCCTCATCTGTTTTAATAATGAGACGTTTCATCACAGGGCTAATTTTAGAAATTAGTTATTTCGATTTGTGCCAAGGGCCTGTGTTCTGACATGACAAAATTAATGGCGATTGTGGATATTTATAGAGATGTGACTCACTGCCTTGGTTCTGATAAAAGAAAAAAAAAGTCCCGTAAGACAGAGTTTGGTGTTTTCTATATCAGGAAACTTGTGAAAAGACTGGAAATACAGTAAGAATAGAGTAATGCATTTAGAGAAATCCAGAATCCCTTGCACGACTGAAGGCAACGTCTTGACTTCATTCATTCATTCAACTGCATAGTGTTGCAGGAAGGCTGGAGCCTATCTCAGCCAACATTGGGTGAACGAGGTCTACACCTGTAACAGCTCGCCAGACCATTGCAGGGCCAACACACTTACAACCATTCACACTTTCACCTAGGGGCAATTTGGAACAGCCAGTTAGCCTAATTTGCATGTCTTTGGACTATGGGAGGAAAGCTTATAAAATAAATGGATGAAAGACAGTGTCATGTCATGTCGTTTTCTGCACCACTTTATCCTTTATTATGGTCACAGAGAGGATGGAGGAGATACATTGTCGCCAGACCATAGCAGGGAAATACACACAATTCACAATCATACGCATACCTGGGGGCAATTTGGAATACCCGATTAGCCTAATATACATGTTAGACTGTGGGAGGAAACCCACACAAGCCAGGAGGAAACCCACACAAGAATGGGAAGAACATGCAAATTCCACATAGAAATGCCCTCACCAGGCATGGGGCTCAAACCCAGGATGTTCTTGATGTGAGGCAGATGTGCTAACACTACGCCACCACCCAATATTGTATTTGATTCGAATTATTCATGAAAAAATAATTTCTAATTCATGAAAAAGCTTATATCTGGGTAGTAGACCAAGATTCTGATGTCTACTTCTGACAGAAATTCTCCAATCAACTTGTAGTCTACCCCCAGGGCTGAAGCAGATGCTACACAGTATGTGTTAGCACAACGTGTGCCATTAGCTTCTTCGTTGTAGGGACCCCACAGATCATTTACTTTCTCCCAGCGGAAGCTCTGGACACCTTCTTGGAGCTGCTGGGAAATACTATCCACTTCCTCTGAGCATTCCTCGGAAAAGTGCAGGCTGCCATTTGATTAGTAGGAGGTGTTGACAGGCTGCACCAGGGTTGACAGGCTGCACCAGGGATCACTCAGCAGGGGCACAGAAGAGACCAACGGAGCCGGCGGAGCAGGGGCAGACAGACTCGGCCATGCAATTTCCTTCCCCATCAACCCAGTGAAGGACATATGCTCAATACATGCTGCTTCAAGCCTCAACCTCCTGATTGGTGGACTGTGGCTGTTGGTGGGATGTAGCCGCAGGCTAGCAGCATGTCTTGGAACAGAATAATTTTTCCCCCAGAATTGGTCATGAAGGCTAGAGAAATGGAAGTAGTTGCCGCAGAGGAGAAAACATCTTAGAGGTCAGTCCATTAATGAGAATATGTTGTCCGATAGTTGCAAAATGTAATACAAGCAGAGGTATTTGTGAATGTAGTCAATCTCATGCAAAATTAATAGGAAATGTGACGGACTAGAGATTATTTATTGGGAAAAATCCAAGAATCATAGAATCATAAGTCCATAGTGAGGGTCAAAGCAAAGGCGGACAAAATAAAGCAAGGAATAATACAGGATGAGATTGAGCTGTTAGAGAAAATTTATACTATGTAGTGGTGTGGGAAGTTACTGTTACTGCTGTTTTATCCTTCCAGGGGTGCGTGCAGGCTGGAGCTTATCTCAGCCAACTCTGGGCGAAGGCACCCCCTGAACAGCTTGCCAGTCCATTGTGGGGTCAAAACAATTTGGAAAAGCCAAATAGCCTCTTGGGGCGATACGGTGGCAAAGTGCCTAGAACGTCTGCCTCACAGCAAGAAAGTCCTGGGTTTGAGTCCTGGGCTTGGCTCGGGCATTTCTTTGTGGAGTTTGCATGTTATCCCTGTGCTTGCATGGGTTTCCTCTGGGTACTTCGGTTTCCTCCGATAGTCCAAAAACATGCACATTAGGCTAATTGGGTGTTCAGAATTGCCCCTGTGAGTGTGAATGGTAATGTGTGTGTGTGTGTGTGTGTGTCTGTGTGTGTGTGTTGGCATTGTGATAGCCTTGTGTGCTGTTCAGGGTATACCCTGCCGTTGCCTAGTGTTGGCTGAGATAGGCTCCACCCACTATGTGACCCTAGAAGGGTTAAGAAGCTTAGCAAATGAGTGAGGTGTGAAAGCAGCACTGTCCTCAGTGGCACTCAGTGTTTTGCTCTGAAACGCACTCGACAGGTGAGTGAAAGGGTGATTAAGACAGACAGAGCTGTTGATAAGCAATGCGCTGATGGTCGTAATGGATCTGTTTAGCTTTTAATCAATGCCGCTCAGGGCCTCTGATTCGAGCGACGTGCTTACGACGTTGCCATCCTGTCATTGTTTCCGAAACCCTTTTAACCTAATTGAACATTAAACTCCTGTCATTGTTTAGCACTTCCTGCCTTATTTATAACATGTACGTGCTCTTCTTTACCTTTTCATTATGCCCGATGTTTTCTTACAGGCGGAAACTAATTAAATGGAACGAATCAAACCAGGATGCTGACGCCTGACTGAATTGTGTCATCTGAATAAATCTCTATTATGATGTGTCCATATGGCGTGTTATTTTTGTTGTTTACGGGCTCAAGGAAGAAATAAGGAAAGGTGGAAGGACACTGTGAGGTGATAAATAGCGCGAGAGACCCTTTCACATTCCGGATATATGTGAGCTAAGACTGGGTGTTTAATGTCATGCATTACTAATTGCCGTTTTTTTTTTTGTTGTTGTTTTTTGGTTTTTTTTTAAGCCACTGTTGCTCAAACAGCATGTCTCCTGATATTTCATAGAACGCCTTACGACACCTGGCGCGACTCATTCCCTTCGTTTGTTAAATGGTGTTAAGACCACAGATGTCCTTTTCCTCGGGTGACAAAATCAACACGGATGATTCATCTCAGCTCGAGAGCTTGCCCTCGGCACTTGCATTTTCGATTTATTCAACATTTTTTATTCATTTGCTTTCAGTCAGCTGGGGATCCTGGAGTGCGAACTCTTCCTTGATACCTCGAGGGAGATGTGCAACCTTGCGAGGCACTATAGAGGAGGGGAAGAGGTGATTTGCTTATATGGCCACCGGGGGCTTAAGAGACTCCCTAATAATGCTTTTATGCATTGAGACTTGTGTGTGTGTGGTGTGTGTTTGTGTGTGTGAGTGTGTGTTCTACTTCATGGGTGTTTAGCCAAGCACTTTAAATGGAAATGCACTTGACATTTTAGGAGGAGATGCAATCATGGTGC
The DNA here is from genome assembly GCA_030014195.1 of Neosilurus mollespiculum. Taxonomy (NCBI): domain Eukaryota; kingdom Metazoa; phylum Chordata; class Actinopteri; order Siluriformes; family Plotosidae; genus Neosilurus; species Neosilurus mollespiculum. The sequence continues at coordinate 16,770,456 of JAQMYF010000008.1, forward strand.
ATTAGGATGCGTCCGAGTTTGCCCTCTTGTTCCCTGTGCCCTCGTTCCCTCCCTTTCCACGTCTTTTTGCACCCATACTATTTTATCCTTTCTAAAAATGAGGCATGTTGCATTAACTGAATTTGAGACTAAGAGTGTGTAGGATACGTTTCTCCAGCATCTAACATGAAGCGCATCTGTTCGGATTAACACTTTTTTTTAAAGCAGGAAAATGAACTGTGACATTTGCTGTGGCTGTGAAAAGGAAGAAAGAGCCAATACGTTTTTATTACTACTCCCTGACAAGCGCTGAACATATGATGTGTCTGAGCTTTATTAAGCATTAAGAAAAGATTCAATTGAGTGTGAAACATTCACATTCAAGATATGAATAGTGAGGAGAAAGCACTTGATTCCTGCTCTCTGGGTGCGGTTCGTGTTAGCTAATGATACCTGAAGCCTAGCAAGATGATTCATTGTTTGATTTGTGTTTTCAGGGAATGTATAAACAATTTATATAAGCATTACTTTCGCTCTCATGCTCGCTTTCTTTGGTAAAACATTTTTGCGTAAAGGTAAGCGCATCTGCTTCATAGCGAGATGTGTCCTAGGCATTTCTGTGTAGGGTTTGCATGTTCTCCTCTTGCTTGAATAGGTTTCTTCTGGGTCCTCCAGGTTTCCTCCCACAGGTTCAAAGACATGCATATTCTGTCCCCATGGCAGCTCAATCTGATGCTAAGTGCTAAATATATTGTAATCCAAGCCAAAAAGCCTCTTGTCTTATAAGCGGCTACATTTCTGCAGAAAATTTTTATATTCCTAACAATTTCTTCTCACTGTGTGTGTTGGCCTTGTGATGGACTGCCAAGCTGTTTAGGGTGTATTCTGCCTTTGCCTAGAGTCGGCTGAGTCCCCACGACCCTAATAGGAGTAAGTGGTTTGGCAAATGAATGAATGAATGAATTTCTTTACCACCCTTCAAAGAGACCCTTCTAAGCAAATAAACCACCCCTCCCCCTCCCCAACTGGGCACCTCTGAGTTTTCTTCCTGGCCACCCCAGGGAAGGCCCGTCCATTACTACAATTACAATCTGCACACATTTCATTAAACTACTACCTGTACGAGATCAGAGTGCTGTGAACACATCGCCCAGCTGGAACCTATTCTTCTCTGTTGCCCGCTTAACCATGCTGCCACATAAGACATGCTATCAGCTCTAAATAACAGGTGGTGGGCAAACAAATGGCAGAAAAAAGGTTACATCCTCAGCTTTCTGAACCAGTGAAGGTGTGAATGTGATTGAATGTAGACTGATTCTCAAGGTTTTTTTTTTTTACTTATCTTTTTATTTATTTATTTATTTTTACCAGGTCGAGGCACTCGTTCCCTTCCCTTCCCTCCCCTTCCCTCCCCTCCTAGAATTCTCTCCTGCACGGAAATCACGCTGTGCCGAGAGCCTCCATGGGCTGCACTCCTTTTTCTTGGCAGGATGCTGATGCTCTTTAATTTGCACTCTATTCATCGCAGGCACTCACACAGGAGGAAAAAGCTGCCTGGAATTAACTGTTTCAAAGGTCAAGTGAATTTGATTATTAGCTTCGGTTATGTGGGGGACCAAGGCTTTCATTCAGATACTTATTTTTGGTTTTATTACAAGAATTGCTTCTAGACTAGTGCTGCTGAAATCACAGCACTTAAGGTCTGAGTTCAAGGGAATGGGCAGAGAAGAAGGGAAGGTAATGGCCAAGTGAGGCTGGCGTTACACAACACCAGAAGTTTTAGGCTTTTGTTTACTTATGTGTGTAAAATTTGTTGATTGGAACTTTTATATACAATAATTATTCATCCATCCATTATCTTTAATGCTTATCAGGCAGGGTTGGAGGAATGCTGAAGCCAATCCCAGCCTACTTCAGGTAAAAGACTGGGTGCACCCTGAACAGGTCCCCAGTATATCGCAGGGCTAACACTGACCAACTCACATTTTCACTTTTAGGGTAGCCAGCTGACCTAATCTGCATTGGTTGCTCTTCAGACTGTGGGAGGAAACTGGAGCATTTAGAAGGAACCCATGCAAGCACAGGGAGAACATGCAAAGTTTACACGGAAAGGCCCTTGTTGGTCACAAGATTCAAAGCTAGAACCTTCTTGCTGTAAAGCAGCTGTGCTAGCTCCTGAGCCACTGTGCCATCTTACAATAATTATTCATTTATTCATTTTCTAAGCCATTTAATCCTAGTTAGGATTGTGGGGAGGCTGGCGCCCAGCTTAGCCGACTCTGGTCGAAGGCGAGGTACACCCTTCACAGCTCGCCAGGCCATCGCAGGGCCAACACACTTACAGCCCTTCCCTTTCACACTCACACCTAGGGGCAATTTGTAACCACCAATCAGCCTGCTGTGCAGGTTTTTGGACTGTGGGAGGAAACCAAAGTACCTGGAGGAAACCCGTGCAAGCACAAGGAGAACATGCAAACTCCACACAGAAACACCTGAGCCAGGGAATCACACCCGGGACCTTCTTGCTGTCAGGCAGACGCGCTAATCACTGCGCCACCGTGCCACCCCTACAATAAGTAATAACATAATTAAAAAAAATAATGTTTGCTAACTGCATGTGAACATCCATCCACCTATCTGTCTGTCTGTCCATCCTGTTATTAGGGATGTGGGGAACCCGGGGCAAATCCCAGCTGTCTTTGGATGCAAGGTTTGGCACACCCTGGACAGGCCACCAGTTTATTGCAGGGCTAACACAAACCACCATTCACACTCACATTCACAGCCATGTGCAATTTAGAGTAACCAGTTGACAGGAAGGATGGAATACAGTACATTTCGCTCCTCAGAGTTTGTTATGCCACCCTGTAATGCCGCAGTTCAAAAAGTTGGCTTTATGGGTCTCTGATGGAGAATGTTTTAGCCTTCATTATCCCAATCAACAGTTGGTAGATGACGCATGATTGGGAGAATGGGTTGGTTGGTTGGTGGGTGGAATTGGCCATGACCAAATCAGGGAGAAAATGCAGGGTGTTGGTTGTGGGGGTGGTGCAGGACTCATTATCATTAACTACACCAACAACAAATCATCTTGAAGTGCACCATGCCAGTAATATTTTCAGATAGAACCATAATAATTTTTCCTCCCATGTTCCAAATTGGCAGTGAGCCTCTAATGGGTTCCTGAGCAAGACCCTCAAGCTTCATTCTTGAATAGTGTTTCGCTTGTAAATTAGGTTGAATAAAAGTATTATGAATGATATTCATAATTACATGTGTGTTCAAGCAACCATGATTCATTAGTTCAATCCATGGCAAAATAGACAGCTTCATTACATAATGCATTATTGGCACATAAAATGTGCTTGGCTAAAGCCTAGGCCACACTACAAGCTTTATGTAATTCTTTGTAGCAAATATTGCCAATGTAAGCAAGCCTGTAGACTGTGTAATAGCAAATTTCACATATTTTTGCCCTTTGGTAATAAAACTCACTGATTATTAAAATATTTTTCCAGAATATAGCATTCTTCACATATTACCTATATACATACATAGACTACCCAGCCAGTAATCCAAGACCCTTGGATCTAACAGAATTTTTAAGGAACAAATGTGATGTCTGATTAAAAAAAAATAATTAAAATGGTGGATGACAGTTCAGCTGATGGTGGCATGGTGGCTCAGTGGTTCATGTCCACCTCACAGCAAGAAGGCTTGGGTTCGATTCCTGTGAGTGTGAAGTTTGCATGTTCTCCCCGTGCTTGTATGGGTTTCCTCCAGGTATTTCGGTGTCCTCCCACAGTCCAGAAACTTGCACATTAGGCTAATCAGCTGTTCCAAATCACCCCTAGATGTGAGAGTGAGTGTGAGTGGTTGTAAGTGTGCTGGCCCTGCGATGGCCTGGCGAGCTGTTCAGAGTGTACCCTGCCCTTGCCCAGAGTTGGCTGAGATGGGCACCAGCCTCCCCACGACCTTAATTAGGATTAAGCGGCTTAGAAAATGAATAAATGAATGAGTTCAGCAGATGCCATTGGACAAGCCAATATTAAACTTGGGTGAAAACAAGTGGACTGTGCACAGAATACTGCACAGGTTAAAATCAGTTTTTAATCCCCATATCACAGGATATCCAACGAAACTGAAGAAAGCCAGGCAGACATCAGCCACCATGTGTTTTATTTTCCATTATTTAATTTAGGCTCAACCTTCCCAAGGTCCCCCAACACTCCACTGCTATGCTCGCTCCATTGGCTTCCCATTGTAGGTCCAACACACATACCACCATTCACACTCACATCTTGGAGAAATTTAGAATAGCCAGTTAGCCTAATGTGCATATCTTTGGACTGTGGAAAAAAACTGGTATACTAGCAGTAAACCCACGCAAGCATTGGGAAAAATACGCAAACTTCACACAGAAATGCCCTCGCCAAGCCTAGGACTTGAACTCAGGACCTTCGTACTGTGAGGCGGACATGCTAACCATTTCAAACCAAAAACAGCACAAATTTTAGAGCTCAAGACAAGGTCATGTCTTTTCTCAACACATCATTTATATGAATTCCGATCTCAGTGCCTTATATTAGCCACCCATACTTCATCAGCTCAGATTTCACCTTCCGATGCATCTCGTCGCAAAGCCAGTTGGTGAACCCGAGTTCACGAGTTACAAGGAGATCAGATTTAGTTCTGCATCTTCTGAGATGAATGGAAATGTCTGATAGGAACAAAGTAAAAGAAGATCCCTGGGTTAGTATCCCAAGTTAGTATTACAGGCTTTGAAGCGTCCTCATGGGGTATCGGTGCTGCATGAGGGATCTAAGTCTAGAGTGCAACAAGAGAGTGAAGGTGAGCGAAAGCTTCCGCTGAGCTCGATTGATTAATTTATTTATTTATAAAAGACTTTTTTAAGCAGGTGATGAACCCATGGTAAATTCCGTTGTATTAATATGCTGTCTACAAATCCGCACTAAACTCCCTGGTTGAACCAAGCATTTCCTAGCAGACAGCGGAACATAATAAAAGTGGAAAGAAAAGAAACAGTTCACTTAGAGTCCATCTCCTGACCCGTTTATTGCAAACCCTGCTATAAAATATTCACTGGGAAAAAAATAAAAACATGTGGTGGAAAGAAAACACGAAAGTCTTTACATTTTCCTGCTTCCTCCTAATCCTTGCCTAGTCTAGGGAGCTTTTTTTTCTTCTTGACTGTCAGTCTGAAGTCTTTTCATGGGAAATTAATTCCATTATTAAACACGTTTCACCTCAGAAATTTCAATTACTGCCTGCAACACAAGAAGAGGGGAGAGAAACGAGAGAAAGAGAGAGAGAAAGAGAGAGCAACGGCGTCTGTCTGGTCTATTACATGAATATTGTATAAGGCCATGGCAGTAATCGCAGCTGATAAATACAGTGTCAGCCATAGCAAGGCCTGGATGGATTCATACCCAGGCGTCTGGACCAGATGGCCACAGAAGACTATGAGTGCACTTATGTCAGAGCTTTATGAGACTTTGAATAAAAGTTTAAGATATGGGTTCACTGCCAACACTTGTTGGCTTGCTGAAGATATTCTTGTTGTGGCCTTCTGGACTGTTCAAGGAAACCCAAGTTGGCTCCTGATGTAAGTTTAAAAGTTCAGCTGATCTAATTGACCTGGCGAAGCTATTTATTAGTCCGTTTATCATTCATTTTTGGCACACTGGGTGGAGTTGGGTGTAGTGCTTAGCATGTCCGCCTCATGGCAAGAAGGTCCTGGGTTCGGGTTCCGGGCTCGGTGAGAGAAGTTCAGTGTGGAGTTTGCATGTTCTTAATGTGCTTGCGTGGGTTTCATCTGGGTATTCTGGTTTCCTCCTACAGCCCAAAGAACATGCACAGTAAGCTAATTGGCTGCTCCAAATTGCCCATAGATGTGAGTGTGAATGGAATGTATGTTAGTCCTGCGATCATCTGGTGAGCTATTCAGGGTGTACCCTGCCTTCACCTGGTGTCGGATGAGAGAGGCTCCAGCCTCCCTGCTTCCCTAATAAGCACTTTGGCAAATGAGTGAGTGAGTGGATGGGGTCACAGTGGACATGTAGTGCCCTGAATGGAACACCAGTCAATCACGATTTTTATTTATTTCAACCTCGACAGCTATCTAATGGTTTTTAATCACAAAATGCCTTCGATTCTAGTCTTGGACTTGCAGACAAACCTTGTTTTCAGCCCAAACACTGCTCACAAATCCATCTTCCCTAGATTGTTGAGGGATGCTATGTTGGCATGGCAACACATGGCAAAAAGAGTGCAAGAGTGGGGAATAAAAGAAGCTTGGTGCACTTGGAGGAGAGTGTATTCACTGCGTCTAATGGAACTAATGTATGAGGAAAAAGCAGAGCTGTGTATTTGGACACAGTGGTCTGGGAGTGAAAATAACGTACTGTAGTAATTGCAGAGCCAGGCTTGAGTGATGGCCACTTTAACAGCCATCCATTGGTCAAGTGACTGTACTCTCTTCTTCTTCTCTGCTGTTTCATAAGTCAAGTCGAGTATGTTAGCCATTAAGCACTATACACTGGTTGAAGGAACAAATCAAACTTTAGAAAATGGTAAACGGCACAAAGCAAAGGAGCAGTGGGCTCTGGTCATCAGTAAATCAGAGGCTTATATATAAAATTAATTCATTAATTCATTTGCCAAAACACTTAATCCTACTAGGGTCACAGGGAGACTGGAGACTACAGCTTGCCAGTCCATTGCAGGGTCAACACACACAATCATTCCCAATCACTCTCACATCTAGGGGCATCCATTCATCCATCCATCCATTTTTCTCAGCTTATCCAAGGTCAGGACACTGAAGCAACATGTCTACAACAGGTCAGTGACACACTCCAGATATTTACTGTGGGATCAAAAGGCATTCCCAGGCCAAACAATATATATAATTCCTCCAGCAAGTTCTGGGTTTATCCCGGGGTCTCCTCACAGTTTGACATGCCTGTAACACCTCTAAAGAGAGGCAACAATGAGGCAACCTAATCAGATGCCCGAACCGCCCCAACTGACTCCTTTTGATGTGGAGGAGCAGTGGCTCTACCCAGGGTTTACCCAGATGTCTGAGCTTCTGACTGTTAATTTAGAATAGCCAGTTAGCCTATTGTGCATGCTTTTATGCATGTTTTTGGGTGGAAACTGGTGTACATGAAAGAAAGGCACGCAAGCATGGGGAGAACATGGAAACTCCATGTTAATATTTTAACAAGCATTAGTATTCAGCAATGCAGATGAGATTGATGGCAAAATTAGATTGATCTGGAACTCTTAGAGACAGGTTCATGATTTTGAAGCACCTTGGTCACAAATTCCAAGTGAAAATTCTCATATTTTGTCTTTCATCTTGTGTTTGTCTGGTTACATGCTTTTGTTTTCATACAAGTCCTGCTTTAGTGTTCTGTGGTCTATGCTTAGCTCTTGATACATTTGTCTGTTTATACCTTTGTCTTACTGTCAAGTCAAGTCTTTGTTAACATGATATTAAAATGACTGAACCCTTGTTCCCAGTTCCTTGTTTGCTATGTAGATCCCTGTACTTCCTGGCTTTGAACTATTTGATTTACAGTGATGGATTATTCGTAGATTATGCTGTCTGCCTGTTCTATGACCCCGGCCTGGAATATGGATTTTGTTATATAGAAGACATGTTCATTTTATTCACTTGGGTCTTGTCTCCATAACCTTAAAATGCTAAACAGAAAGGTTGTAACTCATTCACTCAGTGCTTCATCTCTCCACGTTTACTTTCTCCTCTAAAGGCATTTTTTTGGGGAAAAAACGATGACTGTGTAAATAATCCATCTTGATTGCATTCATTACTTTCCCTAATGTACACTCACCGGCCACTTTATTAGGTACACCATGCTATTAACGGGTTGGACCCCCTTTTGCCTTCAGAACTGCCTCA
>JAQMYF010000008.1:16779659-16835675 GCA_030014195.1 Neosilurus mollespiculum
TTTATATGTGTATATATATATATATATATATATATATATATATATATATATATATATATATATATGCACAATTTTCCACAGTATATTTACATTGTACAGCCACAGTCTTATGTCTATGTATAGTCTCTACCTATAGTTCTATATTTCTTGTCGTGTAGTCTAAAGAAATCCTTGTTTGTTTGTTTTTGTTTTATTTATCCTATTTAAAAAAAAAATACTTTTTCTAAATACTACCTCATTTTAAGATTTTAAGTATATACAACACACAAACAAAGAAAATCAAACTAAAATAAGATTTTTTCCTGTTTACCTTATAGAATAATTGGTAATTATATTATACCAGCTGTCCCTGAACATTTTCATTCATTCTCTTAGCTGCTTAGTCCTAATTAGGGTCACAGGGAGGCTGGCGCCTATCTCAGCCAACTCTGGGTGAGGGCCGGGTACACCTTGGACAGCTCGCCAGGCCATCACAGGGCAGAAACACACACAACTATTCACACTCACTCTTACACCTGGGGTGAACTGGAACAGCTTTCTGTGCATGTTTTTGGACTATGGGAGGAAACTGGAGTACTCGGAGGAAATCCATGCCAACACAGGGAAAACATGCAAACTCTACACGGAAATGCCTGAGCCCTGGAATCGAACCCAGGCCTTCTTGCTGTGTGGCTGACATTTTAACCGCTGTGCCGCTGTGCCACTGTGCCACCCTGTTCCTGAACATGTAAAAAAAATAAATAAATAACAGTGTAAAAGGAGTTGCTCAAAGTAAAAGCATTTTGATAGACAAGTGGTGTGATAATCACTCAGGTGTTCATTGGAAGAGATGACGAACTTACCCTCAGAAGCAATTAATGGTGTTATATATTAATTATAAGGGATTACGATCTGGAATACAGATCAGCTGCACAAGCTCGTTTCGTGCTGCACTTCGTCTCATCTGTGCCCAAGGCTTCTATTCTCCAGCTCTTCTTCGAGTTTAATCCAGACACAATAGCACAATCGTAGGCTAAGACAAGGTCTCAACACACTCTCTTCCTGGCTTGCAGAGGTCAGTCCTATCCTATTCTATTAGTATCGTCCTGGGTTATCAAGAGGCTGCGTTTATAAGATTTAACCAGCTTCCTGAAAGTATTTCGACACATTTCGATTGAAAAGTTTGTATCATTTTAATGTGAATGAACCCAAATAGGCACAAAATAACCTGAGTTAAAGAATGCATGGGGTAATTTTTGTCACACTCGTGAAAGACTGCAATTTCGTAAATGATGACCCATTTGTAGATAGTACGCTTATTTTTTCAAGGTTTCTCCAGCAGCCTTTAAACATGAAGCATAGTATTGGCTTTTCCAGCACTCAAATCAATGGGCTTCTCAAACACGGCTTCATTTCATGAGAATATCACTGGATATCAAGGGCAAGCATTTTTCATAAGAGTAGAAGAAAAGAATATAGATCTTTATAGATACATAATAAATGGCCTTTCATTTAGAGAAGTGCTCGCTACCCATTTGGACACAAAGCCCATCAATAAATGGTGTGTTTTTTGTTTTTTTGTTTTTTCTCTGGTCACTTTTTGTAATTGCTTTCGTATTTGCTTGATGAGCACAATTTTCCATTTATTTCTTTTTCCTTTCATTAGATCCGACACCAAAATTCATGTTTATCTTCCTCCAGCTGATGCTACATTACATTTTAGATCCAAGGTGAACCTCAGACATGGTGCCCAAGTTTAAGGGCAGATCACGCCTTATTTTTTGTCCTTGTCTTGCTAATATTTTGCAGACTTTAGCACTATTTTTGGTTCAGATTAAAAAAATGCCCCGTGCTGACACCGAGCCACAAGTCAGAGAGGAAAAGGGTCAAAGCAATTTAGATTTGACGTGTACAATTTGATCGCCTTGTCATTGCCTCAGTCCATGCTAGCTCTATGTGAACACCCTCAGCCACACACACATAGTAGAACCAACATAAAGACGCAAATGCACATGCTGCCAGTGTTACCTGGTGTTCCCTGCTGTGAAACATAAGGAGAGGTGTGTGCACGCGTGTGTGTGTGTGTGTGTGTGTGTGTGTGTGTGTTTTCACATTGAGGTTGCACAGACGGAGGCAATGCCAAGGTGATCACGTAGATCAAATTTCACACAGTGACCGGGCCGAAAAGTTATCCCCTCTACATTTCAGGTTTGTTTGGTCCCATCACAGTCATCAATTCCAACTGTGACGGTTGACAAAACCGTGTTCGTATAACCGGAGACAAAAAGGAAGCATACGCTGATGAAGAAATAGAGACAAAAGAGATGAAAAGAGATGGAGGCTAATGAGGAGAGATGTCAGAAGCGGATGAGTCATAATAATGGATGAAATGGTCAGGATGGTGGGTTATTTATGACACACACACACGCGCGCGCTCTCACACACACACACACACACACACACACACACACACACACACACACACACGGGCAAGAGAAGGGGCCTCTGTGAACACCCATCATAGCAATTTCACAATGATTTACGATAAAGTCCTCTGAAGCATGGACGTATAACCTTGATGCTTCCTTATCATGAAGGAGATATCCGTAGGCATCTTTTGTATCATATCCTTACTAACCCCCTGGGTGTGTGTGGTGTGTGTGTGTGTGTGTGTGTGTGTGTTTCCCTAGGTGTGTGTGCAGGCTAGTGGAATGAAAGTGACATTTGTGCGAGGCCCTTAAGGGACTTTCATGCAAGGACAAACCGACGGTTATGGATGAGTTTCTTGGAAGTGCTAGCTAGTACGCTAGTGTGAAATCGTCTTCTTACTGCATTTATAAACAACAAATTTTTTTTTAACTTCAAGCACTGTCTGCTTCATTAAGCCATTGTTTAGTACTGTCACTGAGTCAATATCCCAATGAATGAGTTGTTTACTTAGCTCAGAAATGTTTGGTGGAGGATGCCAGAAAGCTGTCAAACTTGAAGTAGCATCAAATAACTTTTAATAAACACGTGATCATCCCTGGAGACTTTTTTCTTTTCATACTTACAGAACTGTTTTTACTTTGCTTCGCCCCTCATTGCACTCAGACAAAAACCATGAAGACCGCACTGCAGCCTGAAAATTTCAACCATTCACTCTCACATCCACACCTAATGTACATGTCTTTGGACTGTGGGAATCCCGAAGCATCCAGAGTTAACCCATGCAAGCACAAGGAGAAGATGCAAACCCCACACAGAAATACCCTCATCAGGCAAACGGCTCAAATCCAGGACCTTCTGTGAGGGTTCAAGTCCTGTTCTCGGTGAAGGTGTTTCTGTAAGAAGTTGACATGTTGCCCATGTGCTTGCATGGATTTCATCCTGGTACTCCAGTTTCCTCTCACAGTCCAAAGACATGTGTGTATGTAGGTGTGAATAAGTGTGTGTGTGTGTGTGTGTGTGTGTGTGTGTGTGTGTGTGTTGGCCCTGCAGTGGTCTGGCAAGTTGATAAGGGTGTACCCTGCCATTGCCCAGTGTTTGCTGAGATAGGCTCCAGCCTCCCTACAACCCTTATAGCATTAAGTAGCTCAGCATTTGAGTGAGTGTGTGTGTATATATTATAAACACATACACAATTTATTTATTAACAAGCGAAATTATCACCTTGTCCTTGCTAAAAAATCTTTACTGGCAGATGTTGTGATCGAGCATGCTAGTTCAGACCTGATGTGCTGCTAACTACAGAGTCCAGATGTTCAGTGCCACAATCTGTCCACCCTTTTCCAGTGCCAGTCTTCGACTGTGCCATGAATCATTTCCTCCTCTGGGTTACAACAGTGACACTTTGGCACATTAAAGCATGTCTCTCTTAACTGGCATGATGGCATGGTCCTGGCACGCACATGGGAGAGGCATCACCATCACACAGCGCCTGACTTTTATTTTCCTTTCTCTCTTTTTCTTTTTTCCCCTGACACACACACACACACACACACACACCCTGTACCTAAACACATCTACCCACATGGATGGCAGATGTGACAGTTAAGTCATAAAAACAGGTTATGAAGAGTTCCGGCTGTTCTCAGGTGGCAAAATAATTGAAGCTAATTTATAGAATTTGTGCTACAAGTACATTTTAATGTTGCATGATGAAACTTAATTAGCCTGCGGAATAACAGCTCATGGATTTAGCACCTCTTAGCGAGTTTTTGTTTTCCTCAAGTGCGAGGTGCATTATGCCTTAGCAACCACCTGGAAACATCAGAATCTACTGACACGTTCGCTGTGTTTACCGAAGGGAGAAAAAAGTCATTATTTTTAGCTTTCTGAATAATTGGCAGATGCGGCCCTCTGACAGAGCTGCCTGTCTTATCAGCGAAGTACAGAACATATTTATAATAATAAATATTTCCAGAGGGAAGTTTCACAAAGATTTCTGAGGTCGTCGTTAGCGTGTGCCATGTTTTTTTCCCCTGCTGTGTAAACCAATATTTAATTCTCCTTTATTTTTGCATGAGATCTCTCAGTGGCAGCTTGCTTTTTACGGATCTCTGTTTGCTGATTCAGCTTGGTCAATTTACATTCAGTAAATTCTCTCTACATTTCTGTAGATATATCGTTCCAACTGGGCCACTGAACTTACTTGCATGCACTGCATACTAAGGCCTACACTAGCATCTAAAAGTTTAAGGCACCATTTCTGGGGTTGTAAAATGCATCTTTGGTAAGCATTATATTCTGGTCAGGATCTCAAAAGGATTTGGTTTAACCCAGGAACACTAGATATGGGGGGAGTGCGTACTTCCAGAATTGTATACCAGTCCACTGCAAGGCACCATGCCCACATGCATGTATATAGGAAGGCACACAGAGCGCTTTTTAAGTCGTTTCACACATTTATAAATTGATTTAAACAAGAAGTTAACATTTTGAATATGGCATGGTGTGGAAGGAAACTGTAAACCAAATTTCCATCTATATAAAGGATTGTTGCCTTTGAGTGGTACGATAGTGGTTAGCACGTGCACCTTACAGCATCAAAGTTCTGGGTTCGATTTCTGGGCTCAGGTGTTTCTGTGTGGAGTTTGCATGTTCTCTCTGAGCTTGCGTGGGTTTGCTCCAGGTACTCAGGTTTCCTTCTAGAGACCAAAGACATGCACATTAGGCTAATTGGCTGTTCCAAATTGCCCTTAGGTGTGAGTGTGGGCATAAATGGCTTTGTGTCTGTTTTCCCTACAGTGGTCTGATAAGCTGTTCAGGGTGTACCCCACAATTGCCTAGTGTCGGCTGAGATAGGCTCTAGCCACCCCACCATTAAGCAATTTAAGGATTAAGCGGTTCGGCAAATGAGTGAGTTATGAGTGTGTTCTTTGATAAACCCATTGAAGTTATTCAGGCTATTTTCTTTAAAAAATAGGACACCGCCCCTTTAATTCCATCCATCCAATGCAGACCAATGAACTTTCAATGAAAGGTAAAATGCTTTTCTTTCAAGACAGTTGATGTAAAGGGTTCAAATTTATTATTGAATAAAAAACTGCATCCGTCAACGCTCAGCTTTGGGAAGAAGGGAGAAGATGAGGGGGAAAGGAGAGATAAAGAAAGAGAGAAGGGGATGAGATGAGAGAGAAAGTGCAGGCCCTGCCCAAAAATAGCATTAGCATTAAGTTCCTGTGCTGGTCAACACAAACAAAAGCAAACTGACCTGATCCAACATTGTAAGACTAATTATCACAGAGATCGATGTTCTATAGTAATTACAATGGATCCCATAGACTGAAAGCAACACAAACCAAGCATAATTTTAGCGTGATAACATAATATTATTAAAATATTTTGTAAATGCATACATTACTGTATAAATCACACCTGCCCTCTCTTTGACTTCACACATACATACAAAGTCGATCCTTGGCTTCCATATATGGTAATGATTACATTTCAGTGGTGTCTGTAAAATGAAATTTTCTTTACTTGAACAATATAATTACACATTGTCAGCATTCATTTTCCCTTGTTTCTTAATCATTTTGTCCACTTCGGTGTTTCCCGGTTGTAATAAGGATCATTCATAGCAACATTTAACCTGATTACTCATGCATTACCGCTGGACACATCATTTATGCTGCTACATGACAGGGTTTTGAAACTATTGTTATCCCTTTCCCCCCCATTTATCACATGGAGAAGGTGTCTCTATTGTTAGAAAAGTATGTCCTGTGATACAGTAATTTACAATAAGAAAGCATAAAAGATGACCCATATGATGCTTTATTTTTAATTTTGCTGTAAATACAGTGGTGTGCAGTGAAGATTATACACCACCACTTTTGTCTAAAAGGGCTCCTAATAAAAAGATGTAAAAAATTATAGACTTCTCTATAATCCTTTTGGCTTAAAATGTATTGAACAATGCTATTGCAAAGGTGTCGCAAATCTTCTTTTTTTTTACTTAAACTTCAAACCATATGGAATGGTTTAGTGAGTGAAGAAATAAAAAAAATATATGTGAACAATATGACTGAAAGGTTAAATGCTGTATTCAAAGTAAAGGGTGGCCACACTGAATATTGACTTTTTTTCCTCAAAAGAGAGTGTTATTTTTGTTATTACTATATATTGTTGTTTGTTTACTTATTCTCATCAATATGATCCAATATGACATTAAATAAATACTTGAATAGTACTTGGTTTCTGATTCATCTTTATTTTGTTAAGTGTAAAATCATCACTGCACACTACTGAATTTTTTTATTTTTTCACTCTCTGAACCATTCCATAGGGTCTGAAGTTCATGCATGCTATGCAAAAGTAAAAAAAAAATTAATTTGCGACACCTTTCAATTTTTCTGAAAAATTGGTATTTTCAGTGTTTTTGTTTATTAGCCATACTTTTACCTCAATATACTTGTCAGAATAATTTTTTTGGTTCTCACTGCATTAGCATACATTTTCATCCAAAAAATTATAGAGAAGCAATTTTTTGATTCTTTTTATTAGGGGCCCTTTTAGACAAAAGTGATGGTGTATAATCTTCACTGCATACTACTGTATATCCCATAATCTATAATGTACTTTATTATATAGCAACAATAGTATGTGCGATCTGATTGGCTGTTAAGTGGTAGGAAATTTAGTTCCACCGACTGGTCAATAACTATTTTCTTGGCCCCCCAGCACTCAACCAAAACATATATAGTGTACTTTAAATAAGGCCCTGTATTCATGATATTACTTGGTCAATACATCTAATCCTACGTCTGGAATTTCCCTGTACTGACCTTACCAAATAATTATACTGTAAAACAATCTGTAAATATGACAAATAAATGTGTGCTTCATATGCATTCATTTCAATTTACTCGTCAACGTTTATAGCTGATTTTCTTTGAATTAGACTCTCTGCTAAGATCTTAATATTTTGTCAGACCGCCTTTAGCCTTGATTACAGTGTGTAATTACCATGGCATTGTTTCAACAAACTTAAGCAACATCCAAACATTCAGTTCCATCCAGAGTTAGGTTCATTTTTTCTTATTTTTCCTGAATTAATGACGAGAAAACTGAACCACTCCATAAAGTCTTCTCCTGCAGATCCCAAAGTCTTTCAGTAGGGTTAAGGTCAGGACTCTGGGGTGCCAATACATATGTGAAAATGATTCCTCGTGCTCCCTGTACCACTCTTTCATTATTTGAGTCTCCATTTTACATCTGTTCCATCAGGGAAGAAAAAGTCCATTGATTGGATAATCTAGACATTCGGTACTTTCAGGTCGTCAGCTGACTTCATTTTATTGATACATAATGTTGCTGAGCCTCGACCTGACCAACTGAAGCAACAATGCCATGGACGTTAGGCGCTATAATCAAGGCTTCAGGCAGTGAAACATGATATTAGAGTACTAGTATTGTACAGATTAGTATTAAAGGAATTTAGTATTGACTAAATGAAGCTACATTTAAAAAAAAACAACAACCCATAATTCTTTTGGGCATATCCAGTTAAAACCCTAGCATGACTAGCTTTGGGTAGCTTTAATATTTGGAGCCATAGACAAGAAGAAGACTGAATACTGAAGATTTTGCCTCTATAACTGTATTGTATATAACATCATAGTACTCGAAGGAAAGCATTTTGCTTTGCCGAAATCATGTGACATGATCTCCTGTATTCTTCTTCTCAGCACATCTATATTCATTTAAGAACACGGCTCCAAAGTCATACCTAAAGCTATCTAAAAAAAAAAAAGCTTTGGTGTATAATGTTGCATTCCTGGTCTGAATAAAGCTGCTTTCGAAACAACATTCATACTGAATAGTCATTACCATTTTGGCAAAGCATGCACTGCATTGTGCCTCGTTCAAAACGCAGCCTGGGCTAAAATGTGCTGAACATGCTGCTAAGTCTGGCCTGAAATCCACAAGGGGAAAATAGACTTCAGAAACACATCTCTGATGTCTGGATCCTTTGGAGAGCTATTCACAGACACGCTTGCTTTCAAACAGCTAGGAACAAGCCAGTCTGCTTCACATCTCCAGCAAATGCAAAAAGATATACAGTACAGTAAATGTGTTCATAGTAATGACACTGTCAGGTACCGACAAGGTTCGGATGCAAGCACTGGGTTTTATTAAACGATAAAGAGAAATCCAAGAGGGAAAAGACAAGCAGAGTATCAGGTGATCAGAAGACAGAGTGGACCAGGGGAAGCAGAAGACAACCAAACAGACACGGTCGATAGTGGGAAAGTGCTCACATAAACAAAAAGCTCAGGAACATCAAGCAAGACGTCAACTTTGCTAAACGACTTTGCACAGATACGTGGAGAGTCTGGGTTATTTATGGACTGAGGTACATCATCCAGATGAAATATATACTTTCTCACTTTTATTATTAGAATGATATTTTCAACTCTGTTACTCATTTAACGGCAAAATGCAGCCACTGCTAGCAAAGAGACCTTGCAATATACATTAGAGGTCAAAGGTTTTAGAACACTACAATTTGTTTCTCAGTCATTATAGAAATTTATGCAGTTTAATGTCTTAGTGTTAAGAGCATTTAAAGAAAACAGTTAGATGGGATGGCATTGTGGCGTAGTGGTTAAAACATCCTCTTCACTCCAACAATGCCCTGCGTTCGAGTCCCAGGCTCAGCAAACTCAAATCTGTGTAGAGTTTGCATGTTCTCCTTGTGCTGGCATGGGTTTCCTCCAGGTACTCTGGTTTCCTTGCACAGTCCAAAGACATGCACATGAAGCTAATTGGCTGTTCCAAATTGCCCCTAGGTGTGAATGTGAGTGTAAATGGTTGTGTGTGTGTTGGCACTGCGATGAACTTGCAAGCTGTTGAGGATATACCAGCCTTCATCAATAATTGGCTGAGATAGGCTCCATGTGGGGCCGGTGGTGTAATGGTTAGTGGATTGAGGTGACGAAGTATAAATGGGTACCAGTTAAAATACTGGGAAGGTAACCTGTGATGGACTACAGTCCCATCCAGGAGCAGTTGAACTCCTACTGGATTCATGCTACGGAAACTAGGATAGGCTCCGGCTGTGATACCCAACAGACTCCATGTGTCTGTAGTGGTTTGGTGAATGAATGAATGAATGAATGAATGAATAAATGAATTGTTGAAATAATTATCAAAAGGATTAATGCATGTTTTCTTTAATTTTAAGAATTCGAAAGGCTTAATTGTGCTGCCATCATGGAATCACGCATAATGCGTTTAAGTTTAAGCATTATATTCTTACAACTGATTGAATAAAGAAAATGGTGGTGGAAAAGAGATTTTGGAAGTAGACAATACAAATCAGCCATCCAAGTGAACAACAAGAGCCAATATAACATAACAACCCATGCCTAATGTGACTGATCCCTTACTCAAAGTGTCTTGTTTATCCATCCCGGCATTACACAGCAGTGCACAGGGAACACGAACAAAACACAGAAGTCTACTAGTGTGAAGAGTCCTAGACGAGTGATTTAGTTGCTGAGGAGAATCGCCCAGAAACACTCAAAGCGAGAACCTCTTCATGTTGCCTGGAATCACAAACTGTTTGTGAGAGCTTCGAGTTCTTTTCGGTGTAATAACTTTAAAGCCGAGATCATGCATCCTGTTCCTGAAGCTCGAGAATCCAACACAGTTCAGACCAAACCTAATTTTTTGAACACATCTGCTCTGAGAAGGTAGTTAGTCTTGATTAGCCAGATCAGTTCTCTTGCATTAAGGGCTGCAGAAGCTACGTCTTCAGGAATTGGGGTTGGTGATCAATGCTTTAGAGTATGATCCGAATGCTTGATTCCAAACCCTTGACTGATTCAGGGCTCATTTGGAGAAGTGGTTCATAATCGTAGGTCTGTTTTCACTCATTTGCTGAGCTGGTTAATCCTTCTAGGGTTGCTGAGAGGCTGGAGCCTAACTCAGCCGACACGGGGCGAAGGCATGGTACATCCTGAACAGCTCACCAGTCCATCACAGGGCCAACACAAACACACAACCATTCACACTCACACCTAGGGGCAATTTGGAACACCCAGTTAGCCTCATGCGCATGTCTTTCTAATGTAGGAGGAAAAGCACAGGGAGAATATGCAAGCTCCACACAGAAATGCCCTCGTCGAGCCCGTAACTCAAACCAGGACCTTCTTGCTGTGTGGTGGACGTGCTAACCACTACACCATGCTGCCACCCTGTAGGTTTTTTATGACACAAAATAATTGATTGACTGTGGATTGTAATATATCAGTTATATTCATTTACCTTTGCAAAATGCTAGGCACTAGGATCATCCAATCTAGAAAAGGTTCCTTTGGCATGACTGTGTAGGAATACCGACAAATGAGGTGCTGTTCTCTTTAGAAGCTGTTCTTCTGATGACTTTATACATAAAAGTCAATATGAAGTGAGTGTATTTTGTGATGTTGATCACAAGACTTTCCCATAAATAAAAACAGGAAATAACTTAACAAGTTAAATGAATGAATGAGTAATGTTTAAAAAAAAAAAAAAAATCAGACAAGAAACAATACTTAAAAAAGAAAAAAAAATCAAATAAAACAACAGTTTAACAAATGACGAAAGGAAACAACAATTATATTAATGATAATAATAATAGGGCAGCATGGTGGCGTAGAAGGAGTGGGAAGAAAAATAATCTTATTTAATCCCACCCCGTACCTATTAATTATTGACTGTTAATTATGTACCTGATTCCCAGGTGATATCTCCCCATTGTGCACCACTCATACCCCAAAACCATGTACAGTTTTACAAAATTATTCACAAGAAAGAGTAAAATAAAAAAAGACAACTAAAAATAAATAACAATATAGAATAATTTAAAAATAAAGTAGTTGAACATATAACATTAATTGATACGCAACACAGCAAGTGGTTAGCTTTTAAGCCTGCTGTAGAAGCTGGCTAACACAAAGTGTTTTATGAGTGTCAAACTGAACTGCTACTGAAAATTAATTTACACCTATGGACCAATCAGAATAGAGAATTTAATAGTTCTAAGGTAGAAGCAATATTAGCATATGGTACATGGGGACAGCTAGACAAACAGATATGATTGTTCTGCCATCTCAGGATTTAAAAAAACATTATTCTTAGTGAATAATGCTGAAATCAAATCAATGGACACTTGCATTTCGTCACGCTTACTTGGAGCAGGCGACGGCGGCAACATTGATGAGCTTTGAAATGGAAAAATAAACCAAACATATATAGTTTTAGTTTTTTATTTTGTGTAGTATCTACTAAAAACACCTTTATGAAGCGTGATTAACTTTCATTTTCACGTAGAATCTACTAAATCTTTGCTCGAATGTGTGCTCGGAGCTCACCTTGTTATTTAATTTAATTTTTTAAATAAACCATTTTTGCTTATACTCCCATGTAGTATATACCAAAAACAATGATGTGCCTCAGGCTCAGTGAATGTTGCTGAATTGAATAGTCCACCTTGCCATTGGTGCATAATTGTTTTTGATGTAGCTACTGTTTAAACGTCACCAGCTCAAAACTGATTCGTGATACTAAGACACACATTTGCATTTTGACATATTTATGTAAATAGTCCTGAAGAAACAACATTGCTTCTGACATTATATTGGCTGGCTCACAATATATCCCAGCATCCTTTCAGCCACAAACATGAATGTCTATGTAGACATGTGTTACAATGCTGGAGGTTATGTTTGAGATGGTAGAGGGCCTGGGGGATTGTCTAGCCAGCCTCCCTCACCATATCTCCTTAAAGAGAAGTGACACATTCACTGTCAACCTCCAAATGGTGTGTGGAGTCTGGACAAAGCAGATAGACCTTACACACTTACACACACACACACAGCAGCTTACCCTGACATGCATACTTGTCATTTTCCTAGCTTAGAATCCCACTTGATCCCACTTTTGTAATGTGTGCTGTCGGAATGCAATAAATGATGGATGGTCATTAGTCAAAGCAGATAAATATAGAAAGGTTACGAATGTTTTGTTGTTTTACACATTTAATTGCACTGAGGTAATAATCTCGGGCAGCATGGTGGAGTAGTGGTTGGCACATCTGTCTCACAGCAAGAAGGTCCTGGGTTCTAGTCCCCAGCTTGGCAAGAGCGTTTCTGTGTGGAGTTTGCACGCTCTCCCTGTGCTTGTGTGGGTTTCCTCCAGGTACTCTGGTTTCCTCCCACAGTCATGCACATTAGGCTGATTGGCTGTTCCAGGTGGTATGAGTGAGTAAGTAATGGTTTTGGAGACTGGTGGTCAAGTAGAAGGTCATCAAATTTCTTCCGAAAGCATGCTTCATTGATACCGAGACAGGACTCCAGGAGAGAATGCGAAGCGTTTTGATTGTAATCTGAAATGCATGACTGCATGCTAGTAAAGTCCTTAATTGCTACTCTGGCATCTCTGACAAAAGATCTAAAGTCGGTTGCCAGTTGATTTTGAAATCTTGCTGCTGTTTCCACATAATTAGGATACAAATTGCCCCAAATGGAGTCCCAAATGCCAGGCTGTTGAACAGAAATCAATCTGGATCTTTACAAATTGCTTCGTGGTTTGGTCTCGGATTGGTGCCAAACACACAAAGCACCATTATTTGATGTACGATTAACCTTTAAGTGGATGTAAAACAGCTGGTGGAGCAGCGGCACTGGATGGAGATACATTGCATGACATCGCTGCCTGGGTTTATTAAATAATAATAAAAAAAAAAAAAACATTTCATAAACCACTGACTTTTGACTGCAATTTCCAGAATGATCAACTGGACATAACGTGTCAATTAATATGCGTTTTTACCTTCAGAAATAAAAAGAATTGATGGAGATTGGAGGAGAATGGTATTTATACATTTTATATTATGACTTTAACATTCATTTATGGTATGCTAGTAATCCATACGCTATCTGGTGCTAAACAAATACTTGGACAGCTTGGTGGCTGACACACTGCTGCAATTTTTGACTGTTATGATAATATAAGGTATGTCCCTACTCAAAAGCAAGTACTTTCATGCACAGCTAGTCACTCCTGGTACTCATACGGAACTCCAAGTGAAACCTCAGTGCGAGCGAGGACAGTGTCGTGAAAATGGCTGCCAGAGGTCTCAGGTCTGGCCCGGGGCTGCTCGGCGTAAATCAGCAGGATCCATTAGGAGCGCAGTGAGCACTTTCCACCCTGGTAATACATCTCCTGGTAGTATTTCAATCTCTCTCTTTTTTTTTTTTGCCGACACCGACAGCATTTTTTCCCCTTAATCTTTATAATAGTGTTGGTTGGTGGTTAGAGACCTCGTCCCATTTGTCACCTTTTTACTGTGCGCTTGAGACACGCTGACCCACACATTGTGACACCAATTAAAGCAGACAATTTATTTTAGCTTAGTCGTGAATAAAGACGGTTCAGAGTCGGCGTTGGGCTTTTTGTCGCCATTGTGATCAAGCTGGGCCTATTAAGATGTCTGTGTTTATGATGCGAATAGACCCGGTTTTGTTTCTAACAAATTTGAAGGTAATTTAATTACTGCATATTATTTACAGGGAATAAATATTACAGGGGGAAAAAGAAAGTGTTTTTCTGTTGCAGCATAGTAGGTGTCTTAGATTTTAATCTCTGTGTGATTGATATTTAATAGGGGAAATAAAGAACAATTGGTGTTGTAGGAGCAGACATTATTGGGCATCTGGCAGCAACAGACGTTTTCTCTGGGACTGATAGATTCACAGCGGGGTGGTGGTAATGTTTCACTTCTCTACTGATAGGGGCATGACAGCTGGAAATCCAATATATGAGCTTGTTACGCATGGCTCCAGTTATATAACAAATGATTAGCATTGCTGTGTAACCATGTGTTTGGATGACTACCTGCAGCCCTTTTTTCATGATTAACTGAAAGCACCTGTCTTAGTGTCACAGCAAGAAGGCCTGGGTTCAATTTTCGGGATCGGGTATTTTTGTGTGGAGTTTGCATGCTCTCCCCGTGCATGCGTGGGTTTCCTCCGGGTACTGCAGTTTCCTCCCACAGTTAAAAAACATGCACAGTAGGCTAATTAGCTGTTGCAAATCACCCCTAGGTGTGTGTGTTGGCCCCGCGATGGTCTTTTGAGCTGTCCAGGATGTACTCCACCCCTTCCCAGAGTCAGCTGAGATGATGAATCTTACAAAATGTATGAATGAATAAAAACCAATTGGGGGCATGCTGGTATTGGAAAATAATCAATGACAGAGAGGTTACCTGCTACGCCACTGTGCAACAAAAGTTCTGAGTTCTCTTCTTGCATGGAAGGGTTTACTCTAGGCACTCAGGTTTCCTCCAGGGTCATGCACATTAGGTCAACTGGCTACTGGGTCATTCCATGTCAAATGGACCAATGGTGGTTGCACTCATCTCTCAGATTTTTATGACTTTTCTCCTGACTGTAGTACCATAAAATTAGCACAAGCATGCAAAATTTCGGCCTTGTATCTTGATTATTTCCAAAGTTATAGCCATTTGAAAAATTTGCACATTTTTCTAATATGTGAAAATTGAGGTTTTTGCCATTTTTGGAGCCTAATAATTGTTCTTTTATATAAGTAAATTTTCTTGTTTTTCATTTATCCTGCAGAAAGGTTTCCATTGAGCTGAGAAAAGCAAGTTTCATAACGTTTATTTATCCTTTGTTTGCCCACTGAGTTATACTACCTTTAAAGGCAAAGGGTTTACTTACAGTCATGGTTGAACATAATGTAACAGTACCTGTATTTACATTAAGTTTTCATAAAGAAGAACTATTGGAAGCAAGAATAAATATTGGTTTGAATACCTAAGACATGCATCTATACCTGGAAAACAATTTCAGATATGTTCCACCTGATAACAATCATTCTAAGGCACCCAGAATCCAACAAATTCCTGGGCGGTATAAAATCAGAAAATATTAGGTTTGTAATTATATAGAAAATATTTACATTTACAGATGTCTGAAATCTGTCTGGTGACTGTTCTTGACAGAAATTTGTAATTTTTGTGAGCTAAAAAAAAGAAGGTTCATCATCAAATGTGCTTTCTCAATGCATACCACTTATTTAGGGGCCCCAGAGACCTGTGCAAATTTCATGCATCTGGCTGCATTAGGTGTTGAGATATCCTCAAAAAATAATTGAGAATGCATATAAATAAATAAAAAAATGTCCATTTTCAGTATACAATAAATCTATAATAATATGAAGTAAAATTATTCAACTTGCTTTTCTTAGCTCAATGGAAACGTTTCTACAGGAAAAATGAAAATCAAGACAATTTACTTATACAAAAGAGCAATTATTAGGCTTCAAAAATGGCAACAACCCCCTCCCCCAATTTTCATATAGGTGATTTGTGATTAGTGAAAATTGGCTATAATGGAAATAATATATAACTTTGGAAATAATTAAGATACAAAGCTGAAATTTTGCATGCTTGGATTAATTTTATGGTACTACAGTCAGGAGAAAAATCATAAAAATCCAAAGGATGAGTGCAACCAACATTTTAAAAATCGGTCCATTTGACATGAAATGAAACTACTCTAAAGTGCCCATAGGTGTGAATGCGTGTGTGAATGCGTGTGTGTGTGTGTGTGTGTGTGTGTGAATGGTCGATTGTGTCTGCGCTACACTGGTGACTTGTTCAGGGTGTACCCTGTCTCTCGCCTGAGGTCAGTTGGGATTGGCGCCAGCTTCCCTTGGGATCTTGATTGACAAGCAGAATAGATATTAGATGGATAGATGGACTATTAAGTACTATAGCTATTATCATGAATATAGAGTTTTACCTCCCATGTTCATTTCACATCTGGGTAAATGGTAAGCCAAACAGCGTCTACACATTAATACTCTCTAGGCACTGTCTAGAAATGTATTTCTCCTGCATGATGACAGTATACCTCCAGGGTCCAGTGAACCAGGGGTTATCAATTCATGGTTCATATAACCTTTCCACTGTACTCCTTTTTGATGTATTTCGTCTCCTGGCACACCTGCGGCAGATAAGTGATGGAGAATACTAATTCCGCAGCTCAGTTTTGTGGGCTCCATCATCCCAAGCTCAGCAAACTGCTATTCTTGAGAACTTTATCAACCTTAATGCAAGTTTTAAAAAAATGACATACACATGTCTCATGAAACTTTGGTTGATCTAGTTACTTTTATGACCGAGAGAGGTTGTAGATGTAATAAAATAAGTGTACTTGTATTTTACTGTTAGCGGATATATTTATGGTGGTCATTTGTTGGTTTGAGGAAATGAAAGCCAGAGATATAAGGACTATAGCTCTTTGACGAATTACATGATGTCAGAGGTTCTGGCCAGACATTTGACCTTTACTTGGTTCGACAATATATCTGGGCTGAATGTGTTCTAACTCGAGCAGTTGTAATAAAGTATTGCTGCAATGAACATAGGAATACTGGGCCCTGGGTGCATTCATATTTGGACACACATACACACACTTTCATTCATTTCTGGTCACTGTAAAGCCTATGAGCACACAATAGCTTTTCTATGTGAACACTGAAAGAAAAAACAGGCCTATAATGCAGATTAAGCACAATCATTCCCCCTGAGAGCAGGCCATGCAACCAGTATAACCTCTTATTTGAAGAAGTGCTGACAAATGAACATTTCAGAGTAGATCTTGCTCATCATACCACCAGACCTACCTGGGTCCTACCACCCCAGTAAAAATCTGAGCATGCTACATGCACTATTGATGTTCTGTTGCATTACAGAAACAAGCCTTGAACTGCAATCCTTATTAATTTTCCTGTGACAACATTAATGGTGTGCAGTGGCCCGTTCTGTTCTTTCTGTGCACTTGTCTCAGTGGGTCCTCCCTCTGGTGGTCTCAGACACGCTTTTCTGTCACTCGGGATTTGGGGGGAGTCAGGTTTCATTAATACTAGTCAATTTTTGCATGATTTGTTCCAATGTCAATTGAGCTAATATGCATTTAAACAACCAAGAACAAAGGGTTTGTAGGAATCTTTGTTGGAAAATTTGGTGTATTGTTTCAGAAAGAAGATGGGTGAAGATCTTGAGTTTTATTTTGGATATGTATTATATGGATAAATTCTAGAAGGCTCCTGTGTGACATTTTGACATTTGCCAACAGAAGTGTACTGAGTAATTAATGATGCGGTGCTCAAAGGAATGCATATATAGTGTACTCAATAAAAAGTATCTAGTCAAAAATATACTCAAGTAAACAATATTTTTTTACATTTTTATTACATGAAATTAAGTTAATCACATTTATATGTTGGATGTATTTTTTTTTATCTTTATTCTGTTTTAAAGGAACTACACCATTTTCCTGGAAAACATAGTTGAAAATATTGTAGATCTGACGATCATCAGCCAATTACCAAGAGCACTTAGAGAGTACAAACCTCCACCAACCCATACAGTTTTATTATACAGCAACCCCTACTGGTCTGCTCTACTACCACACTTCCAAAAAATGGGATTTCCCAATTTTATATTCATCCACAATCTAAATCATTTATCAAAATGATTATAAAAGCTATTATCAAAGCTTCTGATCCTGAATATAACTAGCAAATTTTATTCTAGTCAGATTTGTTTTGACAGCGATATGATTTATTGTTTGATTTCGCCTATTATTATATTATAATAGATATGTATTTTTTAAATGTGGAAAATTTTTGTGATGTCACCAGTGGATTCTTAAGAACTTGTAATGAGAACATCATTGGGTGATCACCTACCAACTAAACAAATTGTAGATTGTTCTGGCAGAAACTAAACAGGAAGTTCTTAACAGTCAGACAAACAAAGAAATGAAGCCCACACAAAAGAAAACATAACTAACTAACTAACTAGCTATTAACTAAATAGTATTCTAATGACTTGATCAGAAGTAAAATATTTTATATAAAACCAAGATAATTAATGAGAATCTTATTTGCTGCATAGGTAGTCGTTTTAGCCACTGTTTTCAACCCAGGGACCCATTGAGGGGAACTACTCACTCAGGAGTTACTCCAAGACCTACCTACCTTCAGGGGCTGTTTTCTTTTTGCATTTTAACTGCCAGTAGGAATGCTGAAGTGACACAAGGCACCCTGCGAGCATACTGTCAGCAGGAATTGCTGGCAAAGAATTTTAGATTTTGCTTAGATCTGTCAAAATAGCACCATATTTCTTCCATTTCATTAACGCTTAGTAAATCCCAGATTCACTGCAAACTTCAGTGCCTAGCCTGAAGTACAAAGAAAAAAGTATCTCAAAACAGTGTGACCTAGAATCTTTCAGTTCCTGTAGTGTGTAGACACAAAATTGGGGTACTGCCATCAAAAGTTTTAAGAACAAAGAAGAGGTCCATAAACAGCTTGTGTTGTCCAGTAAACTAATATGTGTGTTTTCAAATGAGATGGAGTTCATGCCTTGTGGGGAGACAAAGGAGGTGCTGAATATATACATTTTATGTATAAATAATGTAATATATATATATATATATATATATATATATACGGGGACAGCAGTGACACTCGGTCGATAGCAGTTGATAGCAGTGAAAACCCGCTGAACCCCCGACCTTGGCATCAGTAATCCAGCACCCTACCACCGGGCCACCACTGCCCCAGTCATGACACTGTATAACTATAATGAGTAACAAGTTAAAAACAGACATACAATTAAATAAAAGCATTCATTTTTCAGCTGCTAGTAGTGCTGATGCATTTTACCTGTTAATAGCACTTAAACTCCTGTGGTCTTAATTTTGACCTATCAAAGTCACTCAAGGCCAAAGAGGGACACCTCATGTGAAAGTCCATGTATGGTTTCCTATTAGTATTCTTTAGTAATGGTATGTCTATGATCAGCCATTTCATAGGTATAAATCCTGTGACCTTGATATTTTCCTTTCAAGGTTACTCGAGGCCAAAGGAGATTATACCATTTGAAAGCGTTTATATGGTTTCCGATTTGTACCTGACTGTATCAATAGGGTTATTTCTTAGATTTTGTTTCTTAGATATAAGCAATTCCAATTTTAATATGTCCAAAAAAGTTGGGGAATGTCCAAAAAACTTGTGACCTTGCTCTGGCTTTGACCTTTGATCCTGACATTCAAAAATCAAATAATCTCTCGGACTAAGGTAGGGTAGTGTCCCCACCAACACTGGTGAAAATCTTTGCATGGGTACACATAACTTCTGCATATATTAATTTATACATTTATATCAAATCCTGAAGTAAAAATAAGGAAAAACAAGGCAAGGAAAAACTTTCTAAGTAATCTTGAAAGGAACCAGACTCAAAATGGAACACTGTCCTTATTTGGGTGACATGAAATAGTGTGATTATAAATAATTTACTTCTGTGACTGTCCTCCAGAGTCAAAACCATCCTCATCTTCGTATGTGGAGATAGCTGCAAGTTGACAAGTCCCATGCTTTTAGGAAAAGGCGACTGCCAAATAAATGTAAGTAAATGTATCTTACTCGTGCTCTTGAAAAATAAACAGGGCTTGCATGGCTGATGACTTTGGGGAACACATTAAGCTGGAGGGACCCCCAGGTGGGCGTTGGCGTTCCACTCAACGGGCCCCGTTTCATTATCTCCCCATGTTCTCTCCTGACCTGCCGCAAAAATGACAACTGATTTACCTCAAGATCAATTTGTATGCAAATCAGAAAAGAGTGGAGGAGCGACGGAGTGGATTAACAGTAGTCATTTTCAGGTCTGCTGACTATCGGTCGGGGGAAGCGCACCCAAATGGAGAGGTTAATGGAGCTGATTTAGATAATGTGACCCTTTTCAAAAAGAAGCCCCATCCACTACACGGCCCGACCCACTGTGCCCACGTTTGCCTGAATCTAATTGAACTGCACCCACTTCTTTAAGTGCATGCTATTTTTTTTTCCGTTCTCCGCATTTGAACCATGAAAGCCATGGAAAGCCCTCAGTATGCAGACCACAGCTGTGTTTTTCTGGAAACATTATCTCAAACAAGTGTCTGATGTCCTGGTTTTTAAGGCCCTGCTGTGGGGAGAGCCAGCCCGTTCTTTGGCCATCACCACGGATGTTAAAATATAGCAAGCGGCCAGTGAGATGACCTTTTATCTGGGATGATAAATGGCCTCTCTGACTCACAGACAGCCTTGCCAATTTCTTTTCCCTTTGATTCCCGGCTAAGGCGAAAGGTCCTTTTCTCGAACTTGTGTGGATCGTGCCGGATGTGTCGCACCTCGCCGGGAGCTGTGAGACTCCCTGTGAAAGCACAGATGTTTTTGGAAGGATCTCATCTTCACAGCTCGACTCTCCTTCCTTCCTTCACATCTATCATAATAAATAAATAAAAAAAACATGAACAATCAGGGTTTACATGTCAACTCTCCTTATTTTATGATAAACAACATAATACAAACAGGACAAAGGCATTTAAAATACAGGCAAACTCCCTTCAGAACAACGTCTGCATGATTCAGATAACTTCAAGTTATATTAATGTACATAATTATTAATAATTATAAATGATTACATACATAATATATACAATATAATATAGATTAATTATTAACCGAGTATGAGGTCAGTAAAGTGAAATTGTATTGAGGTCAATGCATCAAAGCTAAGGTCTGGAATTTCCCTGTACTGACCGAACTAACAATATTAATAAATAAAATAAAATTTCTGGAATATCACAAATATCTTTCTGATGCTTTATCCATGTTTAATATCCTAAAAGATGATGAGGTCGCCTTTTCTCATAAAGCCTTTGAGGCTAATTTTCAGCCAGGAAAGATTTTTTTTTTTTAATTAGAAAAGACGTAATTTTTTTCTTCTGACAAAGCTCAAGTTTTTTGAATGTGGATTGACATAACAGTCTTTATTGCTGTTGAACAGGAAGTAAAAGAGCAAACATGTCCATCTCTTTCCACCCATCCATTTGCTTGCGTGGCCAGTCAGAGAGTTAAGCAGACCTGTCCTTGTATTCTGGTGCTCGTGTTTTCTCCTCTTGAGCAAATACATTTTCTTTCAGATGAAACGCCATCCCTGAATGATGTTGAAATGTATGTGTGAATATGAACCAGAGAGGTTTTGACCTCTTATATAGTTTTTATGTTACAAACTAGATTCCCGTTTGAATTCTACTGGCTTCTGTGGTGCTCGACACTCTCACTCTGTGGGCGTCTTCGGATGAAGTCAAGGTGAGGTGAAAATAAATATATTGCACAGGTGAGTACTTTCTGTCATGCTGTGAGAATCTCTAAATAAAGAGACAACCTATGAAATTAAATGGGTGGCGTCATAACTGACAACCACTGAGCCCAATATTTTTAACATTAAAACAAAAAAATCTTGCAGGTAAGCACTGTTAATCATCTAAAACTCGATGTTCGATTGAGAAAATAGGTCAATACAGGAGGCATCACAGAATTATGGAAAATTTAAACGCTAATAAATCCATAAAATCTTAATGAAGCATTCTGAAAAATGATAGCCTTTCAGGCTTTCCCCAAAGGAGTAAGTATGAAAGATTTCCAAGACGTTGTTGAGATATTGCCTAAAAAGGGATGGGTGGGAAAAAAAAGGAGAAATAAAGAAACACACAAGGCTTATCGTGTTATTGCCAGGGATGTCTAATAAAAACATCTCTTATTCCCGTCAAAAAGTTCTTTAATAATAAGAGCACTCAGAGAGCGCAAACCTCCTCCAAGCCAAGCAATCCTGCAAATGAGCTAAAATGTCAAAAAGCATCCAATCTCACAAAGTTAAAGAATCCTTTTCAAAATATCAGGATCCAGAATTTGATCTAGATCTAATTGAGTCTTTCTTGTCCAAAACCCCGCCTCTGGGACTCAGAACCCGCACAGAACTATTTGAGTAATCCTGCTAATAATGACACAAACCTAAACAAAAACTGCAATGGTTGGGCACCAGCCTTCCCGCGACACTAGTAGGATTACGTGGTTCAACAAATGAGCGAGATGAGAGTAATTTTTTTTCAAAGTGTTTAATTCACTCACTAGTCACACGATCGCTGAAGATAATAATACAAATAATTTAAAAACATCTGCTTCAATTAAAAATAAAATTCAGATGAAACGGATTCATCCTCTGTCAAACACGTGGTCTGTGTGATATACCAAACATTTTATAGACATGAATGTATTCAGGTTACAGTTAAATCAATGTCCTCGAACGATTTTATGTTTCATTCTCTACAATATGATGAGCTGTTTCAAGGCTGTTGAAATGTTAAATGGATCCATAAAGTACATGAATGTAAACATGAGTAAATTAATGATCATATTTCAATGTAAACTGTATTTATATTGGACTAGCACACAACAAACTCCTAACCCTGGGGTTAGACTTGGGCCATGATGTCCAAGATTCAAGAAAGGTGTGGAGCTTCATGGTTTAGGATGACACTTGGAGCACAATTGGTGTATAAGAAGGAGGCCGGATGCATCCAAGAGATGAAACTTGAAGGAATCATGTTTTCAAGTTCATCAAGATCCTCTACAATGGCACATCAAGGTCTGTAATGCTATGTTAAGGTCTACGATTCCTACTATGATTTCCATGTTCTATCATGATTGGTGTCGAATTGTGATACATGGTAATAATCATGGCAAAATTTTTGACGGTCAAAAATTTTAGCACGACCACCATGATTCCACCAAGTTCTGACAAGATCATCAAGATTCCACCAAATTCAGACAGGATCACCATTCCACCAAGTTCCCTCACGATCATCACCATTCCACCAAGTTCCCTCACGATCATCACCATTCAACCAAGTTCCCTCAAGATCATCACCATTCCACCAAGTTCCCTCAAGATCATCATCATTCCACCATCAGGTTCATCATTATTCCACCAAGTTCCCTCAAGATCATACCATTTCACCAAATTCCCTCAAGATTATTACGATTCCACCAAGTTTCGACAAGATCATCACCATTCCACCAAGTTCCCTCAAGATCATCACCATTCTACCAAGTTCCCTCAAGAACATCACCATTCCACCAAGTTCCCTCAAGCTCATCAACATTTCACCATCGGGATCATCACCATTCCACCAAGTTTCCTAAAGATCATCACTATTTTCCCAATTCCCTCAAGATCATCACCATTAAACCAAGTTCCCTCAAGATCATCACCATTCCACAAAGTTCCATCAAGATTATCACCATTTCACTAAGTTCTCTCAAGATCATTACAGTTCCATCAAATTCCATCAAGATCATCATGATTTGATCCCACAACCCCCTCATCACGATTTTCTTAAGTTGTGGAGATCGTGGAGATCATGGCCCCCACATTTTTGAAGCATGTTAAAAAATAGTTTCCGTACAGTATCTGTAAATATAATATGATTGGAAAGCCAATAAAACCCCCTCTCATAAACACAGAGATGTCATGCTGTACATCAAAAGTCTCATAATATGCTGAGCAGATGGTACGTTTTCAAAGGCAAAGAAATGTCTCTAATAGATTTGAAATCAGACGTCTTTGGAGGAAGTTTCCTGCCTGTTTGTCCTCTGCTTTGGGTAATTTTTTTGGTCACCTGTACAGGACAAGGAAGCCATTTGTGGCGTTGATTGATGGGTGACTTTGAAGGCCGAGAACATGTAACAGGTGACAGTTTGTCAATATTCATTTTCACCTCCTCTGTCAGTTCCTCAATCAGAAGCACTAAGGAATTCTGATTATTAATGATTAATGTGTCTTTAGGGTAAACTTGAGAAAATCATATATGACATCATTATCAAACACCATTAGCTGGTGATTTTTTTGTCTAACATGAAATATTTCTATAAATAAATAAATAGTCTATTTACTGTGGTGACCCAAATGAGAGAAAGACCAGCAAGCAGAACAAAAAACACAAAAAAAAAAAATACAAACACACAACAAGAAATCCAGAACCAGAAGCTCATAAACACAACAAAAAACAAACAAACAAACAAACAAAAACACAACAACACTCACTCGTCTCTCACTGATTTGCCTAACTGCTCAATCCTGTATTAGGGTAACGTGTATCCTGTACTAGGTAATCTCATCCGACACTGGACGAAGGTGGGGTACACACTAAACAGCTTGCCAGACCATCACAGGGCACACAAACACAACCATTCTCACTCATACCTAGGTTTGGAACAGCCAGATAGCCTACTGTGCATGTCTTTGCAATAATGTGTGAGCCCGGTACCTTCTTGTTGTGCATCATGATGTTAATTGACTGTTGTGCATCAAGATGCTGATTGTCTTTTGGCAATCAGGATGCTGATTGGCTGTTGTGCTTCATGATGGTGATTGGCTGTTGTGCGTCATGATGCTGATTGGTTGTTATGCATCATGATGCTGATATTCTGTTAAGCATCATGATGTTGATTGGTTGTTATGCAACATAATATGGATTTTCTGTTGTGCATCAAGATGCTGAATGGCTTTTTTGCATCATGATGCTGATTGGCTGTTGTGCATCATGATGCTGATTGGGTGTTATGCATCCCGATGATGATAAGGTGCTCACTCTTTGGCAGTTTTTTTCCCCCAAAAAATATTTACGTTGTTTTTTCCTTAACTGAAACAACATCCAGATGACACAGACCTATGTTAGTCCCTTCTATCGTAGCCTGCTATATTCATACAACAGATAAACTGATTGTTCATAAAAGTAAAAAAAACTTTAAATTAACTGAATATGGATTGGTTTTGTGACTAATTGCTACACGATGGGGCCCTGTGGAGCTCACCAAAAGACACATCATGGGAGGGATATTATTGAACAGCGTTCCACTGTTGATGTTCAACTGTTGAGCCTGGGGGTAACATTACCGTGTGTGCTGCTATCAGCATGCGTAGGGTCCTCCATCAACATAAAACAATTGGGGCATACAGCACTGCTTATCTTCTTGGTTTTCTTGACACTCTTTATTACATTCTCATTCAACCCCATCTACAGTAGCAGCAGCAGATACACCACACTGAAGTCTGGAACGATGTCAGATTCCATCATGCAGCAGCTGTTCAAGCTTGGATTCAGAACCATCCAAGGTTTTCTACTTTATACTTTCCACCATATTCACCGCAATCCTTATCAGCAGGTGAATCCATCACAAACCATGGAAGATACCTGCGGAGAAACTTACAGTAGGGGATTTCCAGGCCTGGATAAGGCATTTTAAAAGATGTTGTCTGGTCAGAGAATATACTGAATGTGACATGGGTTAAAACACTCACAGAGTGGAGGAAATGTGTTAAGAAATGTGTGTTAGCAATTGGGCGGCACGGTGGCATGGTGGTTAGCATGTCCGCCTCACACAACCATTCACACTCACACCTGGGGGCAATTTGGAACAGCAAATTAGCCTAATATGCATGTCTTTGAACTGTAGGAAGAAACTGGGGGATACCCAGAGGAAACCCATGCAACTCCTACCGAAATGTCCTTGCCAAGCCTAGGATTCGAATCCAGGACCTAACCACTACGCCACCATGCCACCCTGTAATTGAATCGAATTGCAATTAGTTAATTTATCAGTACTTATGTTTTTAAAACATTTTGAAGTATTTATTCAGTGCGGTCTGTGTGAACTGAACTGTGGAGCAGTTATTATTGATTTGGCACAGAAGGCATTTCACCTCGTCTTTCAAAATTCATGAGTTCTTTTCTCACTGAAAATCCAGCAACTCCAAACAAAAAACAAACAAAAAACCCCCTCCAAATAAAATGAAATTAAAGCAGACTGTATATTGCAGCATTTTTGATTCATCCCTATAACATCTCATAGTATAAGATCACCCGGGGCTCGTGGATTCCATGTCGCTGTGTTATGAACGATAAAGCAGTCTTGTGGGGAGAGGATTTTTTTCTGTTTTTCTGGTAGAAAGAGTTGATTCTGAGATGTGGATGAAGTGCTTTGGTAGTTTCAGCACATTTTGGATGAGATGCTTTTCTGCTGCGCTGAGCTGCATGCTGGGAAAGAGAAGTGTGAAGAGTTTTGACATCAGTAAACTCCAGTCTTGAAAAACGTGGATAAGCAGTGGGGGAAAAAGTCGAGTACGAGTTTGCAAACTCTGAAAGTCGACAAAAATAGGGAAAGTGTTACTCGTACTACGTTATTATTTATTTATTCACAGTAAATTGTTTCGTTAGCTTAATGAGATAATAATATACACTATGTACTCTTAGCAATCAATCAAGTCTGGCCAATCAACAGCAAGAAGGTGACATTGAAGCATTTCCATTGTTTTTCGTTAATGTCCTTTTAGTTAATGACTTTTGTTGCAATATTTTTAGATTTGCTGCTATGTATATTTTGGGAGGCAGCACAGCGGTATAGTAGTTAGCATGTCTGCCTCATATCAAAAAGGTCCTGGATTCGAGTCCAGGCCTCAGCTTGGGTGTTGCTATATGGACTTTGCATGTTCTCCCCATGCTTGTGTGGGTACACTGGTTTCCTCCAACAGTCCAAAGACATGCACATTAGGCACATGCACATGCACATGCCTGTTCCAAAATTCTCACAGTTCAGCGAGTAAGTGAGAGAGTCAATATATGTTGGTTTGTGGTTGTTGTGAGTTCTTTGGTTCTGTTTTTGCATATGTTATGCAGTTTGTTCTTCTTTGCATGATTAGTTGTGTTTTTTGGGGTTTGTTTTTGTCATGTTTACAAATTATTTAGATTTTTGATATTCTGTATTAATCGCTCAATGAAAACTTTGGCCCTGCATCTAACCCAGCCAAGTGAGCACACACACACAGAAACACAAACAGTGAGCACACACACTTGAAGGAGTGGGCTGCCACATATTGCGGCACCCGGTGAGCAGTTGGGGGTTAGGTGCCTTGCTCAAGGGCACTTCAGCCATGAAGGTAGAGGAAGTGAAGGTGCAGCTCACTCCCCCACCTCCACACTGTTCACCACAGTATTCTGTTTTACTGTGCTGTTGTGGGTGTCATGTTTTTAAAAATTTGCTTTTCTCTTGTTGTTGTTGTTGTTGTTGTTGTTGTTGTCATCATCATTGTTGTTCTGTTTTTCTAGTGCTGATTATTGTTGTTGTTGTTGCTGATTTTCTGGTGTTATAGTTTTTGTTGTTGCTAATCTGGTTCTGTCATTATATTGTTATTGTTGTATTTATTGTTGCTGATGTTATTGTTGATGTTGTTGTTGATATTCCATTAGGTGTTGTTATTGTTGGTGTTGTTGTTCTGTTGTTAACCCCCCCATCCATGAACACACACACACACACACACACACACACACATAACATACACACACACACACACTACTCCGTCACCCCCACTCACTGTTTATTTATTATTATAATGTTGTTATTGTCTTGTGTGAAGTGAAACTAGCAAAGGAAGAATTTTATTACATGAAGTGATCCCCTGAGTTTTTAATGTCAATAAATCTTGTAAAAGTTTTGTGGGGCGGGATGATTATAAGTAGGTTAAGTAAATTGAATCCGAGAGCTGCTATTAAAACATTATTGCAAATAAAAGCCACACCTTGGCAATGAAGAGCATTTACCGGCCTGGCAGGAAATCAACAACACAACAGAAGAAATGGGTATAAGAACGCACTAAGAAACACACACACACACACACACACACACACACACACACTCACACACACATATATAGATATGGATAATACATACTTGATGTCCAGGAGAAGTCATGTATAGAAAACTACTTCCTCCGGGTACTCTGGTTTCGCTCTGGTGAGCTGTTCAAGGTGTACACCGCCTTAGCCCAATGTAGGCTGATATAGACACCAAGCTCTCCCGCAACCCTAGCAGGATTAAGTGGTTCAGCAAATGAGTGAGTGAGTCCTCTTGTCTTGCTGTGGTTATTTTTATTTATTTAATTATTATGCCTTTGCCAACCAAGGAATTATTTTTTTCATCCTTTCCATGCATGCGTCCATCCAAACTTCCTTGTGGGCACTCTATCCTCTTAATCCCTCAACCGATTTTGACCACCAATTATTCACTATTAAACGTCAGTTAACTAGTATAGGTTCTGACATCATATTTATTTATTTATTTATTATTTTTTACTTTTTTGTTTATCTTCCTGAAGTCTGAGGGCAACATGGTGATGTAGTGGTTAGCACATCTGCCTCACAGCAGGAAAATCCTGGGCTCGAGTCCCGGGCTCAGCGAGAGCATTTCTTTATGGAGTTTGCTTGTTCTCCTTGTGCTTGCATGGGTTTCCCCCAGGTATTCCGGTTTCCTCCCACAGTCCAAAGACATGTATATTAGGCTAATTGGCTGTTCCAAACTGCCCTAGGTGTGAATGTGAGTGTGAATGGTTTTGTGTGTGTGTATGTGTGTGTGTGTGTGTGTGTGTGTGTGTGTGTGTGTGTGTGTGTTGGAACTGGGATGGTCTGGCGAGCTGTTAAGGGTGTACCCCGTCTTCACCCAGTGTTGGGTGAGAGAGGCTCCATCCTCACCGTCACCCTAATAGGATTAAACAGTTGAATTAATCAGTTGACAAATGAAATGAGAAAATTGCGACCATCACAAACCATGCATGTTTGTTCATCATTTCCAATCGAGCATTATCCATTATTATGCAAGCATTAATGAACCAGTTAGATTGCACAGTTCCCATGTGGCATATATTAATTTCTGATATTCTCAGGTTGCGTATTATTCTTTAATCAGAGTAATTAAGCACCAATTTCCTTTTTGCGTCATCCATTTTTCCTCTTCTCATTTCCACCAGATTCCATACAGCAGATTTGCCACTGCCTCATTCTCTTGTTACAGACATGCACACACACATCGACACACGGAGCGTGGCGGCTGCCACCAGATATGGGCATGCTGTGCAAAATTACACCCATAAATCATGTCATGGGCAGTTTAATTTTATCTGCAAAGCTAACTAGGCTAAACAGCCAACAGCCAATCATGTGCCACAAATCCTGGAGATGGAGGAATAAAAAAGCTCTTTGTGTTATTAGATGGAGATATCATCTATGTCTGACACAACACAAGCTGCCTATGTTTCATAAAACGGTTTGTGATTTGGAGGGGGGGTAAAATATACTGTCTGTCAGTTTGGGTGATGGTAAGGTTGGTCGCAGGAAGGCTCTCTGCCAACACAATTCATCACACACACAACAGCTCATGTAGGCTTTTTAATGTTGCTGTTGTTGCCGCTGCTTAAGAATAATTATATGAAAGAGTGAAATATGAAATGAGCGTAATTTAATTGTGGGAGAAAAAGAAAAAGTAAAAAAAAAGAAAAAAACATCTTGATTTTTTTTCCCCACAACAAAAACGCACTTGAGCATTTTTCCCCAATTAAGCTCCTCTTGTTGTCACTTTAATATGAAAATTGCTGTGTTATAAAAGCCGCCAAGATATGGAGCTACAGTAAAAAATCCCAGAAAAACAACGTGTGCACATCCTCGCCAGTAGATTTCATAATTTCAAAAAAAAAAAAAAAAGATTTTATGGCTGTCTGACAGATGGATGCGTGCAGGTCTTAATTGCGCATCTCACCGGATGGACTGTAAAGCAGCTGGACCACTTCCTATATCCTGGTGTCTAATATCGTTGAATACAGTCTGTCAATGAGCTAGAACAACGCGCTAGATATTACCGCCGCTTGAGTATAGCAGTGGATAACAAATCCCATTTTACTCCGCTATGCTCATTTGCTTAAACCGAGGCCTTCTCTAAATGTACTCGATATAAGATGGCAAGCTCTATGTGTCACGTCTTTCGCAATCCATTAATCCTCCTCCTTCCTCTCCTACTGAGCGTTAGCCTTCCCAGCATCCTAAAGGATGGTGATTTTAATGGCTCTAAAGTACACGTGCCATTGCACAAACTCTTGAAGGTAGGGGGATGCCGGGGGTGGGTGGTGATGACCTGTAACGTTTTTATTTCTTCCATAAATAACTCCATTAAGATGTCTATAAAAACATGCCCAGATGCCAGAGAATGGGGGGAGGGGGGGGGGCTGAACATATGTTGGGTTGCATTGAGATTCTGCAGGATCGCCGTAAGGGAATAAGTGAAGACGATCAATATGCTACGCTATTGAATAACAAGCAGTTCATCAAAAAACAGTCTGTCCTTTTGGAAAGTGCGATACAATGAAATAGGAGCTTTTATTTATTTATTTATTAAGCATGTAGCATATGTGCAATTAACTTGAACAAAAGTTTCATGTTTTCCTGTACAGACAAAATAAACATAGGAACTATTTGCTTGAATTTCACTTCTGATGAAAGCCTAAAGGAAGCTTGACGTTTTACAAAATAAAAAACTATGTTTATTGATGCCTTGAAAACTGAGTCCAAATTATTTTGGATTAGTTTCTCTTTCTTTGCAGATCATTAAGGAAAAAAAAAGAAAAGAAAGGCAGCAAGCGCTTTGGTGTATCAGGTTTCCTCAGGGTGCTCCAGTTTCCTCCATTGTCCCAAACTAGACTGGTAGGTGACTGCTGGCTACTCAGATATTCCCCATGTGTGAATGCATTAAGGATGTAACCGAATAAGAAAACATTATTCAGAAAGAACAGGCGACATGGTGGCTTAGTGGTTAACACGTCCGCTTCACAGCAAGAAGGTCCTGTGTTCGAGTACTGGGCTTGGCTCGGACGTTTCTGTGTGGTGTTTGCATGTTCTCACTATGCTAGCATGGGTTTCCTCCAGGTACTGTGGGTTCCTCCAGGTACTGTGGTTTCCTCCCACAGTGCAAAGACATGCACATTAGGCTAATTGGCTGTTCCAAATCGCCCCTAGGTGTGAGTCTGAGTGTAATGGTTGTGTGTGTTGCCCTGCGATGGCCTGGCAAGCTGTTCAGGGTGTACCCCACCTTTATTCAATGTTGGCTGAGAGAGGCACCAGCCCGCTCACTGAGGGGTAATGATTTTAACTACAGATGTACTCGTCTTGTAATATGTTCTATGGTTCAAGGACATGACCAAAAGATGGCTGGTTTTTGACCTTTCAAGGTCACTCAAGGTTAAAGGTATTTTTCTCAATTTAAATTTCATATATGGTTCCTTAGTAACAGTATGAAAGTTATATGCACCCTATCTCCAAACTTTTGTGACCTTCTTCTGACCTTGACCTTTTACCTTGACATTCCAAAATCAAGTAATCTCAGGGACTCCAGAAGCATAGTGTCCCCACCAAGTTTGGTGAAAGTCCATGCATGAGTGTGATCAGCTTGTTACCTTGATTTTCCGAAGAGTTTCCCAGTGTTTCAGGGGGCATGGTGTAGAGTTTATACAATATATTAGAAGAAGCATTCATATTTATGCCACACCACTGTGGGCTTAATGCTGAATAGATACATGGGGTACTTCACAGATACAGACACAGACAGTGTCATTGCATTTAAACTCTTAATGTGTACGGTACTTGCATCCTCATTCACTTATTTGCCAAACCACTTAATCCTATACTGTGGTTGCGAGGAGGCTGAAGCCTATCTCAGTTGACACTGGGTGAAGGTGGGATACACCCTGAACAGCTCACCAGACCATTGCAGGGCAACACACATAACCACAAACTTACTAGGGTTGTGGGGGTCTGGTGCCTATCTCAGCTGACATTGGGTGAAGGCGAGGTAAACCCTGAACACACACAACTATTCACACTTACATTCATACCTAGGGGCAATTTGAAACAGCCAGTAAGCTTAATGTGCATGTCTTTTGGACTGTTGGAGAGAACCGGAGTACGTGGAGGAAACTCATGCAAGCATGGGGATAACATGAGAACTCCGCACAAAAACACCTTAACCCAGGACCTTCTTGCTGTGAGGTGGATGTGCTAACCATTATGCCACTGTGCTGCCCTCTTTGTATCCTATTCAGGTTATATTCCCACTTTACACCCACTGTTTCTTGGATAGGCTCCAGATCCAAAACAATCCTCACCAGGATGAACTGCCAACTGAACTGTTTTAGGTCAAAACGTTCTGTTAGAAATATTCTTTTAATAACGCAGATGCCCAGCCTTTGGCCCTATACCTTCCTTTATCATCTCCGAGGTCTTCTGATCAGCTTTTGGTTTTTCATGGTTGTAATATCCGGGCCCCTTTAACCCCCTTCCACACACATTATTACTGACAGATATATTACTCCACCAGAAAAAAACCCACCAGCCTCTTTAAATGAGGTTTGACTCAAAAACATGAACTTCATCGTACTCTAAAGATGAAGAGATTATGTTGTAGAAAGACTGGAGTTTTGAAAGTAATAGTGTAGCAAATGCTCCCTGCTTGAGGGGAAAGTAAGTTGTGTGTTAAAGCCTAGGTTTTAACTGTCTTTAGGCAGACAGTGTTTATTAAAGCAGATCTTTATAGTGTACTTTGCAGATGGAAAGCCAAAGCAAAGTTAGCAAGTATCCAAAATAAACACATTTCTATGGTTATTATAGGTGGAAAACTGCAATGTGAAATCCTGGTTTTCCTAGGCCACCACACATATACTTAAGATATCGTGGAATATGAACTGTCATTCGCACATGAGGATTGCACTGCTTCGTAAAAATTTCAATGAGTGTGGTGGGTGTGTGGTCAAAATGGAAAATTTGTCAAGTACGGTTTTCACTGGTCAAACTATGTCCATGCCAATCTCTCACTCTGTCCAACATGTCCGTACTAATTTCCAAACACACATGATTACGCATGTACCTCATCCAATGCATTCTTACTGTGCTCTTACAATGACCAATCAAATTGCACCATGCACTTACCACATTCTCACTGTGTCAGTCCAGTCCTTATAAAATGTTTTTAATTTTTTCTGCAAGTTTTCTTGTGTCTACATCTAAGTCAACATCAACAAGTCCACACCATGCTTGTACTATGTCAGTGAAGTCCTTACTAGGCTATAGTAACTAGCCAATAATTTCACAAGGATGTCCCATGTAATGAACTGACCACTTAGCGGCTGCACTAGGTGGCTCCACCAGGGGCCAGTCTAAATGTTTTTCTTTCTATTTATGTCCCGCCAGTGTGTCACATGACCTACACACCCAGTGATGATGTCACCCAGAGGGGCATTACCACCCGCAGAGCTTTACACACTGCTTCTATTTAAAGTCTTGCTGTGTCCTGATTCAACCATGCCCTCGCTACTGTTTTTTTTTTTTTACATATCCAAAGTTTGACCGTATCCTCTGAATTCAAGGAGACCATACCACATCTTTATCGGTCACTACTGCTTTTCTACTGCAAGTTCTTACTGCATCCATCCAAATTTCTGAGGACCGTTATGGACTTCATTCACTTTTTACTAAAAGTGCTTAATCTTACTAGGGTCTCAGGAAGGCTGATCTCAGTCAACACTGGCCAAAGGAAGGGTACACCCTGAACAGCTTGTCCAATTAGCCTAATGTGCATGTCTTTGGACTGTGGGAGGAAACTGGTGAATCCAGAGAAAACCCACACAAGCAAGGGGAGAACATGCAAATTCTACATAGAAATGTCCTCACTGAGCCCAGGACCCAAACGAAGGACCTTCTTTCTGTGAGGCGGACAGGCTAACCATTACTAAGGTTATAACAGGAAATGAGCTTGTGCCGTACCCAGAAATATATTTGGAATTAACTTTATATTGGTCTTTATTGCCTTGCACAAGGCATTTTGTGTTGTTCAAATTCACCAAATTCCATCTTGATTCTAAAAACGAAAAGAATTGTCATTCAGAAAGTGTACCTTTTGATGCTTGACATTCAGCAGCGCGAGCCGGTGTGAGTTTTCTTCCAGTTGTGTGCATAATCTTTATTGACAGCTGGTCCAAAAGCCTCTAAGAAGGCAGCGTTTCGTTTTCAGACCCCGATAGCGCCTCATCACTTCAGTACTGCTTGTGTTTGTTCAGCCTTTTTGGTGGAGGAAGAGGAAATGGATGAGGTGCCAAATGGAAGGAAATTGGACTGTGCATATGAACAGGGGCCTGTAAAGAACCCCGAGTGGCGCTAGATCGAAAATAAGGGGATGCGTTGCATTGTATTGACATTCTTCTCTTGTCCTTGAGGTAATTTGCTGATGAAATGGTTTTATGTGCCATACAATGTACAGAGAGTTTTTTTTTGAAGGGGACTGTGATGGGTTGGTGCTGCTTGACATGGGAGCGCTAACAAAATGAGATTTATGAGGATATCTATTAGCCACTGCTCTTGGCTTTTTTTTTTTTTTTTTTTTTGTCGTAAGTAGCTTGCCTTTAAAGGAGAAATGTGAGTTCTTGCTAAATACCACTGAGGCCACTACATCAACAATATGAAATCGTATTTGTTCAAGTGCCTGGAGGGGGTGCTCCAGTTGCTAGCGTGCTCCCATTGCTAAGATGTGCAACTTGAATGAGATGAGTAATTAGATGGACACGGTGTAGAAAGAAAAAGCGCAGAGGGCTGAGCGTCCTTTAAGGTAGCAGTCCAAACAGTATTGCTAGCAGCAATCAGAGAGAGAGAGAGAGAGAGAGAGAGAGAGATGGTAGGAATACTGTGTGTGTGTGTTTTTCCCGGGGCACTCAAAAGTATAAAGGCCCTTCAATAATAATTTTACCAGCCCTAGGGGGCACTTGATGTTATGGCAGGCTCCTATTTATGCAGGCCTAATCTGCCCACCCCCCTGCCCCCTTTCTCTAAATGCACTGATCTAATTATTGCATGTTAAATGGGCATCTGGTAAATGGCGCATATAATGATGCGTTCCCAGTGATCTGCATTAAGTGCCCGCTTGTCCTGCAGCAGGAGCCTCCGTCACACAACCCCCCCGCATCCCCCGTCCCCCGTCTCGGTCTCCCAGCATCCTCCCCTCCATCTCCATCACAGCTTGGAGCTTGGCGAGTAACCCCACTTAGAAGCCGGCCCCGGGTCCTTGGTGCAATTAATGGAGACACCGCTTTGATTGATTTAGTCCATAACGTAGCACACTCTGGGAATTCATTTGACCAATGCTGGGGAGAAGGGGAAGGGGGGAGGGTGTGTGTGTAAAAAAAAACAAAAAACAAGTGGACGAGCGGAAGTGTCCTTGCTCATGGCTGGGTGTATTTGACAGTAGAGATTTATGAAACAGGAAATTTTATGATTATTTTCTGATGCTAATTAACGAGCAAGGTGAAAAAGAAAAGCAGCCGAACAATGGAGAAGAGGCTAGGACTCATATCTTGCTCTTGTCTTCAACGACCTTGAGATTGCTGTCTGACTTTGCGCTGGACCCCACTGCCCCGGGCTTAGGGAATGAAATCAGGGTCTCAGCGGGATGAAACGTTTCGACATTGGCAAAGTGGTACAATCAGAACCTCCCCCACCCCCCTTCCTTTCCAAACCCCTTGTGCCATCCAGATACCCTGCAACAGAGAGAATTATGCCATCTACTCTTTGGGTTTGGTTGCTGTAGAAAAATAAAGCTTTTCCAAGTGTTCCGACTCCGTCTCGGGTCCTGTTATTGTTGTTTTGTACAAAATGTGAACCGTTAATTGGCCGATACTTATTAAGACCAAACTGTAAAATAAACACAAAGTGCTCATATTAATTAT
This sequence comes from Neosilurus mollespiculum, assembly GCA_030014195.1. Taxonomy (NCBI): domain Eukaryota; kingdom Metazoa; phylum Chordata; class Actinopteri; order Siluriformes; family Plotosidae; genus Neosilurus; species Neosilurus mollespiculum. Next base: position 16,815,679 of record JAQMYF010000008.1, read on the forward strand.
TCATCTGTATTACGAAAAACACATTTTTTGTGCCAAATACATTTGTGGTTCTTAGATTGTTGAGATGTTTTGTGTATTTGTTTTTACCATCATGGAAAAATCATGGAATCTCAACGTGCCACTGGACTTGTGGTGTTCTTTTTTTTATAAATATAACGCCAATCATTCATTCATTTGCCGAACTGTTTAATCTTACTCTGGTTGCCGAGAGGCTGGAGCCAATCTTAGCCGACTCTACACTGAACATCTCGCAATCCATTGGAGGGCTCACACATGTACCTCTATTCACACTCATGCTTACACCTAGTGGCAATTTGGAACAGCCAATCAGCCTAGTATGTCTAACTGTATGACTGTAGGAGGAAACCAGAGTACCCAGAGGAAACCCACACAAGCAGAGGGAGAACACCTTTTCCAAACCCAGGACTCAAACAATGGACCTTCTTGCTGTAAAGCAGACCTGTTGACCACTTCATCACCATGCTGCTCATCATCTTTGTCTATTTTCATCTCAACGGCTATTAAAACCTAATCCGTACTTTTTTGCCTCTTGAATCAACTTCACAAAGTTCACCCAGCCTTGCATTCTCGCTGCCTAAGAATAAGGACCATTAAAAAAATACAGCCAAGCTGTATTTTCATAGCTATAATGATCCTTTTTCCAAGCTGGAGCCGCAGCAGCCGGTTGAAATCCCAGGGCGGTCTGCGCCACTGCTCCCGGGTGAGACGTCGAAAGTCGACGTCAGATCTGGAACGTCTCGTCTTGTGCACAGGAACACTGCAATGACCTTTCCTCACATTATCTGCTATCATATTATTAATTTTACGAGTCTGGATTTATGGGATACGGCTTCTCCTGATATTCGCTCTAAATGTCGAGAGAAGGACTCATTAGGAGACCTTTAGACGGTTCTTCTTTACCCTTTTTTGTTTTATTTTCCTTTTGGTTTAATTAAAAGACCACGGACAATGTAGGCCTATAAAGAGCGCAGAGGAACAAAGGGGCCTGGACATATTCATCATCTCTCCATGGAGGGGTGGGGGGTGGCTTCACTGTGTATCATAGCTTGTCATTATATTCCTGTTCTTTATCCAAACCCACCAAGGATGAGAACTTTTGTTGAAATGTTGTCCTCGTACTTGCTCGATCACTCACAATCTCGTCTGGCAGTCACCTGAAAAATCTTTTATTACAATCCTGAGTTTGTCTGACATAACAGATGGATTTCGTGCAATGGGAGGACAGTGTGCAGCAGAATGAATGATCATCTCTCCCTTTTCTTTTCTCTCTCTTTCGCTCTCTGCTTAATAAGATCCAAATAATAAAGCCAATTGTGACAACAGGAGCGGTCATAGAGCTGAATGAAGCGGACAAGCCAGCATAAAGCTTGTTGCTTAATATTTATTATTTATTTATTTTGCTATTGTCTGTGATGCGTTTCTTTCTTGGTGGCAGTGTTCTCTAGAACTCTGAGACCTGCAGCCCTCCATGTGCTTTTATAATGGGAATTCATTGTTAGCAATTCATTATTAGCAATAATTGTTGACCTTTCTGCTTCGAGCTAGCTTGCGGTGCATGTGCTACCGAGTTCTATCAGCAGCTGCGTGTTGTTAAAAACCACTGTTTCACCATGCGCCTCTCAGAAACGCACTAATGAGTCGTGATGTTTTGCAGAAACAGAAGGGTAACTGCACAGATCATCAGGTCAGGATGAAGAGATAATTAGGTGAGCTGTGCCACCACACGAGGCAGCAGAGTGCAGCAAATCAGACATTTCTCTTCTTTGTTACCTCTGCCAAGGAGTTTATGGTTTTGGTTAAGTTTGTGTGTTTCTTTGTTAGCAGGATTATGCAAAAAAAAGCAAAGATTTGTACAAGGAAGCCTGCATTAGATCTTTGATAGATTTGATCTATCTTTTGAAGATAGATGGTAAGATGAAGTCTGTTTGGCTTTTACACCCGATCCTACTGGCTCATTAGGCCGGAGCTTACCCCGGTTTCTGTAGCGTGAAGCAACTAGGAGTTCAACTCCTCTTTGATGGGATGCTAATCCATTGCAGGTTACCTTCCCAGTATTTTTACTGATGCCCATTTATACTGCTGGGTGGACAGAGGCACAATTGTGGTTAAGACCTTGCCTGGGGGGTCTTAGCACGGAGGGAGTCTAATGGGATTCAAACTCCTTTCTGGATTTCTGGATTTAGAAATGTTTCAATGTTTTATTCTTCAGCATTTTGGGATAGATTTTGAGATTTACACAATTTGCTCCAGGATCAAAAAACAATTCTGATAGGACGTTTTTTTTGGAAGCATCATATTGCAGCAAGCCCAGCAGGGGGTGCTGTGCACATTCTGTTATTTTGTGCATAAAGCTATATGCAGATTCTGATGCGATTCCTACCAGAGCAGGACTTTGGACATGGAAGGCTTCATTAGAATTTGGAGATGATCCGGATCAAATTCTGGATTTTTTTCAAGATTTTTTAAACATTGTTAGATGGCAGGATTAGTTGTGTGCTTGGTGTAGGCTTACACTCTGAGTGCTCTTTCTGCTTCACTGGAAGTCAAACTACAGATTCGTAATGTTACTTGGTAAAGGAACTACCACTTCAGGGGTGTTTGAAGGACAGTACTGAGACAAACCATCCATCTTTGAAAACATTGGTATTTTATGTTCCTCCCCCCCATGTGGTCGACTGGTGTAATCAATTTTAGCCTGAAAGGAAATGTCTGCACGACACTGTGAATAATTATCGCAGAAACCGTTCTAATCCGATAATAGGTGACATGTGGTTTAAACGTATATGCTTATTGTTCTGGTAATGAATGTATCTATCATCACCCAGGTACTGTCTGAACTGGGTATCATTAATTGTGACAGGTACGCTGATGTTGTGAGGGAGAAAAGGACATGGAAAATGATTAATGCTCCATTTTCTTACAGGAATTAGTTATTTACTAAGGAATGTGTTTATGCATATGGATTAAGCATAGGGGTGCATGCTGTCGATGTCTCTTTAATAAGGGTTGAAAACTCTCAATCAATTAATTAATTATCTGACCGGAAATCTCACTGGATAATCCGAGTTAGCATAAGGAACCTGATCACAGCATCGGCATGCCTTGTTTCATAATTAAATTCAATTAAATTCTCCAATCAGACTGATTTGTCATATATATATATATATATATATATATATATGACTGTTGATAGAAGTTCAGACATCTTACCAGGTAGTTAACCCGTTAAAATGATGACGTGCCATATTTGAAGAAATAAATTGGGTAACACTGAGAAATGTTATAAAAGTAGAAATTTATAGAATTGTTTTTACTGAAGTATGTTCTGTTATTGGAAAATAATCAGCTACAGCATTCTTATTACTGAGTCTAGTAAAACGTCTGTTACTACTAATATTACTACTGATAATAATAATAACACCAACAAGAAAAAAAAAGGATGTCACTATCTATTATTCATTCATTCATTCATTTTCTAAGCTGTCTAATCCTAATTAGGGTCGCAGGGAGGCGGGCACCCATCTCAGTCAACTCTGTGCGAAGGCGGGGTACACCCTGAAAAGTTGGCCAGGTAATTGCAGGGCCAACGCATTCACAACCATTCACACTCACTCTCATACTTAGGGATGATGGTGATTGTTGTTGTTTAGGTGATGATGATGATGATGATGATCATCATCATTATCATCATGATTATTATTGTTGTTAAGGTGATGATGATGATGAGGATGATTGTTGTGATTATTACTTTTATTATGGTGATGATGATGATGATGATGATGATGATTGTTATGATTATTTTTATGATGATGATAATTGTCGTTGTTCAGGTGATGATGATGATGATGATAATGATGACGATTGTTATGATTATTATTTTTATTATGGTGATGATGATGATAATGATGATGATGATTGTTATGATAATTATTATCTGGTCACACTCACATCTCTCCTGACTTGTATTGACTAATTAGTTAATGTGGGACCTAATTATCTTATATCCAGGGGGCAGGGGTGTGTGTGTGTGTGTGTGTGTGTGTGTGTGTGTGTGCTTGCATCTGTGTGAGGTTGCGTGTGTGCGTGTGTGTGTGTGTAAGTGTATGTGAGTGAGACAGAGAAAGATGTGTTTTTAGTTTACATATTCATAAATTTCTCAAAGGGGGTAATTGTAAAAATGTAGCAAATGATATTTTTTTTTGGCAGAAAAGTCTTAAACAATTTATTATCTAAACAGGTAGGTCTTTAAATTTAAAGTGGTTTTATTCCATGATTGCTTTTGAAATTAGGTTTAAAGTTAATCACTGATGCGCACCATGAGCAGTTATAATCCCATGTTTGTGTTAGTTGTTTGTGTTCAGCGTATCCTCCACATGGCACTTTATTAAAAAGCCCTACTGTGTCCAGGCCTTGGTGTGTTTTGGCTCAGCTGCTCTTAAACCAACTTTCTCCATCTCCCCCCTCTTGGCGATGCTTTCCTCCAACACAAAGCTCATCCGGCAAGCCTAATTTTTGAACAAAAACAACAACAACAACTAAAAAAACAGCAAGTCGAACCGTGCCCGACTCGGTTTGAGGCCCTGAACACACCAGACTGGAGCTGTACACTTGATTGCGTCGGTTTACTGACGCCAGCTGACGTGCGCTGTTATTAAGACACATCAACAGTTGGAGGGGGTTTTAGAGACACTGTGCCGTTCCTGTTTTTTCCCAATCGCTGCCTGGGCCCCCATCAGATCTTTCACCTGGCTCTCTGGGCCTTGTCCAGGAGTCCGCCTGCTTCTTACACGCTCCGCTGGGCTGCAGCCTCGAGGGGGAGGAAAGATCCGGCTCTAAAAAACAAGGCTGAGAGAGACAGCAGGGCCGGCAGATCTACTCCTCTACCCACCATCCTGCCTGGAGCGCTGCAGATGCCACCTCGCCAGCAGGGATGGCACCGTGTACCAGGGGAAGCCAGAGTTGGTGGGTTTGCTTTCGGTTCAGCACAAAAACGACCGTTTCGGGCAGATGGGGTGCAATTAGTGTAGTTTGTTTGACAATTTTTGGGAGCAGTCATCACCTATCCGAGTGGAGGCAGATGATTGTTTTATAGTGTTGTTTCCGTAGAGTCTCGCTTCTGACGCTTGTATAATTCGTCCAAACTGATCTGTTAACATGCTGTCAGGGTGATTGAATGTTTATGTATGTGTAAGAAGTGATCAAAGTAAGTGCTCAGAAAACGATGCTTACAGAGTGAAATGCTGCCCCTCCTGGTTAGGTTTTATTTTCTGCTCGTAAATCAGCTTATGTAGAAACAAACGCATCTCAGCACTAGCACAAAGAGGTGCTATGAAGACGCTCCTGGTGCCAAGCACGTGTCAGATCAGCCGAGGCAGGAGGGGAGGTTTAGAAGTCAGGCAGCGAGCCCTACAAATTATCTCTCAACATCAACATAATTAAAAAGCATAAATCTATACTGCAGGGACATTAATATTGTCAATCAAGTGCTTCGAGACTTAGGATTAGATTGGATTCATTCACAGCATCTACTTAGCAAATCGCTGTCTCACAGCAGCACCAACAAGGGGAATTGTACTTCGTGATGTCTCTGACAACGTCGCGTGAAATCCCCCTGCGGAGACATTGAAGAAAAGGACGATTGGTTGTCTTGCACACTTGAAGGTCGCTAAGGTCTGTCGCATAACGAATATCATTGCATCACTGCACAGTACAAACAAACAAAGAGTTCTCTTCTTGTTGGCTTTCTTTTCCTCCACCGGGAGTCTACCAGCGAGGAGTATGACTGAGGCCTCCGGGATGTCAAGGTCACCTTCTTCGTCTTCTTCTCTTTTTTTTTTCTTTTTTTTTTTGACAGTTCCCCCCAGGTTGCATTCACACCTCAGAATCTATCACCTGGCGTAAAAGTGGTGATAGGACATCCACCCCCTTCTCTCGGCTCCATTTTTGGGCAGACTCACTTGGGATTCAGGTGTGCCTTCCTCTCTGTGAATTATTGACCTGCTGCCAGAGGAATGAGGAGGTTGGCGCTACCAATGACGAAGAGGACACTGGAACTCACGGGTTCTCTACAATCCGTCAGCGGTGCAGAGAAAGCGCTGTATTCAGGGTCGCTGGAGACTTTTTGTTGTATAATTATTATTTATTTTTTTTACACTTCTGTTCCAGTTGAGGCCAGCAGCACAATAATGAGTCAAGTTAAATACGCGACTCCATAAATCCTGCATGCAGGCGGAAAACGCCGCACCAGATCGAACTTGCGAATGAGTCATTATTGAATGGTCATGGTTTAATGAGTGATGAATAAAATAAGTCAGAGGTGACGTCAGTCGATAAGAAGAAAGGGAAAGATGCTAACAAATCCTTCAGAGATTTGCGGCTTGGGGTGTGCTAATGAAAAATGAAACTGTAATTAGCTCCGGTGTTGACATCAAACACTTTTTGCATCTCAACAAACATTTCCCTAATTATTATTATTATTTTTTTTTATTATTATTTGAAATTCTGCTAATTTTCTTTTCACGGTTTGCCCTCTAATCCCTCTAATGTAGTCAGAGATTGAAGGAATTATGTTTTGTAGTTTTTTTTCGCTGGTCGACCGAGCTAAAGTATCCTTAATTAAAACATAACATTCCTCTTGGAGTGTATCCACTGGCAGCTTGACATGATTACACTCGGCAGAGATCTACCTCATGTGAATAGTAATGTGCCTTCGATTTGACAATGACAAAAGCCTGGGAATATGATTGTGTCACCTGATATATGATACAGTATTAATACCCATGCATTAGCATGTCAGGGTAAATAAATGGGAGTGCATTAACAACTATTAGGCTGAAGAAAAGCAGGGTCACGTATTACGCTCTGTGACTGCCAGATTAATTTTTCCCCCCAAAAAATGGTGTAATATGTAAGAAATACACTTTCCCCAGACTGGTGTTTTATTAAAAAAAGCTCAAGTACAAATCAGCTCCTATATCAGCAGCAAGAGCAATACTGTACACTCGGCATTAGATTTTATATAAAAACATAGCCGTGTTGCACAAATTAGGATTTACTGCTTTTAATAGATGATGATGGAAATAGTAAGAGCAATAGGGCAGAAGAGTGCATCGAACAATTGCATGAGAATCCTCCAGAGCATAGCCACCTATCATCAGTGGCCTTCAGATACAGTACACGCAAACATCAGTCAAGATCATGATCACTTCAAATTACGGTCCCCTGGAGAAGCACCATGGCTAACGTAATGTCATTTCCATTGATTGTTGTGATACTGACAAGCCATGTTTGGACAGAGGCCTCGCATTCATTTTAACTGATGATGACATTGGTCATTTTTTCCCCTCCCTAATTCCATGTCAGTCTTGTAGCAGCGAAAGAATGGGCCAAGAACAATCGGCTTGGGAGGAGAAAAAGGCATGCGCTTTATTCCATTGTGTCTCTCACCAGGCTGCATTTAGAGCTGAGCTATGCATGTGCAGTAAGAATTTAATCCTGAAATTGTGTGCATCAGGATTCAGACATGACGGCTTTTTGAGGGATATTGGCTTGACCGAGGAACCAAGGTTATTAAGTCTAGCTCGGCTGTCTGACAGTTTGAGTTAACAACAGTATGTCATGCAGAAATTTTTATTTTTGGCTGTAAATAAACATGATAAAGAGAAAACATAAATACTATTTTAAGACCTATGTTAAAATGCAACACTAGTAATTAACAAGAGTACTCGGAGAGCGCAAACCTCCACCAAGCCCAGCAATCTCTCATATGAACCAGAATGTTGACAATCATCCTATCCCACAATGTTAATAAATAATCCTTGAAATTCTTGGAATTCCTGGAGCACTAAAATCTAATGGAGATTGATTGATTGATTGATTGAATAATTAAAAAAAATTTAACTCTTAAACCTGAGTGATGTGCTGGCTTACTGATCCGAAGGTCGAGGGTTCACGCCCCACTATCAACGAGTTGTCACTGCTGTCCCCCAACTGCAGCTAACTGGGTTATCAAAGGCCAGCCGTCTCTCTCATTGTCTGTGGTGAGAGGAGTGTAAAAGAACAATTGCTGTCATTTGTAATGAGGAGGCTGCATTGCCGTCAGCTTGTTTCTGCCCTGCGATGGCCTGGCGATCTGTCCAGGGTGTATTCTGCCCTCGCCCCGAGTCGGCTTAGATGGGCACCAGCCTCCGCACGACCCTAATTAGGATTAAGTGCTTCAGAAAATGAATGATGAACCTGAGTGAGTTGTCTGTGTTTCTGTCAGTGTCTGTGTGTACTGATATATCTATCTATCAATCCTGTCCAAAGCCCTGCCTCTGGTAGAAATTTCATGAAAATACACACATAACTTTTTGCATATTACCGGCTTAGTAGCACACACACAAACTGAAAGTAATATGTAACCTCACTGGTGGCGGTGATTAATGAATTAGTAACGTTATCCATTCATAGTCAACAAAACAACTTTACAGGTGAACACATCATATTACACTCAGCCACGTTTCCACTACATCCTCAAAAAATGGGTGGATGCAGAAAAAACTTACACAATGTAGTAGAAACCAATAAGTATGTGATATGGTCTCAATAGACATGACGGACACTGTCGAAGAAACATTAGAGGTTCAGTAGAAACATTAGTCCAATGTGCATGTTTTTGGACTGTGGGAGGCAATTGGGGTACCCAGAAGAAACCCACACAAGCACAGGGAGAACATGCAAACTCCTCACACAAATGACCGTGCCGAGCCTGGGACTCGAACCGAGGGCCTTCTTTCTGTGAGGCAGACATGCTACCCACTACACCACAATTCCGCCCTCTGAACCCTAAATGCTTTGATATCGCACAGTGTATGAGGTGAGCGCTGATCGATTGGTGAGACGGAATTCCAATAGCCAACAGATCATTAATGGGTTAACTGACCTTAAGCTCCCCCTTTAGTAGAAGAACATTATAAGCTTTGCCCTGAGGGTCAGGATGATCATTTCACATTAAAGGTCTTTCTAAACAGTATTATTCAGAAGCTAAAGATATTTACTCTGATCTATAAGCATGACCTGTTAAGTTATATAATGTAATAGATTAAAAAGATGAAAGGCTTATTCTGAGAGAATAGACACATAAAGTAAAGGATTTAGTTGCTAGACAACCAGTTATGAGCTTTCACAACTCTCAACCTCCTGGATGTAGAAGATTACATAAATAACGTTGTAAAAAATAACATAAAATATGGCAAACCTACAACTTTCTCTTTAATAGGTATATTAATACTGTTACAGAAGTCTAATTTAGGAGGCAAAGTAGCATGTTAGCACATTCGCCTCACAACAAGAAGGTCCTGGGTTCGAGTCCCAGGCTCGATGAGGGCTTTCTGCTCTAGTTTCCTCCAGAACAGTCTCCTTAACAGACTTAAGACATGCACATTAGGCTAATTGGCTGTTCCAAATTGATCCTAGGTGTGAGTGTGAGTGTGAATGGTTGTGTGTGTTGCCCTGCAATGGTTTAGAGAGGTGTTCAGGGTGTACCCCTGCTTCCGTCCTCATGGCAGCTCAATCTGATGAATGCTAAGTGCTAAATGTATTATAATCCAAGCCAAAAAGCCTCTTGTCTTATGAGCGGCTACATTTCTGAGTAAAATGTTAATAATTCTAAAAATTCTGTATCACTTCCTTCATCTCCTTGTCCTTACATTGTTCTTTAATCATGGCTTCATTGGAAAGTGCTCGATTCTTAGCCGCAGACGTACGCTAATTTGCCCACCGTCAGTGTTTTATTATGATTTGTTCCACCTAAGCAAGGAGTGTAGAGGATGGCGTGTTTCTGATAGATTTTATGCACCAAGAGAACCAGTATGGATTTATGTTATTGACTTCTGATTTGAACATTTCCTTTTAAAATCGGTACTGAGAGAAAAATATGGTGACTTTTTTCATTATTTTTTTTTTTAAATTAACCTGAATGTAACCTTGAGAAATAAAATATTGTAGGAGGAGATATTGATGTGCTACTGGTCCTTCCATCACCTCTCTTCTCTCACCACACACACACACACACACACACACACACACACACACACACACACACAGCATATATACACATTTCTCTAATTATTCTTATAAGAACATAGTAATTAATGCAGCTAATTAAGTAAACAAAATACTTTCATCTCAAACTAACTTTAACCTTAACACCTGCTCATTCATGCAGTTAACCAATCCTCCAATCACACAGCAGCGCAATACATAAAATCATGCAGATACAGTTCGAATCTTAATTTATCGTTTACATCAAACATCAGGATGTGTATAAGAAAAAACTCACCAACCAAACACAATTCTTTATCAAAATAAGAAAAATCGGGCAATGTAATGGTCTGGCAAGCTGTTCAGGGTGTACCCACTTTCACCCAGTGTCAGCAGAGATAGGCACCAGCAAATGAATGAGTGAATAGAAGGCCAAAAAGCAAAATTGGCTGTTCCAAGTTGCCCCTAGGTATGAGTGCGAGAGTGAATATTGCGAGTGTGTATGTGTTGGGCCTGCGATTATCTGGCGAGTTGTTTGGGGTGCCACCGTGCCGCCCTATGGCAGTGTTGTTTGATTATAAATTTGCTCATTACTAATTATATGATGTTAAATTGTTGGTCATCATTAAAGCATACTTTGTTGGTATGTAATATGTTTTAGCAATACAGACACTTATTTTAACATAAATGACCATAAAAAGCTCAAAACCAGGTGATTTTATCCAGTGGATTACTAGCGGCATGCCAAACTACGGGCGTTAGCAGCTTAGCAGTTGTTTTTTCCCAGAATTGACGTCAACGCTTGGGCAGGCTTGACGACTCTTGTGGAGACAATGACGCTTACATTTTAGTTACTCTGTGAACAAGAATGCTGCCAGAGATGTGCGTGATGGTAAATCCAAAATGGCTTATGCAGCTAATGTTTTGCCAACTCGGCTTTCCTGTGGTCCGTTGGTTTAGGAACAAAAATAAATGTTTTCTACGATTCCTGCGCTTGTTGTTTGTGCAGCTCAGCACTGGCCAATAATGTGTTATGCTACACGGGTCACTGATGCAGCCCAGCCAATCCAACGAGCTCGCATCACTACCAGGCTGGAACAGCCAATCAGAACAGCAACATGTCTCTGAGCGTGCCTAGAGTCGTAAAACACGCACGCAATTTGGAAACGAGCTAGGACTGATGTTGCCTGAAAGGAACCACTGATGGTATACTATATTTTAAATAGCTAGTAACACTAATTCACCACAGGTACCCTTTAAACCCATAAATCAAGGATAAAATTATAGGTAAATTTACATAAACTCTAAACTTTATTTTTTTTGGGATGGTTATTTATGTATAGATGAACCACATCTTTTGTGGCAGGTGGCGTAGTGGTTACCACATCCACCTCACAGCAAGAAGGCCTGGGTTCGATGCGTGGGCATTTTTGTTTGAAGTTTGAATTTTTTTTCCCTGTGCTTCCATGGGTTTCCTCTGAGTACTTCGGTTTCCTCCCATTGTCCAAAAACATGCGCATTAGGCTAATTGCCTGTTCCAAATCACCCCTAGGTGTGAGTGTGAGTGTGAATGGTTGTGTGAGTGTTGGCCCTGCGATGGCCTGGTGAGCTGTCCAGGGTGTACCCTGCCCTCACCCAGAGTCGGAGATGGGTGCCAGCCTCCCCGCGACCCTAATTAGGATTAAGCGGCTTAGAAAATGAATGAATGAATCTTTTGTGGCTCCTATGGAAAATTTACAAATAAATCCAGTTTGATAAATGAGCACCATTGATTGTATCTGCCTTTTTAAAACCCTAAAAATCTTAATCAGATCAGTCAATATTTAAAATATTAAACATATAACCCATAAGTATTATATTTACAGGAAATATTGATTCCAGGTATCATTTTTATTGATTCTGTCCCCTCCCTACCGAAGCAGAAAATGAGCTTCTTCTATAATTTATATTCTTTGGCGTGCAATGTCATTTCCTTTTAAATGTACCCAGTGGTCAAGATTTGGCCTAAGTGGACCACTTTCAAAGTTTAATGACTCTTTCAGGTGTCTCAAGGTTGCTGTATTTCAAAACCAAGACCAGGAAATTTTCCTCCCAAAGCCAAGCTTTGATTTCCCCACCAATGGACGTCCTGCAGGGTGCGTCTTGACAAAGAAGCTTGAGCGTTCCATCTCGTTCAGAAAAGCTAAGCGTAATTTTATGCCGTCCGCCCTCTCTGTCACAACAGTTTATTCATTACAGACCATACTAATAGGAGCTGCTAAAAGCAATGTGTCAGGGATGGCAGCCTGTTGTTTGGAGTACAGGTTTTACTGTGGTCAGACTAATTTGCTGTAATTGGAGAGTTGGCCCAAGTCCTTATCGGAATGTGTGCTGTCTCCCATCTCCACTGCACACACACGACTGTTCCTGTTCTCGCATAATTACTGCATTCAGTCAGTCGCCTTGGAGATGCGTGCAATGAATTTCTCCGTTTGATTAGACGCACCAGACCCAAGGGTGGCTCCTTTCAGGTTTTAATGAACACAGTCTTTCAACTCTCGTGGATGCTAATCTGAAAGCTGAATGATGAGTTTAAGTGATTGTTTAAATAAATAAATAAATTAATTAAAATTAAAAAAAATAATAACACTGATTATTTAGAGGTGTGGGACAAAATTCTGTAATGTCTAAAACATCTGTGCATCCATTATCATTAACCCATTAATCTAGCAACGTAATTCTCCTGGTTGATGTGGAAATTGCAATCTAAACATGCCTTTGTCTAAACTAAGCCAATATGTATAATCAGCACAGGTAATTAAAGCCTGTAAACATGAATGAAATCGTCACTGCTAATCAGGTATGTCTCTGTGCAGGTCTGTTGGGGCCTTGCTAATCATCTTTGGGGCCCCTGATAAGCTCTTATCAAAGCCTGGAGCTTGCAGGAGGCTCCTGAGTGGCGCATCAACAAGGTGCGCGACTATCAACGCGGAGATCGCAAGTTCGAATCCGGATTGATCCCACAACCATCCGTGACCGGGAGTCCATGGGAGCTAATTGGCCAGGCTCTCACGGGAGGGAGGGATGGCATACGCTCACTTCTCTGTTGCTCACAGCAATCACCAGCCAATCATGGGTGTCTGTGAGCTCATTCGTACGAGGGGGTGAATAGCGCTTTCCCTCCGAGTGTGTTAGACTGCCCCCAAATATGCATGCGCAGCAGTTCAAGTTCAGCATCGCATGTCACGGAGGGGGCATGTGCTTGCTTACGCCCCTCCCTGGTTGGTGGTGGTCGTATGATAGGGAAAGCAATACTTGATGGAATTGGATACAACTAAAATTAGGGAGAAAATGGGGGGTATATATAGGCCCAGGCCCCAACACTCCACAAAGTTTGATCAAAATGAGCTTATTAATGACCTTAATAAATTTCTGAATCCGGACGTGATGGTGATCGTAACAAATTGGATTGTGGGAAATGTGAGCTATCTTTAAACCTAAACTAACAAAAAAATAAATAAATAAAAATCAGGGATAGAAAATGCAGACTGAAGAATGATTTTGTAGATTTCTTCTTAGTTTCAATATGATGCAACATGAAGGTAAAAGACTAGTTTAAAATAATCATAAAAAGACTAATAAAGTATGAGATGTCAAGTATTAAAATAAATATAATTTAATGAGACTCTTGAATGGATAATAACTATACACTTCAGGCTCGGTGTATATCGCAAAATAGTCCCCGATTTAGAATGTCAAGAATAATAAGTTTAGTGTATACTACATGGGAACATGGAAAAAAGCAAACTTAAGTGAGAATCATTTTGTATTGCTAAGCTCTATTAATGTTTGTTAATATATAGTACACAATCTGATTGGTCCATTATCTTGGGATTCAAAAGTTTGTCAGTTTGTCATGGTGAATTGGAGCATCATCAGTATCATGCTTTAAAATGGAAAAATAAATCATAAAAATGTTAGTTATTTTAGTTTGTTTCTCTTTGTCTGTTTCTGTGTAATATATACTAAAACATATAACGACACATGTGTAATACATAGTAAAGTCTGAAGGAGTAGCCTAAACAGACACTATTAGCTACATAGGGCTTAGCTCGGCTCTCTATCATGGTTGAACTACTATATGTAAATATAAACTATGAAAAATCTCATTTTAGTTTGCTTCTTTATGTTATCACGTAGTATATACATAAACTAAATGTTAAATTTAACAGACGCCGGTAAACAGCTCTGCGTCTGCTCACGTGTGCACTTGGAGCTAGCTGTATGCTTCATGATTTAAAAAATGTAAGAAATCAGCTGGAAAAATCTCATTTTAGTGTGGGTTTTTGGTTTGTTTGTTTGGTTGTTTTTTTTGCATATGTGTCTGTGTTGTATATACTAAAACGTTTATGTGCCTCAGGCCCGGTGGATGTCATTGAATTGAGTAGTTCCAGCAATATTCACTTCACCTTTAGCTAATAGTTGCTAATTATCACATTCCTTCTTTAAATAACACTTAAAAATTACAATTCATATAATTTAACATTTTAAATTTAAATTTTTTAATACCCCATGCTAATTCATTAAGTCCAAGCTCTAACATATCCACGTTTTTTTTAATAAATTCTCATGACATGAAAACTGAGTATATCATAACTAGCAATGTGTTGCATTTGCTAGCTGTATTTACCATTGAGCATTGTCAATGTGACCAGTATACTGATGGCTTTAAACATCCTCCGGGATGCCATCTGTAGCTCGGATATTCTCTTGATACGTAGCTTAGCATAAGCAGGCCTGTCTCCAGCAATCCATGATCCTCCTAAAGACGAAAGGCTGTGAAACTTCTCGGTGGCCACACTCGAGGGATGGACCGAGCTGGTGCGGGTAAAATTAGCCTCAAGCCTTATCGAGTTTGCTCACAAAGCCAGTTTGCAGATTTACACAGCAGTCCGTCGTGGGGAGAAGGCTTGGCTGACTTAGTGGGATGGTTCTTGCCAGGAGATCCAAGGCAAGACGCAAAGTGAAGAAGAGTTGAGATGAATGATGAAAATGATGAATGATGGAGTCGTCATATGAATCAGTATTTGCAAATGTGTTCATGGTATAGTTTAATGTACCTATTATTTGCAGATTTATTATACATGACACAAGACGGGAGTTTGATTCACTAAATCATATAAGCTGACTTCAAAATAACTGGCCCGGTCTACATATCCCATAAGCTGTACATTTGATTGGTGGCTCCACTTAATACCTCCTTAGAGAGCATTCATCAGCTGACAGCAGAACACACACCTTCTGGAATGATCTAACATCGCCTCGGAGCCAAATTAATGTGACAGTGACAGCTATCTGCACAATTCATTATTCAACCACAAGAAATTAGGGTCATAAAGCAGAAATGAAATAATGCGCTGTAACTCATCGGCCTAGTAAAAGGAGGGGGGGGGGTTCAAGAATGAGTCACTTTGCCCTGAAGTTTGAGTCCCTCACTGTAACATAAAATAAAAGAAATCCGTTTTGTTTGCTTTGTATGTGAAGCAAGATGGCGACCCTTTGACAAAGCCTGCTTTTGCTGGAAAGTATTACTTCACGTGCAATTTAAAACAAAAATGTCGAACGGCTCAGCGGGCCTGACCTTTTGCTAAGACGTAGGATTGTGAATATCCGTGCTCTCGAGATGTCTTATCAAAAATTCTGCTGGGCGTCTGTGGTGCTGTAATCAAAATTCAGCTTAAAGGAAATCGTTCACCGCGCATTCGTAATGAGGTTGACCGGCCTCGTTCTTGGGCTCGGAACAGAATACCTCCATCGCCTTCGCTTTACCTGCAAGCTGCATATAATCAATCTCCTACGGCGAATCAAATAAACAGTGAAGTCGCTACAACTCTCTGTTTTTTTACTTTTGACAAGAGAGACACGCTTGAAAAAAAGAACATGTCTTTTTAATGGAACGTGTTTATCTTGCTTGGCTCCGTCGTCTCGCCATGCATGAGTGGATTGTTGGGTTGTATTAGATTACCGCAGTGCTGGTTGAAGAAGGAGAAGAGAGTTAGGGTGAGAGAGCGAAGAGTTTTTCCTGCCTTAGCCCTGAATATTAGCTTCAATAATGGCAGGGATTGCTTTGTTTTTTTATTCGACTCTTGCACAGCTGTATTCCCATCTGCCTCGGCACTCCGGCGATGCTGCCTAATTGATAAGCACAATAAGCACGTTTACAGTTTCAGTGATGAAGACCCAAGCTCATTTGCATAAAAAGTGGAAGAAGGAGGGTAAAAATACATTAGTGCTTATGTACATGAAGGTTATACGATATAAGATAGAAAGACTGATAGCATGCATGCACCCGAATATGAATGCATTATTTTTAATGCACATATAATGCGTTCTAAATGGGTATAAATAGCCGACAGGCACACTTTTTGTTTTTACTTCTTTTTGCCTTACTTGGGATTGCTCACAGGACATCTGCTTAATACTAGAAGTGCTCATTGAGATTAAGATCACATACAGGTGTGACGGAGCAACAAGATATGAAGCTTGCCAGACAAAATAAGGGCAACACAGTCGCGCAGTGGTTAGCACATCTGCCTTACAGCAAGAGAGTCTGGGTTCAGGTCCCTGGCCTCGAGCATTTCTGTGTGAAGTTTGCATGTTCTCCCAATGCTTGCGTGGGTTTCTCCCAGGTACTCCGGTTTCCTTTGACAGTCCAAAGATATGCACATCAGGCTAATTGGCTGTTCCAAATTGCCCCTAGGTGTGAGTGTGAATGGTTGTGTGTGTTGCTCTGCGATGATCTGTCATGCTGTCTGCTGAGATAGGCACCAACCTCCCTGCGTCCTGAGTAGGATTAAGCGGTTCAGCAGACAATGATGAGTTCCTATAGTGGTTATTTTGAGAAAAAAACAAAAAAAAGTGGGGTTCTTTTTCCCCAGGGGCGTTTTACTCCACTCTACACTAAATTATACACAACACCAAGAGCTCCCCAACCCAATTCCTGGAGTTCTACCCCCGAAGACTTTGCATCATGCCCACCTGGCCATCAAATCTCTGACTTCAGAAGCTCTTGAGCAGCTAAAAGTGGTGTATTATTGTTGGAGATAAAACCTAGAGGAAGGTAGAGTTGATCTACAGGAATAGGGTTGGTGACCACTGGATGACAGTAATATCCAAAAACTCTGATATATATACAGTACATTCCACAGTTGCTTTTAAGATCTACTTCATTTTTATGTGTGCAGCCCCTCAGGTTATATAAATCTGAAATTTCCGTTTGTCTTAGCTGATGTTTCCAGAAGAGGGCAAGATTTTGAGTTATGCCTCTCGTCTTGCAGTAGTAATGAGAATCCAGAACACACCATGAATTACACTGATGCCACGACGGATCTGTTACCAAGCAAAGGCGTCGCCATTAAAACGATTAAAAGAAGTGATTTATTTACACAAGAGTGCTTCCTTCTGGCTGAGTGGACTTTCATCAGTAAAGTCACCTCCTTTGCCAGGAAAGAAAGACAGGGGAAAAAAGCTTAAAAGCCTTTTACACTGTCCATTACAATATGGAATAGCAAGTGCAGCCATGAGCATCCAGTGCATTCAGTGATGCTTCGTTCATTTAGTCTGACATTCAGAGAGCAATCCATCACCCGAGCACGGCCGTTACTGCGAGCCATACGAAAGCATGCTGATATGTCGCATAGAGAGCTGTGATTCTTATAAATGTTTGTCACCACGATGGGAGAGCATCTGCCGGTTGCCCACGCTGTTACCAAGGATACGATGGTGGAGAAAAAGAGCTTGGTAAGAAAGCTCCATCTGCTGTTCCTCTGTTCTTTCCATTTGCCCACGACCCATTTCCCCCCCCAAAAAAAATTCATCCGCCAGCTTGCAGTTCATTAGTAAATCTTGCAAGCATCAGTTAAAACTTTTTTCACCACTGCTACAGTGCTCCGCGCAATAAATCACTGTCTTCTCCAGTGGCTGGGTGAAGGTAGCGCCATGAGCGCACTGCCAAAACGCATAGGGAACTACATTGCTTTATCCACATGATGTAATTTTTATGTTGTCAGAAGACATGAAAATTTAAGGTGTGATGAAATCGAATTCTCAGAATGAACCTGATCTATATCTTATAGTCAAACGATGGATAGGCTTGATGATCTCACTCCCTAAATGGGTTCTGCTTGAAATCGCCTCTAGTCATGCAGTGCATACGTTGATGCTCCTCTGGAGAGAAAAAAGAAAAGAAAAACAAGGAAATCTTTAGCATTCTGGCATTATAGCATTAACCTGTCCTTACGTTAGGCCTTTGATCACAAAGCAGATACGCTATTAAATCTTCCACCAAATAGAACTAAGACCTTTATAACCTGATGTCACATAATAAGTGAATTCAAGCTCATGGCTGTCAAACTGATTATGATGAAATACAATCTCAGTTCTAGTTCACGTAGGAGATCCGCTGCATAAATACCAAGATGGCCATTGTACGCTCATTTTTATTCCGCACACTGCCGGTGCATTTTCTTCTAATTCATTCTCTCCCCCAGGATCTCATTGCCGAGTCTATAAATTCACATTTTGGTGTCAGGTTTGGATTCATTGTGGTGGGAGTTGGAGTGCAGGTTCAGCAGATCCAACAGGTTGGAGATGGAGGATGCGCCATGGTGTGGCTTGGATGTGATATATTACATTCTTGGAACCAGCTGATAATTATACTCAAGAGTTTCTGTACACCCTTAGGCCAAAGCAATATGGTAGAAGGTTAACAGTTGATGGACTTATAATTATTTTTGCCCGAAGCAGCCAAAAACCAGGGAATGAAGCATAAAATATGCACACGATTCTCACTCTCAAACTTTCTCAAAATAAATTTGGTTTACACACATACACAAAATCTCTCTCTCTCTCTCTTTCTCTCTGGCAGTATCTAAATGAATATATTACACTCATGCACTAGATGTGCATTACAGAAGCCATTACTTTGTATTTTACATAGTGTACTTATATGGGGCGCAAGGGGTCATTATTAATTATTTAAAGAAAATTTATAAATAAATTTTAATTTATTGCAAGTACCTAGTTGATCTAATCTGCATGTCTTTAGACTGTGGGAAGAAACCAAATCCCCCAGAACAAACTCAGATAAGCATGACAGCTCACGAGCCGAAGTTTTCTGTCAGGAGACATTTATTTCACTTTGATTGAAGGAGTGTCCAGTATCAGCCCTTTTCCCCAGTTATACAGTAAAGCTATAACATGAAGTTTTCCAACAATTTTTGCAGGACAGAATTGTGTGGTGACTCACAGTATGATTTAAACTGTGGTGAGCAGAAAAGCATCTCAGGAGGCAGAACACATGTAAGAAATCTAAGAAAATAGAAATACAAAATAAATGTTTTATATAACAGATGCAGAACTACTGCATATTTCCTTATTGATTGCTTTTACATCAATAAATGAAGGATCCTGACATGAGAACTGGTGGTGAATCTTTTGTATCGATGAATTGCATCAGTGAGTGACCCATTTGGTTTCTTTATTTTCCACTTGAGGCATTTTCCTCATCGACAATACGCAGTAATAATCTCAGGGTTCACCCTAAGTGGGCTGATATTTTTCTACCATTGATGGGTAGAGAAGAAATATTCATAAACAACAAAGAGGACAATATGAAGATGATTGGACTTGAGTGTGAGTCAGTCCTCATTGGATAATGATAGTGCTGCTTACTCCAGCCAAGCTTTTGTATCATTTTCCCAGCATCCACATCAGTAGAACATGGAGAAGGAGTGTGAGAGCTCTGTGTCTGGCTCTCAAACGCTCATGTCTGGGAGCTCCGGATGTTTACTGTAACGCTGCCAGCAGATTTGTGTGAAATCTCCCAACCAGATCCCCCAGGGAGCTTACGGCTGCCGCTGACTTGCCCGTCTGCATGTGTGCAAAATTGGCCCCTGCAAAAAAATCTATCATTC
>JAQMYF010000008.1:16837022-16859099 GCA_030014195.1 Neosilurus mollespiculum
TTTTTTAATTTCTTCACTCGCTAAACCATTCCGTATGGTTTGAAGTTCATTCATGTTATGCAAAAGTAAAAAAAAAAAAAAAAGTATTTTTTTTTCTGAAAAATTGGTATTTTTAGTGTTTTTGTTTATTAGCCATACTTTTACCTCAATAAACTTGTCTGAATGATTTTTTTGGTTCTCATTGCCTACAATAACATTGATCAATACATTTATACATCACCCAATAATTATAGAGAAGGAGCCCTTTTAGGCAAAAGTGGTGGTGTATAATCTTCACTGCACACTACTGAATATATATAAATACATAGACAAATGCACACATACACATTTCAGGATGGATTGTAAATACACTGATTGTGTATATTCAAGCATTGTTTATCTTCACAGACCTGACCATGGTGCTCATTAGGCTTAGCTGTACATCAGCAGTTGGATCATTATTACAGGTTACAGTGTAGAAATGTAGCTTGGTTGTGTTGCGTTTTATGCTTTTCACACAGTGCAATCTGTTTCCGCACCCAGTCCACAGCTCTCATCATGGAGGTGGAGACAGGTTGCCTTTTCAAGCTTCACTGACTCCATTTTTTTCAACTATTCCTTGATTGTCTCTATCTCTCAAGTTCAAGCACTGTGTTTTTTTTATATTGTGTATATCATTTTTAAAGTCAGATGTGTGTGTGTGTGTTTGCGGGGGGTGTTGGGGAGGGGGTTGTTCCTGTCAGATATTCTCAATTTCAGAGAAGATACTCCATTGTCAGCTCCAGGCACTGTTACACTGGCATGCAAAAATATTCATCCCCTTGGCATTTTACATTTTTTAATTTTTGCCTTACAACCAGGAATTAAAATGGATATTGGGGTGAGGGGGTGGTTCCAGTTGATTTACACACAAAAGCGAACATAAAACTTGGGCTTAACTATTTACAACACCCTCCGCACACCCCCAAAGTGAGTACTATTGTAGAGCCAGCTAGTGCAGCAAGTTTTCTCCAGCTCATTCAAAAATGTCCTTTCCTCAATAATTTGCCTGTATTCAGTTCATTCCCTCAATTTTGACTTTTCCCAGTCCCTGCCAATGAAAAACATCCCCACAGAATGGCACTGCCAACACATGCTTCACTTTGGGAGTGGTGTTCTTGGGGTGATGAGAGGTGTTGAGTTTTTGATCGACAAAAAGTAACATTTTCATTTCATCTGACCAGAGGACTTTCTTCCATAGAAAAGGGTCCATATCCAGTTATAGGTTATATGGCAACAAAATAGGAAAAATGGAAATGGGGTGAGCAAGCCACTGTGGGGAAAAAAGGGATCTGCATCACCAGCCATTCACTATAAGTGCTGGAGTGATAAAGATGGAAAAATGTGCAAAAGTCCAATAACATACATACCAGGGTATCACTGTATCTAACACATTCCCACTAATTTCATATGACACTTGTACTACGTTAATATAGTCTCTGCTAGGTTTCAGTAATGTTGTTACCATGTCAATGCGATCGTGAATATGTTTGACCACGTCCTTCGCATCCATGCAGACCATACTACATTCTTATTGGTTTCTACTGTGTTTCTACAATTCTGTACAAGATCTTACAAAGTTCAGTCAATTTTTTTAGGAAGTAATGGGAATGTGGATGAGTGTGACAGGCTTTAAGCAGGCATTTATTCTTACCTGTCAATCAGCAAGTACAATTTCTTGCACTAACACTGAAGCAGTACACTTGAAGCTGTTTGGTCTATGGGATGTAACACAGTGACACTATTCTCTTCTATATTTGTTTAGTGCTCTCCCTAAATTAAATCTGCTTCTGTATACATGTGTAAATTTGACATGTTTTTATTTATCATGTCACCATAGTCACAAAGTACAAATGTGTGCATGACTGTTTTTATTTCAATTCTGATAATTCCTACTTTGTCTGCACCAATATTCCATGTGTTGTGGTAATTACGTCATCATATGTGTTGACATGCCATCTTCTAACTGGGTGAAAATAGGTCAGTCTTTCGTCCCCTTAAGCTACATAACCAAGATGGTGATCATTGAGAGTAAGATGTGTGTAGCATTGCACACTCAACTTTTTAACCATTTTAAATACACCATCCAGGCATAGACTGTGTATTGCAAACTTCTGCAGTATGCAAGTTTGCAAATTTGAGCCACAGGTTTCACATCAGACTTCTCTAGAAGTTTATTCGAAAAGAGAAACTAGAGAGGCACTCATAGAGTGTAAGGTACCTTCACCATGCAACATGGATAATGTAGCAAATAGGCCCTATATGGGTAGTGGTTTTAACTACCCATGTGCTTGTCTTATGATATGTGCTATAGTACATGGCTGTGACCAAATTAGCAAAGAAAAAAAAAAGTCTCTTGTTTGAAGGTTTACAGAAATGGTACTTAGATAACTGTGTCATTTAAAAGTCCTTATATGGTTTCCAATTAGTGCTGCATAGTAAAAGTATGTCTATTAGCACTCGTTTTGATTTTATAAGCATCATCAAGATCTTCAAAATTTTGTGACCTTGCTTTGACCTTCCCTTTTGACCCTGACATTCCAAAATCAAAACATCTATGGGACTCAGATGGGGTGGTACCAAACTACCAAGTTTGGTAAGAATCCATGCATAGGTGTGGTCAGGATTTTGTTCACTGACAGACAGGCTCACAAATGCCAGCAATTACAATCAGAATACCTCCGTCCACAAAGATGAGGATGCATCCTGTTCACATTTATATTTGTATCTGTTCATTCCTATTATTACAGTCATGCAGTATTTGGTTCCGTTTGTAATTTGAGCCTGTAGTTGTTTGGATTTGGAAACCTGAGAAAATTGCTTACTTCACCTTTAATTCACCTCTAATTAATTTCATGGCAAATCTATAGGATTTGTAATTTGTATGATTTGATAAGCTTAGCTGGGTTTAATATAAATTAATTTGGGAAAAATATGAAAGCTTTTGAGATTGCCGTGTGTGTGTGTGTGTGTGTGTGTGTGTGTGTTTGAAATGTTTGCATTTTTCTTACTATCAAAGCCCTTTCTCTCTCATTTGCTTATTACACTCATCCCATGCCAATTCTGGATTGCTCTTTATTCCAAAGCTGGTCATTATCTCAACCATCTGCTGCACATCCAAACCCCAGATTCAGATCGTGTTGTCCTTTCTGCTGATCTTTTGTTATCAGTGTGTTTCTGGATCCTGTCCAGGAAGAGAGGACCTCAGGATGCGTCACTGTTTGAGCTTTTCAAGTAGATGTTCACTTTGGTTTCTATATATTGTACTCTGTTTTTTTTTTTTTTCTTAACAATAAAATTAATGGAGTACATTATGCACTCCGGATTGATGGTACCTAAAACAATTTGTTTTATGCGATGCATAATTAATGTCAGCAGTGCACTGAAAAGATTTTGTTATGCCTTGCAAAATGTTATCACACTAATGATATTATTCAATTCAGCCGTTCCTAAAGTACCAAAATAAAATTGACTTGAATGGCTGAAGGCTAATACATGGGAAAAATCATGCACAATGATGAGAAATTGCAGTGTTTCTACTTAACCGAATGGGTCGAGCTCATTCAGAAGGCTGAGCGGGCTCGTTTTAATTTTAGACAGAGGAATTACATTGTTTATTCTCATCTTTTGTCATGCAAGGTAAAAAAAATTGCTTTCCATTTTGAGATGGCAATTAATTGCCTGCCTGCAGCGTAATTCTGACTTTGTCGTTCTTGAGCTGAGGGTTCAAAGATACAGAGTCGAGTGTTGTGCAGAGAAGCTCTGTCTGTACCAGTGGCGTTCTCAATGCTATCCCCAAAAGTCCTGGGCAATGGCTGATCCTCTATGTCTGTCTCCTGTGACAGCCAGCCTTCCCACAGCCTGGAGCCGATTCCATACATTTACTCTTCCTGTGCTCCGTCGCACAATCAATAGTCACCCTCAAGGGTCTCGGAGAGCAAGATCAAAGATCCCAGTCATCATGTCTGACAAAGTCTTTTTTTTCCCCACCCTTCCATACTGTTTGTGCTCCTCCGCTAAATCTGCGCCGTTCTGTTAAACTTTAAAAGCACTCTCAATTTCAACTCGCCGTCCTTATCTCCCCCATTTATACATGTCTCATGAATGCATACATTGCTTTCATATCTGTCCTTGACATCACGAGTGGTTAAGGTCAAGAAAGTGCCTAAAAATATTTAAGGTTTGTCTGGACATAAAATGCATTTAAAATGATTAACATGTCTCGGATTAGCTGATTCTGGTTCTTTAAACAATCTGATCCGAAAACATTGCAGAGCTTAATCTTTTTCATCATCATCATCATTTGCTGAACCACTTAATTCTACTACTAGGGTCGTGGGAAGGCTGTGCCTATCTCATCCGACAATGGGCGAGGGCAGAGTACTCCCTGAACAGCTCGCCAGACCATCGCAGTTTACTATTTCTAACATTTATTAAATTGTTTAGTATTAAAACCCCAAAAAGCCTGCATGCTAATAGAGCTAACTAGCTTACTATGCTAATGCTCATCTACAAAATAGTTGCAATATGGAAAAGTTTACTGGTTTATCAACAGACATGGAGGAACTGGAGAGATTCCGAAACTAAAATCCCTATTAGATCTGTAAGCTAGTTTATTAGCATTCGCTAGTCAGCTAGCCAACTTAGCTAATGCTGAATAAAAATCTTTCTAGTTGTAATACATCAAAAGTAATGACACTTGGGATAAAACAATAGACAACTTCAAATTGCTGAGGAAATTATGATTTAAAAAGGAAGACTTCAGTTAGCTAAACATTAGTTAAACTTTAGTTTATTTGGACACTGCTAAAGTCTACATAATAGCTTAAGTCATGTACTGAACAAATACAAGCTAGCACTTTATTAGCTGGTAAGTTTTTATGACTAGCAGCAAGACAATAAGTTTTTTGTTTTGTTTTGTTTTTTGCTTTTCTCATTGTATATCCATGTAAAAATACTAGTAATTTCTTGGCTGGTAAAAATGCATTCATTATTATACACAGGATGTTTTTTACTGGTTAAAATAACATGCTCAGGAAATATTAATTGCAGCTTATGTGGTGAATTCATGTATACATTTTGTAGCATTAAATCCATTTGATGTTATCAAGACATTCATGAAATATTCCTTTCCAGTAATGCTATTTGTATTCAGAGTGTCATTAGCCAACAAAGTTGTTTGTACCTTGGCTTGATTGCCGATGTATCTATTACACCTAGGTGTGTATAGCACCACCCAGGGACAAGACAAGTACCGAGGTGTTGCTACAATGCTATTTTGCCCAAACACTAAAGCTAACAAGTTGTAAATAGTTAAATAGATAATATCAGTGTTAATTAACTGCCATGTGAATATTTTCACTTGGGTGTAAATAAGCATTTCTTTCTTTTTTTTTGTCCCACCTTTTCTTTTAGAGTACAAAACTGACTTTGTTAGCAATATATAAAGTGAGCTTTTTGTGCTAATAAAACTTTTTGAGGAAAAAAGGAAGGCAAGAAAAGGAAATTATTCAAACAGCATTTTAATCATCATCATCATCATCATTATCATAATAATGCATTTTCAATTTAAGCAAAGGTAGGTGATTTATTAAAAATGCATTTTTGTTATCTCATTCATTTGCTTAATCCTATAAGGGTTGCGGGGAGGCTGGTGCCTATCTCAGCCAACACTGGGTAGAGCCGGGGTACACCCTCCCCAGACCATTTAAAGGGCAACACACACACACAACCGTTCACACTCATACCTAGGGTCAATTTAAAACTGCCAGTTAGCCTAATGTGCATGTCTTTGGACTGTGGGAGGAAACCAGAATACCCAGAAGGAACCCACACAAGCAGGGGGAGAATATGCAAACTTCACACAGAAACGGTCAAGCCTGGGAATCGAACCCATGACTTTCTTGCTGTGAGGTGGACGTGCTAACCACTATGCCACCTGCATTTTTGTAATACTTTTTAATCTTTACATCACACAACATCAATAAATAAATAAAATGCTCTGACAGTAATAACAAAAAAAAATACATCATCTACACCAGTCTCAGGAGTGTAAAACATCAATCCAATTTGGTCTGCATGAAATGACTGGATGGCCTACCTACTTGTCCTCCTGCCTACCTTGCATGTGGCTGGATTGTTCCACAAGGCTAGGCAGACATGTTCAATAACAATTTCCCAATACTAACATGCTAGCTTGACATCCATGTACTAGAAATAGCCATGGCTATTCATTACATTTATTATGATATCGTTGGGTGTTTTCTTACGCATGAATTTATGGAAATGTACTAAGCGCCATCTACAAGTATTTTTCTTTATCGCAAGCCTGCATGGGAGGTTAATTTTTAGATTAAAGCTTAAAAAAACACTGGGGAAAAAACATCTGAAATAACTTTAAAGTCAAAATGTTTTTCTCAGATTTAAAACCAGTTCACATCAGTGCCACACCAAAGAATTAAAACTGGTTATAAAGCGGTGATGATGTGCCATCATCATTTTCTTCCACTTGGTCCGGGGTCGGGTCACGGGGCAGCAGTATAAGCAGTGAGATCCAGATGTCCCTCTCCCCAGCCACCACCTCCAGCTCTTCTCGGGGGGACACCAAGGCGTTCCCTGACCAGCCGAGAGACATAGTCCCTCCATTGTGCTCTGGGTCGACCCCGGGTTCTTTTCCAGGTTGAGCATGCCCGAAACACCGCACCAGGGAGGCATTTGGGAGGAATTCTAATCAGATGCCCGAGCCACCTCAACTGGCTCCTCTCAACGTGGAGGAGCAGCGGCTCTACTTCGAGCTTCTGCTGGATGGGCAAGCTTCTCACCCTAAGACTCTTCTTATTATTACAACCAATTCTGTATATACTAAAGTAAATATATATTCATCTTGGAAATTATTATTTTTTCCCTAAACTTTAGACTTGGTACACTCCCATAAGTTGATATGAATGAGACATGAGATAGGTGGCTATATTATATGTTCCACACCCAACACACTGTCTCTCAGGGACTCATCCTCTGGTAGAGGTCAGGTGATGCGCATTCATGTCTTTTGATGGAGTGGCTGTGGATGGATTCCTGGAGGAGGGGCATTTTTGGGTTGTAAAAAAATGTACTTTACTTTTTCTGGTTTCTCCAGTGTTGCTCACCCTACATTTAAATGTAATAATAATAATAATAATAATAATAATAATAATAATAATTATTATTATTATTATAATACTGCGATGGCCTGGCGAGCTGTCCAGGGTGTACTCTGCCCTCGCCCAGAGTCACTGAGATGGGCGCCATCCTCCCCGCGACCCTAATAGGATTAAGCGGTTCCGAAAATGAATGAATGAATGAATGAATAATAATAATAACAGTAATAATGTTACATTTGTATACAATTTAAATATTATAAAATATTATATGCATGTGATTGTAAACAAATCCAAAACTAAATGCAGTTTAACAGAGAACATATATATATATGGTAGGAAAAAATACAAGAAGGAAGGAGGAAACAATGAGTAAACAATTTTTAAAGAGCAGAAGATACTGTGTGGCAAAAAATTGCTAGGAAGAGATAGTAATAGAGCTGGCAGGAATATGCAGACTGAACAAAAAAAAAAAGATCCTGATTTATTGTTCAGCGAGGTGTATGTTTACATGCGGTGGGTGAGTGTTTCGTATAAACTAATACATATGCAATGAATATGCAAACATTAATGAATGTTGCATGGTTCACTTAGAGAGGTGAGATTCATAAATTAGCTCAGTCGACGCTGCTTTTTGCTCCACTGCCCCTCGAGCAACGTCAGCCTAATTATAGGCCTCAACACAAACCCTGAATTCTGCTGTCTTGAAAACTTTCAGCTTGGCTTTGCAGTAAAACTGTTTCTGCAATAACTGTGGCTCTTTGTGTGCTCACAGAGCTTTGCCACGACGCCATCCAGTTTCCTCTCATCATATTTCCTTTTGCTTGGACATACTTCATGTTTACAGCCTCTATAAATATGTCAGTGTGTGCTTATAAAAGCATGCCATGAGTATTATCAGATGCACCGTATGCTGTGCAGTAGGACTTTTGACCTTAGTTAAGAGAGCTCTCATACGTTAAGAGGAGCTAATGGTTACACTGAGCGACGCGTCGTGTTTTTCAGACCTCTGCGCTACGTATTGTGAGTGCACTACATGCACTGTCTAGACCTGTTGATGGGCATGATTGGTGCTCTTGTTTCAGCCCAGATCACGGTGAGCTCTTTAATAGCTCAGTCAGGGTCCAGGATGTGAAGCGTTATTTCCCCGCTCGGGTTTGGCCTTTTCTGATTAAATTAAATGCTAAATTATAAATGAGGCAGCTGAGTTTAGCCCGGCTGCTCCGAATCTCTTGCTTGGATCTCCATTATCTTGTAATTCCTTTGCCCTTCATTTAAGTCCGTATAAAGAGTGATAAAGGAAGTTAAATAGAGATGGCACTGATACATACTAAGTGTGACCACCAAATGCTCTTGCAGAAGATGGCTTTTAAGATCTTGTATGCAGGCTGGACTTAAGGAAACCTGGCTGTTCCCAGAATGTTATGTTGTTCAGAGAAGAACTAACTTATGGTCCAGTCCCTAAATCCGGCAGATAGATGTTACAGGTTATAGATAGTCAGCATATGTTGTACTTCTTATTATTCTCTACTACTGTAAATGCACTCATTCATATTGATTTCCTTGAATATTTATCAAGTCCACACCTTCTTTTAGAAAAAAAATGAGGGGTTGTTGGTTTGTTTTTCTTTGTTTTTACCAAATCTGATATTAGTTTGCCAAATCCTGTCATGAAAAAGCTGAAAATTCATCTGCAGTCCTCCAGGTGGCAGCCCAGCTGTTTACTGTCATGTCGTCCAACATGCAAATATAATAACAAGCTGCTGTCCATGTTGACTTTCCAGAAAGCTTGCAGCTGAGCCAAGCTTTATGGTATTCACATTTTCAGAGCTCATATACAGTAAAACTAACCTTGTCCACCCCTCCTCCGCCTTTTCTCCCCATAAATCTCCCCTCCTGCTGAGTTTAGATCCAACCCTAATCTTACACACCCGTTTCAGCTTAATCAAACTTTTCAGCAGCATCTGAAAATGGGAGCCAGGTGTGTTAGATTACAGTCTGAAAAGTCAACAAGAGGGCATATTTTCTACAAAATGGGGCTGAGAAAACTTTTAGTTGCACGATCAACAGATACACTGGGGTCAGTCTGTAGTTATGCCTCAAACCACATACTTGAAGGCGTTTACTATGTAATAATTAAGTATACAGATCATAAAACATTCTTAGAATCAGTTATTAGCAAGTTTGGAAATGTCACATGACTAGCTAGTTAATGGTTGCTATGTTTACTATGTGTAATTTACATTTAAAAACACTGTGATTTAAGTAGGGCATCACGGTGGTGCAGCAAGAAGGTCCTGGGTTCAAGTCCTGAGCTTGGTGAGGGTGATTCTGTGTGGAGTTTGCATGTTCTCCATGTGTTTGTGTGGGTTTTCTCTGGGTTCTCTGGTTTCTTCCCACAGTCCAAAAACATGCACATTAGGCTAATTGGCTGTTCCAAATTGCCCCTAGGTGTGAGTGCGAATGGTTGTGTGTGTGGAGTGGCTGGCTGTTCAGGGTGTGCCCCGTCTTTACCCAGTGTCAGCTGAGATAAGCTCCAGCCTCCCTGCAACCCTAGTAGGAGTGAGAAGTTCAGCAAATGAGTGAGTGAATGAGAGAGTGGTTTAAGTAAACCACCATGCCGCTGACTGGGAACTAAAACTCTAGTGTTCATTCAAGATTCCCTCAGCTATTTTCAGAGGTTTCTGCTATTCGTTTAACACCACAGGTGTACTAAGCAACATATCGGTGGAGATCTCTCTTAAGTTTTTAAGTAAACACAGCAGGGAGCGGACCGATTTTTGCATCCAACCAAACCAGGAAATAATGCATTATAATAAGATTTTGATGTCCTGCATACAAATATAGATGCTAGCATTAAAGAAAACATTTCAAGATGAAAAGTAAACAGCTAATACTTAATACTAAACTAATTTAATGACATAAATAACAGTGATCCCCAGAAGTAATATAGCGGCCACTTGGGGAAACCCTCAGCGATAACTGGCAGAAATAGCTGAGGGACTCCCAATTGCCCCTGCCCCAGATGCAAAAATAGTGCTCGCTCCAACGTAGCACTCCCACAACCCGAGGCATTATTTTGACAGATGCCTTAACTGTAGAGTTCCCTCTCTGCAACCATGCCCTCTTCGATGATTTGCAGGATCTTACCAGTTGTGCGTTTAATAATAAAATCGTTTGTGAACTCAATGAGAGTTTTCTCTATTCAACCATAATCCACCATGACCGTTCCTGCCATTCGCGAACATTCTTTGCATAAAGATGGCAGATGTAACCCTGAACTCTGATTGGTTCCCACTTTTCTTCTATAAACATCATGCTTGTGATAGTATGTACAAACAAATCATACAAAATTGGCTCTGGAATTTCTCAATTTTTTTCAACTTCTTTTCATTAGGAGCCCTTTTAGACAAAAGTGGTGGTTTATAATCTTCACTGCACACTACTGTAATCTAATTTCATGAATAGCTACTTGTGAAAAATGCTCTTACTGTTGCTGTTACTCAGTACACCATCCATGTCCGTCACTTTTTTGCCAAGTCTTGTTTGTGCTTCATTATCAATTGAAATTCCTCATCTGTATCCTGTTATCTTTCTCTTGGTTTTTCTTCCCTGCATTGCCTCTCCCTACCAATTTTTAGACTGTTTGCCTTTAAGAAGGTTGTTCTTGTAAATAAAACCAAAGACTGTTTTCTATTTGTGTGTCTGTGCTATATTGTCAGAGAATGTAATTTACCCAACACATGGGGCCACAGGATCAGATTCACAATAATGAGCTATGGTCATTCAAGTGGTTCAAGTGGGTCGGCTACAGCAGCTCTTTCCAATCAAGGCCATGGTTGAAGAGCTGAGATACATATCATTATCAGGAGCAGCTTTCTTGTCTTGCTGCCACTGTAGCAGGGCTCACCGGGCAACTTTTCCTTCCAGCTCAGCTGCAACCCCAGCTATTTTTTAGGTATGTATAAAGAGGACACATTTGCATGCCTAGTACAAACTTGACTTCCGTACTCTTCAAGGAGCAGGTCACCCATTGGTGGCATCTAGGAAAGGCTTTTGATTGGACATGGTCATGTAATGACGTTGGTACCCTTTGATTTTTGTCCTTACTACCAGCCAGTATTTTGTCTCTTTCACTGTTACATGCCAAGATGTTTATCTCTTCATCAATTGGAAGACATAATGTCCTGTCATTTAGTGCTCCCTGGGTCCAGTAAATACAATACTCAGATCAGTTCGAGGAACCTGGCCATTACCTCATTGTCTGACTCTAGCATTAAAAAGCCTCCAATTACTCATTGCTTCCGCAGTAGTAGAGAGTCTATCTTCCATCCATCCATCCATCCATCTAGCCACTTGCTCCAAACCCCCTAAATCACCCACAGCCACAAAATATATCTTTGTATTTAATAAGGAAGGGGGTCTATGCTTGCAGATTACTGGTGCTTTACCAATATCATGCCCTTATCCTTTCAAAAAAGTACAATCCACATTGGAAGAACTTTACTAATCATAAAATGCATAGTTTATATAACTTTGGTCCAGATGAATGAAAGAGATGGAAATAAACAGAAGATGGCTTTTATCACTAATTTAGGTATGTGTAAGACATGTCAGGACCATGTGAAATGGAAAAAAATCAATTTGGTAATGCTCTGTGGCTTACTATGTGTGTGTGGAATTTTAATGGTCTACCTGTGTCGAAAAATATAGTGTGCATGGTAGATGGATTGGTGATTCACCCCATCCAGCATGCATTCCCACCTTGCGCCTTCTGATCAACCTTGAACCTGACCAGGATAAAGCAATTACTGAAGATAAATAAATTAATTAATTAATGAATGCTATTACTCCAGAGTTGTTCATTATATACTTTATACACTGAAAAGAGGTAGTAGCTACTATATACACTTTACTACGATCATCCCTTGTCACTGGCATCAGATGACACAGAGTACTGGGAGCCTGTACCTCACAGCAGGCTGATAAACTCATGTTTGGTGAAAGAAAATGTCTAATTCTTGAAAATTAATAATTTTACTTAATGATGGTATATGGGATGATATCCTAACAGTAGATTATCCAGAATAGAATAAATAGAATTATCGAATAAATAAATAAATAAACAAATATTTTAGACATAGGAAGAACATTCGAACCCTGCACTGAAAGGCCTCTTTTGGCCGTGAGGCTCAAACCCAGAACTTTGCTGTGAGGCAACAGTGCTAAACACCATGCTGCTTTAATGTAGACCAGATGAGCAATACTGTTTATAAGTTCTTGATAAATGAAGGGATACAAACAGGTCTTGGCAGTGGATGAAAATTCTCAATAATGACTACTACAATATGTGGTTTATAGTTCTGCATATTTATATAATTGTATTCTCAGTGCATTCCTCATGCTGTACTTTTAGAATCTGCACTCCTGCTCTTTAATATCGCCCTCCATTTCTTGTCCTGTCCTCCAGCTGTTTTCAATTCATGCCTATGTGGAACTTCACCCACTCACTGTCTGGTAAAAGAGGTAAGATGAAAAACCCCAGCAAAACTATTGAGCACGGCCTATGATGAAAAGACAGGGCCATGCAAAGGACATGTTCAAAAACAAAACAGCCTGTCAGACCGGAAAAGCCCACTGGGTAATAAGGAAGTGTCCTGGTGGCACTGGTTTGGAGCCAAAGCTGGTCTGTACAGTATACTATTAAACCAGACCTTTCAGTTTGACAGTTGATTGTCGATGTGATTATTTTGTACAAATACTGAGAGTTTGACTGATGCCAGCCTCTAGTATCATCTGTGCATCTCAAACTCCACGGAAAGATCAATACCTGATATCCCTATTCAATTTTAGGAAATCAAGATTGCTTTAATATAAATTCTTGATCATTTATCAAATTTCACATATTTGCACTGATATGATATTGTGTTCATACTCATATACATACACTGATCATTTAAAGCCAATCAATGGCCATTGTTATTATTACAAAGGGCAGCATAGCGGATAGCGCGTCCGTCTCACAGCAAGAAGGTGCTGGGTTCGGTGAGGGTGTTTCTGTGTGGAGTTTGCATGTATTCCCCATGTTTGTGTGGGTTTCCTCCGGGTAATATGGTTTCCTCCCACAGACCAAAGACATGCATTACGCTAATTGGCTGTTCCAAATTGTCCCTAGGTGTAAATGTGTGTGTGAATGGTTGTGTGTACTGGCTCTGTGATTGACTGGCAAACTAATCCGGGTGTACCTCTCTACTCACAAATTGGTTGAGATGCCTCCCCCCAACCATAGTAAGATTAAGGAGTTCGGCAAATGGAAAAAAAAAAAATTCTATATGTAAAAAAATTCCCTTTTACGGTGAGAAACTCGGCCATTCAGGAGGAGCTCGGAGTAGAACCGCTGCTCCTCCATGTTGAGAGGAGCCAATTGAGGTGGCTCAGGCATCTGATTAGAATGCCTCCTGAATACCTCCCTGGTGTGGTGTTTTGGGAATGTCCAACCAGGAAGAGACCACAGGGTCGACCCAGAACACACTGGAGGGACTATGTCTCATGGCTGGTCTGGGAATGCCCAGTGTCCCCCGAAAGAGCTGGAGGTGGTGACTGGGGAGAGGGACGTCTGGACCTCACTGCTTAGGCGGCCGCCTTCGTGACCTGACCCCGAACCAAGCGGAAGAAAATGATGATAATAATGAAATAAATTCCAGTTTAATTCTCTTATATTGCTAAATGACCCTCTGTTTTGCAAAACTTTTATGTTGGCATGAATCTGTCCTCACATTTAAAGCACCACGTGGTGACTATATTGGTATTAAAATGACTGTTGAACAACAAACATATAATGTGCCATCTGTTATATGGGTGTCGTGCATTATCATTACCTCAAACAATCTGCTGTAGCTCAAAGAATTTGTCAAGGAGTAATATTTACCAGGGGGCAGAAACTGTGTAATTGATATCATCGCCACTAACTTTTTTTTCGGAGGGTGAACATATGGAAGTATGTCTGCATTCAAAAGCTTGGCCCAGGCTCAGAGCGAAAGAATGCTTCATGACATGTTTTGCCTTCATTACTCATAAAGCTGTTGCTCATTTTGACATCTTTTCTTTTGTGTATAAATAGAAGCCAGGACGAATTAAAGCATTGGATGTGATTGGGCATGGGATTTTTTGTAGTGTGGTTTGTGTTTGTTTGGGTGACTTTTGAATATTTCCATGATGATTTTTGGATGCAGTGCAATTTTTTTCCCCCCAGTAGACCCAGTGGGTTTCTGATTGGAAGCCGACACTTTCGATGTCTGGGTTCATTACAGAAAAGAAACAAAAGCAGATGCATAACAGAGCAGTAAAGCAGGAAGACAGACAGGCTTGATGATGTGAGTGCAAAGCCTTTCAAAGCTGGCAATCTAAGACAAGACCAAGATGTGCCCTACTGCACCAAAGCACGATGCGAAACCGTGCCTGCACAATGCTCCGCTGACTAGCACCCATGTCTGCTCCGGCCTGGCAGATTGATTGCCATCATATAATTGACTGCAAAAGCTTGAGGGTTTTGTCTCTCCTGACCAATCCTGGCTAACCAACATGAAGAAGAAATGCGATGCTAAGATCCAACGATAAATAATAGCTAGTCCCAGCGCCCGCTTTACATTGGAGTGTCTTCTAATTGCTTGATCTTGAATTCTATTAAACGATCCCTGTACCTGTTCTCGTTCCTTGGTGCATGGGTTTTCTCCGTGGATTTAAAATTCATGTACTGTCGGAATCGTCAGTCACGCTGACAGCTCCAGAGGAGGCGATGTTGCAGCTGGGAACTTGAGGGGGAGGGGAGGTGGGCATGTTCCCCAGAAATATTGCTTACATTAGATGTAATTTTTCAAAGGTGGAAACATGATGTGGGAAATGGGAGAAATTGCACCGGAATTCCCCTCTCAAGCACACACACACACACACTCACACACACACACACACACACACACACAGACATACTCAAGGATGTTTTGAAATATGATGATGCGTAACACAACATGACCACTTTTATAATTTTTTTTCCTATTCAACCTTTAAATCTTTCATAAACAGCTCTAGAAAAACAATATCCGTGTGCCAGGCATGCAAAGGAGCATGGGTTTTATGCAAGGAACACACACGTTTGTCTTATTCCATTTAGTCTATATTTAGTTTTTAAGAAGGGATCATGCATGCACACACACCCATATACACAGTACTTACAATGTGACTGTTTTACTATGCTTGTGAGAACCTTCCATTGACAAACTTATTAAAGCTAATCAATTAATTCCATCACATCTAGATCTAACCTTTTCTGTAACACTGATGACCCAAAGCAAACAATTTTGTCTTTTCTGTTAGGTTCCCTGATATGGACAAATCAGACATTGGGTCCCCAGTAACGCAGGAAAACACATCCTTAACCCAAATCTCTTTCAATTAACCTCTCTATGCATCAGTATGGGATTTTCACAGTGGCAGGCATTACGGTAAACATCAAATTATTCCCTCCACAGCTCCCCCAAGCAGCCAGGAACTGTCAATTAAACTCCACTCGATAGTTTCCCTCGTGCTCTGCTTTCTGTTGGACCCCAGGATGCACTCGGAGCAGACATGGCATTAAAGCACACATTGCACAGACATGTTTCACGACTAAACATTATGAAAAAGGATTTTTTTTTTCAGTAAGAGCTCTTTTCCCTCACTGAAGGAGTAGTTTGACCAAAAATGGAGAGAGTTTTTAGCTACAGGGGATGCGAATGACCTCTAGGCTCACGTTATTAAAGGACAAAATCAACTCCCGCTGGATTTAAACTTGCTTATGTGGATTTATTGAAGCAAGGAGTCTCACCTATCATGTGTGGACAGATCATAAATTCATTAAGTAGACTACTAGGTCAAATAAAAACAATATAACTAATGTGATGTAGCAAATTATGGCAAAGCAAGCTGGCTAAATAAAGTCACACACACATGATCATTATTCTCTGGTAACAAAATATGCACACCTATAAGTGCAAGCTGTGATGGGGTGTTCACGTATAAAAGACCTGAATCGAAGATCCCGGAAAAAGTCTTATAAAATATTCTTTAATACCTATTGGAGCTGTTACTTGTAGCAGGTGGCACGGTGGCGTAGTGGTTCACAGTCTCATCTCAAAGCAAGAAGGTCCTTGTTTTGTCCTGGGTCCATCAAGGGATTTTCTGTGTGGAGTTTGCATGGTCTGACCGTGCTTGCATGGATTTCTTCTGGGTACTCCAGTTTCCTTTAACAGTCCAAGGACATGCACATTAGGCTTTTTGAGTGTTCCAAATTGCCCCGAGGTGTGAGTGTAAATGGTTGTGTAGCCGGGGTACACCCTGAAGAGCTTACCAGATCATCAAAGGGCCAACAATTTGCAATTCGGCTTTATTTATTGAAGAATGGAAGACTGTCTTATAGGCAATATAGTATTATGTAATATAAAAGTGTACTTTATTGTAATAACAGTTGGACTAAAAATAATAATAAATTAAATAATGCCTGGGACAGTGGTGGGCCGGTGACAGGCTGCTGGCCTACTTATCCGAAGGTCAGGGGTTCAAGCCCCACTATCACCAAGTGACCACTGTCCCATACCCCCCCTCCTTCCTAAAAAAAAAAAAGCTCAAGGGGTTATCAAAAGGCCAGCCATGTCTCTCACTGTCTTTGGTGAGAGGCATGTAAAAGAACCATTTCTGTCGTTCAAAAAAGAGTAGGCCATTGGATTGCCATCAGCATGTTTCTGCCCTGTGATGGCCTGCCAAGCTGTCCAGGGTGCACTCTGCCCTCAGCTGAAATGGGTGCCAGCCTCCCTGCAACCCTAATTATGATTAAGCGATTTAGAAAATGAATGAATAAATAAATAATGCCTCTTTTATGCTCCTGTAATGGCTGCAAAGCATTAACTACCACCAAATCAGGAAAAGACACATCTTTCGAAACACAATGTCACTTCTACGCAGTATTGACAGTCTTCATATTGTTGCTACAAGTTATTCCCTTCAGACAGACACACTGCGCAGGTGTTCTGAGCCGAAATGAAAATTGAGTGCTTTCACAGTGACGGGACCATTACACCTTTAACCGCAAGAGAAAAATGCTCCATTCAGGCTTCTAGGATTACCACAAAATTACATGAAACATCTTACGGGGCAAGTCACAACACCTTTGTCGATGGAGTGAGAACGACCTACAGGTTGGAGCTGGCGCTCCCTTGAGCTAACAAATCATCGACAAGCCTGCGTCAAGATGACAATCGCCACTGCTTGAAGCTCAACATAATAACAGTGCAGTGGCGGTTGAACTGTTGCTACTGCTTTTTTTGTGGATGCACAACGCTCACTTACAATGGGCATGCGTGTCAAGACAAAGAGGATACGCCTCTCACAATCTTCGCCAGACCTGTTTTCTTGCCTTTACTTTTTGAGCTAATGTTGGCTTTAAGGCCCCTTATCTTGAGCTTTAAATCTCTACCCCCCCATGGGACATCCCTAAACCTGGACTTCGATCTAAATCCCGTGCATTCTCTGTCCTAAAGTCTTTTTTTCTTCAACATCAATTATCATGGTGCCATTTCAGCATTCCATAGAAGAAAGACATGGATAAAGTAGCTTTGTGGCACCAGGATGGCTTGTATATGCATGAATATCAGTCAAGATATTAAAAAAAAAATTTCTCTGTAGGCCTGCATCATTCCTGCTGAGTATTTACATCAAAACACAAGCTAATCTTCTTGGTCTGTGTCTCTGTAGGATCGCATGGTGTGTAAATCAGGAAAACAAAGCACTGCACATTTAATGATGATCGTCCCAGAGGCGCTTTGAAAAAAGAGACATCTGTGAAAAGTAGATACTACTTTCTTTTTTGAATTGAAAGGGAAACGTCTTTACAATTTATCATCAGACATTACACACAATATATTTAGACATTAGTAAGAAATAAAGTAGTTCAGCATGTGCTGTCAACCAAGGATATTTTCCAATATTAGCTATAAAATTTTTTTTTAAAGAATTAAACAACACATTAAATTTAATAATGCAATAATAAATGCATTTATAGAACTTACTGTTGAGGAACATATATCAAACAAGATAGATCCTGCTAACATTTTGCAGCACATTACAAAAGTTATAAACTCTCGTTTCTTCCCCAGACATTGTCTCTCTCTTTAAGTTAATACGAGTTTTTTTTTATTGTGTCTTAATGTTGCAGAGAAACAAGTACATGAGAAGCTTTTTGTTCTAAAATTTACTGTTACAAAGCACTGAAACTGGAGACTCCTTCCATCAATGCTGAAGAAACCATTACAGAACACCTCATTATACCAACCTTTATTATTAGGATTACATTTTATCTGTTTTATGTTCACGTGGAGTAGTGTTTAGCACGTCCACCTCACAGTAAGAAGGTCGTGGGTTCTAGTTCCTGGCTTGGGGCGTTTCTGTGTGGAGTTTGCATGTTCTTCCTGTGCTTGAGTGGGATACTCCGGCTTCCTCTGACAGTCCATAGATATGCACATGAGGCAAATTGCCTTACGTGAGCGTTTGAGTGGTTGTGCGTGTTGCATTGCGATGGTCTGGTGAGCTGTTCAGGCTGTACACCGCGTTCGCCCAGTGTCAGCTAAGATAGGCTCCAGCCTCCCTGCGACCCTAATAGGAGTTTGGCAAATGAGTGAGCAAGTATTTTATTAATTAATTTTATTGGATGTACGAATTTAGTGGTGCTACGACGGAAGGTAGAGACATAGGGTTGGGTGAAGTGGATTTGAAAGCTGAGTAATTGCATTTACTTATAGTATGTCTTTCGTGAGATAAATGGGTCAGGTCTGTAAGTCAAATCATCTAAAGGTGATATGATTTTTGCAAAATCACTGTATGATATTCCTGTGATACTTGGTTGATGTATGACTGTTGTATGCTCAGTCTAACACCATCATAAAAATGTCATATGATACATGTGGTTATATCAGTAAGACACCGTGGATTTATTGTAGGACAATCATAGGAAAATTACAAGAATATTGTACGATTCTGAGTGCATCAGATGAACCAAAAAGTATATAAAAAGTATATGATAGGTATTGCTATCGTAACCCAATCATAGGATGCCATATCGCAAAATAGACCTATGAAAAGGACCTCACATCAAGATTTACCTATGAGATGGAAAACATTTTGAACTTGCTCAAACTTATAGGATGAGGTTATTTTCATCGTAGAACACAAGAGTTTAGTATGACATGCAAATTCATGCACTGTTGCTTTCGGAATGATAGTTATATTGAAACAAAAGCATTACTGTGACAGTCAACCATTCATTCATTCATTTGCCAAACTGATTTATCCTAATAGGGACATGTGCGTATCTCAGCCTCAAGTCTGGGTGAAGGCGGGGTACACACTGAGCAGCTTGGCAGAACATCACAGGGCAACACGCGCACACACACACACACACACACACACACACACACACACACACACACACACCTAGGAGCAAATTGGAACAGCCAATTTACCTGATGTACATGTCTTTGGATTGTGGGAGGAAAGCAGAGTACCCTGCGGAAACCTCCACACAGAAACACCCTCGCTGAGCCTGGGAAGTCCTGGGAAGTCAACTATGATATATACATAATAGGCTATATCAGTGTTTATACTGTTCCAGTGTTAGCTTTTTCTAGAAAGCATCCTTTCTTGGCCACCTGATTCTAACAACTGTAATACCTCTTTCTCTCTCTCTTTCCTCACTATTCTTGTTCTTCTCTTAAAGGAAACACTGTCGTCATCCTACTTATATTAAGAAGTCCACATAATGGTCCTGGCGAAGGGGGAGCTATAATTAAAGTTAAGTGAGCAGATGTCGAAAGAGAAGCTTTTTCTAACATAATAAATGAGGTTTTGAATTTAACACCTCTGGGCAAAGGAACTCTATCTAAATGACCCTGAGGCCCCCGCCTCTTAAATAGTGGTTTGTAACCCTGAAAGTGGTGTAAAGCAACCCCCCACCCTAGCCCAAATCCCCGCCTGCTCTTTCAGCCCTCTGGCCAAGGTTGAAGCCCTTCTGTTTCAAGATGGATCAAATGTCTGCTCTTAAGTGCAGCAACATTGTAAATGAAACTGGGATGAACAATATTTGCATTGTACCTACAAGACGCCCTCTCGCACTCGCCCAAGCAAAAGGTGTGGGAGGAGGCCCGAGAGCATGAATTCCTACGATACAGGATCATGTTGCAGCCCGGTAACAGCACAGATCCTGCAAGAAATTGCTTGACGTTGTTGAAGCCAAGCCCCTTTCTTCACCCCAAAACTGTCAAACGAGCAACTTATCTTCAGCCTGTGAGTCGAAATGGTTTATTCAGAGTGCGTCTCATTCCAAATGAAAGTAGGTCGCCTCAGATTGGCATAAAAAACCATCCCCTTTTTTCCACCACTAGAGTTATAATTACGGACTCAGAACAGCAGGGGTAAAAATCTGTGTTTGTGTTTATTGACAGGGCCCACTGTAGTTCACTGCTTGAACTGTTTCCATCTGAGTTGAGCAATGGAAATCTCAGCAGTAAACCGTTGATGTTGGCCATTCAGGAATGAAGTAAGCTTTGTTTCTGTGACCAACCTAGCCTCTTTTTATGGCTTTTTACAGTCTCTGAGCTTAGGTTATACACAAAAATTCCAGCAAACATAGAACACACTGGACAGAAATGCATGTGGGCATGTGTGGAAGAAACATAGGGGTGTGTGCGCAGACTATAACCTTTCCTTTTGTCCATTCTCCAGAGTTGTGGCCAGAGAAGAGCTTTATTTACCTCACAACAACAGTTACTCTCTGTGACTCCTTCAGGACATGGTCACAGTCCACCAAAACAGTTTTAGCATCCAGATGTGTCAATCAGTTGAGATCA
This sequence comes from Neosilurus mollespiculum, assembly GCA_030014195.1. NCBI lineage: Eukaryota > Metazoa > Chordata > Actinopteri > Siluriformes > Plotosidae > Neosilurus > Neosilurus mollespiculum. The sequence continues at coordinate 16,858,105 of JAQMYF010000008.1, forward strand.
GTTTTAATTTTAATGGCATGAACCTTTGTTGAGTTAAAGGATGTCAGTCTGGGTAAACCTGTCCAGTGTAGTAGTGGCTCAGTTTTCCTTTTAGTAATATATTTTGACTCTTCTTAAAAGAAGGAATTGCCCTACAGTGTTTTACCAAAACAATCTGGAAATGTTTTATTTAGGCTATTGTCAGAGCTCGCTATGAAGTCTGGCGGTAATAGCACAGTAGGAAAGACAATCAGTCTGTTTAAAAGGTGCCATTCCTGAGCCTGGCACAAAATCAGAGTTCTAGTTCATCACTGTTCAGTGGGGTTGAGGCCAAGGTCCTATGCAGATGACCCTAGTTGGTTTGTGCAATGGGGTATTGCCATGCTGGAAGAGATTTGGGTCTCTTGCTAGGGTTAGGAAAAAGACATCCATCTATCCATCCATCCATCCATCCATCCATCCATCCATTCATCCATTATGTATACCATCAGGGTTGCGGGGGAAGCTAAAGCCAATCTCAGCTCACGTTGGGTGAGAGGCATAGTACAGGGTTGCCTGAAAAGTTCATAGCCTGGTCATGATGCAATGGTCAAATTTGACCAAATGTTGTTTATTTTTCAACATAGTCTCCCCTGCGGTCTGCACACTTGTGCACGTACTTGTGTATGTGTTGCAGTGCTTGGTTGGCCTTGATATAGAAGCTCCCCAGTCTCATTGCTTTGGTCTTGCTCCTTCTTAGTCAACCTGTGGCGAAATCGAGGCATAGTGGTTAGCACATCCACCTCACAGCAAGACGGTCCTGGGTTCCAGTCCCAGGCTTGGGTATTTCTGTGTGGATTTTGCGTTTTCTCCCCTTGCTTGTGTTTTCTCTGGGTATTCTTGTTTTCTCTCACAGTCCAAGGATATGCACCTTAGGCTAATTGGCTCTTCCAAATTGCCCCTGTGTGTGTGTGTGTGTGTGTGTGTGTGTGTGTGTGTGTGTGTGTGTGTGTGTGTGTGTGTGTGGGTGTGTGTGT
>JAQMYF010000008.1:16878325-16900411 GCA_030014195.1 Neosilurus mollespiculum
TAATTAGTTTGTTTGTTTAATTGATTGTTTTTCAGTTATGATAATTATTACCAAAGTTTACAGTACATATGTAAGTAAATATATAAAAATAAATTAATGAATTAATAATGAGCAAATTTTTTTTAATTGTTGGGTATATTTATGATATAAATCTGTACTATGCAGTAAATTTACTATTATTATTATTATTATGATTATTATTATTTTATGGGGGGACGTTATTTGTCTCCTTGACTGTAAAAACTTTGAGATGCTGGGTTGAGGTATGATAGTGCTGGAAAAAATCTTTGGAAATCAAATTAACTGAGCTACAGTTAGCCAAGTTTCAGTAAATTAACTGAACAGCAGCAAAAATCAATATATTAAATAAATCAATCATTTATGTCATTGCTGTGCATACAAGATGGTCTAAAAGGGTTGCCAGGTCTTGAGTTTTCTTGCTTACTTTGATCACTTTAATATATATTTTATTTTATTTTATTTTATTTGTTTATTATATTTTATCTGACCACGGGCTGAGAGCTAAGCATTCAGAAAATTTGATACAAAATTGGTATTAAATTAAATTTGTTTTCTTTTAATTAGTAAGTTATGTGCTGTGTGCTCACAGGTGATAAACAACATTGTAAGGGAAAGCAAAGACATGCTGGGTGCCAGTTTTCAAATTCTCATTAGAGATCTTTATTCATAAGGAAAATTTATGACCTTGGTGCTTATGGAGCATATGTTTTTTAATTCTGCTTATTTAAATAATATTAACACTATTTGATATTACATCCATGTTCTGCATATTTATTTTTGTGTTTGTGCAGCTCTGCAGTTTGGAGAGGCTGATTTTCAGCCAGGTTTTGTCACAAAGACTTACACTTATTTAACACGAACCTAAACACATTATTTTAAACTGTTTCAGATGGATGAAGGCACTCATTCATTTCACAGAACTCAGAAATGTTACCATTCCAGGTTTTCTTTCTGCGGTCAGGGAGTGAGAGAATCTTGTTAATAGCATGTAGCTTTGAGTCACTGTGCTGTAGCCAACCAAGAAACACATGGCAATATGAGATAAATATAAGAATATAAATAAATAAATAAACATATGGAGTAGAGAGAGAGAGTGAGTAAGAGAGAGAGAGAGAGAGAGAGAGAGAGAGAGAGAGAGAGATTGAGATGTACTGTATTGTCAGTAGTGGCCCTGACCTATCTGCCACCCACGCTGAAATTGTACTTCTTATTGCTTCATATTGTTGCTTTTTTCCGTTGCTGTTGCCTGGTATAGCACAGTTCCAACTTTGACCTTTTGGCCATTAGAAAAGTGTTTTTTTTTAATTAGTATTCATCTTAGTTTTACACATTTAAAAAAATTTCAGTTAAAAAGTACATTAAACGTGTTCCTTTTTTGTTCTTAATTAATTTTTCTGTTGCTGTTTTAAAAGTGTAACCCATGTTCTCTGAATATATCAGTTGAAGCACTTTACAAAATTATTTTTGTTTCAGAAAAAAAAAAAAAAAATTTAAAAACCTTTTTTAAAACAAAAACTGTCTTAAAAAATATTCAGGCATGTTGACACACATCAAGTTCCTGCCAAAGAATGAGCAGCCAATCATCATTGTGATGCATAACAGCCAGTCAACATCGTGAGGCATAAAAGCTAATCAGCAATGCAATGCGTAAAAGCCAATCAGCATTGTGATGCATAACAGCCAATCAACATTGCGAAGCGTAAAAGCCAATCAGCATCGTGATGCATAACAGCCAGTCAGCATTAACCAATACTAGCTGCCATTGGTCGAAGGACAGGGTAAACCCTGGACAGGATACCAGTGGGGCTAACACAGCCCGAACATTCACACCCACATTCACTCCTATGAGTAAATTAAAGTGGGCAGTTGAGCAAACTTGTAAGTCTTTGCATGTCTGGGAGAAAACCAGAGAACCTGGTATAAAACACCCAAGAGTGGGGAGAACATGCAAAATGCACAGAAAGGCCTCTTTTAAACAGCAGGTTTGAACTCAGAACCTCCCGTTTAAATGAGGCAGTAGTGCTGGTCGCTGTGCCACAGTTGACGGGGTCAATTTATTTCATTTTCCTGTGTACCATAGCTCTGTTGAATTCCCAGTTATGTTTTCTATAAATGCAGTGCTGGCAGTAGTTTGGCTACCAATCGTGGGTTTACTGTATATTACAACAAAGGAAAATGGTTCAAGCTTTTTCAGTAGCGAGTTCTCTCTTTTGAAACTCATCCCATTCCCGGCTTGACATTCCAAACTATTTAAACAAAACAATGTACCAACCTTTCTTTCGACCTTTCTTGAATGCAGTAGGCACGTAGTGAATAGTGTATTTATACTGCAGCTCGAACTGAAATGCTTGAATGATTACACAACATAGAGAGGAACGAATACGGGATTTTTCAAATTACCCAACAACACTTAAGAACTAAATCAACCATGAAAACAAATAGAATATGAAATTGCCAAGTCATAAATGCTATATTGAATAACAATTAAAGTATCATGGTGATAAATCAAAAGTGCAGTTAGAATTTATGTAAATGATTCCTATCACTGATTCCTATTCCTGTCTGACAGCCTACCCCTGTGAACCAGCTATAATAAGTAAAAAGAGGTCACTTCTGGAGTTATTTTGTTTACAACAGGCCCAGTAGTAAACTGAGAAAGTAGGAGTAGGAGTAGGAGTAATGGATGGAGAGCATAGAGGAAGAGGGAGATGAGTGCGAATGCTTGTTGGCTGAGAGAACAGATCCTGAGCTATTGTTTTTCTTTTAAGCTAATTACAGCCGAATAATAATTACAGTACTAAACAAATTACAGAGCGATTGAGTGTTTACTACTTCAGTGATTTAGGTAAAATAGTAATGTTGGATGAATGTTTGTGTTTTTTAGGAGCTTGAGCTGGTAATAAAGATCTTGTTACATAATCATTAGTGTTGAAGCTCTGCTAAGGGAGGGAAGGTTTTAACCCCCACTTTGTGTGTGTGTTTGTTAGCAGGATTACGCCAAAAGTTATGTGGGGATTTTCATAAAATTTCTACCAGAGGCGGAGCTTTGGAAAAGGAAGACATTGTTAAATTTTGGAGACGATCCGAATCAAATTTGGAATCGAGGAATTTTTTTATGGATTCTTTAACATTGTGAGAGAGGATGATTTTTTTTGGAAGTGTGGTATTACAGCAGGCCCAGCAGGGGGTGCTGTGTAGATTGACCCCAACCGCCTTTTTTTTTTAGGGGGGGATTTGGCTTGATGGAGGTTTGCGCTCTCTAAATGCTCTTGTTTTGAAATGTGTTGGCATTTTAAGAACTTGGAACTTTGTTCTTAAAAACTTGGAACATTGTTCCAAAAAATCATGCTCATTCTTCCAGTGTTTTTTTTTCCCTTACAACAGTATTCTCTTACAGTAGGTAACATACTCTATTTTTTGTGACTATGACAGCAAATTGCTTCCAACAAAGCTCTCGACACATTTTGTGGTCAGGCTCCAAACTAAACTCTCACACACTTACTCGTTTGCTAAACCATGTAATCCGATTAGGGTCACGGGGAACCTGGAGCCTCTCGCAGCTGACACTGAGTGAAGGTGGGATACACCCTGAACAGGTCACCAGACCATCGCAGGGCTACACACAACCATTCACACTCACACACCTAGGGGCAATATGGAACAGCAAATTAGCCTAATATGCATGTCTTTGAACTGTCGGAGGAAACGGGAGTACCTGGAGGAAACCCAGGCAAGCATGGGGAGAATCTGGGACTCAAACCCAGGATCTTCTTGCTGTGAGGCAGACATGCTACCGTGCTGCACCAAAAATAAACAGTAAAGAAAAAAACACTATATGAAAATAATTACTACAAAGAAAGTCACAGTTGTTTGCTTTGGATTTCAACGCATAATTTTTTTTGTTATAGTTTCTTTTGGTCACCATTAGAGACCTCGGTTTGACCTCGACTTTTACGTAAGATCACTAATGTGACTGTAGGGGTGGTTTAATGGCTTTCTGACAGAAATCCACATATTGATCACCTTCTCCTCTGAATCTGTCAATAGAAATGGTTTTAAAGGCCTACTTAAGGATGAGGACATGTGACGGCACTAACGGCCCCTTTTAGCCACTTGATGGATCGCTGTTAAAAAAAAGCCTCTTTATCTGGTACATAATAAACCTGATGTTGCACGTTTGGCTGAGTTCTTGCTGTAAAACTGCCATCTGAGCTACACTTTATTCCTGATGAAAAAAAGACCAGGTGAAATACAATGTACTTGGTGTCTCCTTTGTTGAGAAACTTTTTCATGATGATTATGCACTTAACGCTGCCATGTTGTAATCGTTCATGAGCCATGTGCAAGGAGAAGAACATGTGCCGGCGCCATCGTTGCTCACTGTTGCGTCGGGGAAGTTTGTTGTGATTAATAAATTTAGACCTCACAGGCTGTCCTTGACACACTTTTCCAAGGTGGGCAGTAGGTTGACCTCATCAGCTGGCGCGGTGCAGATCCCCCAGGACAGCAAAACCCAGAGCCCCGGCTGCATCGATCTTCACAGCCCTACTTCACAGCCTCGCTCTGACTCCCCACCCCCACACCCACCCCCACCACCGTTCTCACTCCGACCTGAGTCCCCCCCCCTTTTTCAAATGCCTTGGGCTCACCTTGTGATAGCACTTTCTACATGTTTGATTAATGCATGTTTTCTTCAGCAGGTCAAACCATTCATTCGTAATAGAAGGGGTAAAAAGAAAAAAGGAAAAGAAAAGGTACCATTACTCAGGGCTTTGTGATGGTTAAAATAGAAACACACTTTTCCCGAGAAGCAATGAAAACTCATTTCGAAGCTACCGATGGCTTGAACTGTTGTCCTCCCTGCAGGAAGCCGTGTTTCACAATTTCTCCTTACAGAAGAGTCTCCAAAGGGAAGAACATTTCCTTTCCTGAATCAGAAGGAAGCTTGTTTTGTGCTGGAAGCATGTTTGTCGAGTGTGCATGTGTGTACGTGTATTTATATTGGGAAGGGATCGAGGGAGATATTTGGACAGCGCTGAGGAGGAGTGAGCAAAGCCTCTGTGCCAGCGTTTTTTGGTGTGGGTGGGCGCTGTGGATGGAAGAATAAACAGAAGCTTTCATGCTCTTAAAAAGGTTACCGAGTGAGTCTTTGATAGTGACTCATCCTTGACTTTTCCAAGGCTGAAAGCTGATCAGGTCCTTCATGGGCACATGATGCGAAAAAGCATTCTTCTTTTCATTATCACTGAAGGTCAGTCCTTGTACAATGTTTATCCTTAGGCATGTTTTTAACCGTTGCCAATTTTTTCCCCCCTGTTCACTACTGTTATTCTAAAAACACAAGCTTTTCCTAAAAGACACACATAATATCAGAGCATCATTACATCGAACATGGTCCTGCGTAGGTGTGGCAGATGAATGTTATCTCTCGTTATAACGGACAGATAAATAGAGCGCGAAAACTCGGAAACCAACTAATGATGTCCTGCTCCTTGAGACCGGAAAGAGGTGACCGATGAATCCTTCCATGACTCTACAAACAACCACTGCACCAATACACACTACACAGTCCGGGCTTAAAAATGAGCTGGTTTCATTTCAGCATTTATCAAAAAAGAAACACAGTGTCTACTGTTGATTCATATATGTCAAGTATGACCCATTTTGATCTGTTCAACAGGAATCTAAGGCAGTAGTGTCACAGATTCTTGTTCCTTGCTAACTGTTGTGGTCCTTAGCTGTTGTAGCCTGCTAGAAGGTTTCGCGTATCATCTGCATGTTCGGATGCTTTTCTGGTCACCACAGATGTCCGGAAAGTGTGTTTTTTTTGGGTTATTGTAGTCTCCCTGTCAGATCAAACTAGTCTGGCATTTATGTTACATATATGTCATTTGGCAAACACCCCTATCCAAAGCAACTTACGTTTTTAGTAGTGCTACCAAGCCGAGCACCATAGTCATGGATTTTGGCTTGGATAGTTGTCCCATGTCCATCTGATGTCCACATGTGCCCACCATTTTTTTCATTATTAATAAACTGAAACCCAGAGAATAGAGGCTCATACATCACTGTTCAGAATAAAATAGAATAAAAAATGCACAATCTAACTCAGATAGGCAGACAAACTTGCAGGTAAATAAGTGTTCATGGAGCAAACAACCAAATCAGAAGCTTGACGAAACAGGAACTCGTTAAAAGGATTATGAAACAAACAAGACAAATGATACAAATGAAAGCAGACATCAGTTTGTGAAAGGAAAGGCGCTGAAAAGCAAATTCAGGTATGGACACCTATCAGTAGAGACATCTATCAGGAGCTCTGCCTTTAGCCAGTGCCAAAATCTATAATATGTGTTAATACAACTGAGCAGATGAGGTTTAAGGGCCTTTCCCAAGGGCCCAACAGCATTGTCATGGTGGTACTGGGGCTTGAACCCCCAACCTTGTGATCAGCAACCTAGAGCCTTAACCACTGACAGACTATTGTGACTCATCACAGCGAAGTCGGAAGTTATTAATTTTGAGTCATTGGTACCATTTTGTAGCTGATATCCTAAGCTTGAAAATGATACCGAATTTCTAGGAATTTTCATCCTTTTCAGGTATTTAATGTAATTATAGAGAAAACGACGTTTGAAGCTCAACAAAGTATTTAATAATTTCCGACTTAATGCCCACTTTACTGTGATGGGTCACTACTGTGTGTGAGAATCCCCTGAAATTCTGAAATCCTTAAACCAGCTCATTTAGAACCAACATGTAACAGTTCAAGTCACTGAGATCCTCATTGTGATGTTTGATTTACATCAACTGAGGCTCTTGGATAATTGGATGAATTAGTGTGTGTACAAATATTCTTAATAAAGTGGTTATAAAAAAATTTTTACCCCTAAGGGACATCATATTTTCTCTCAACTACATTGTGTGTATTTCTTTGTAAGATCCTCATATAAAGGCAGAAGAGTATTACTCATTTTCACATCAAATTCAATGTTTATCAGATGTTAATGAACAGATCAAGAGAAGTAGAGAATTGACATGACTCACAACATTGTGGTTTGGGTCTTAGGAGGATACGGCACACAAAAAAAAGTTCCTAAAATGAATTATTGAGGAACCAGAGCCTGCAGTTTTACAATGAATAACCGAATAAAAAAAAACAAGAGACTTCAGAGAGTGCAGACCTCTACCAAACAATGTAATCTCCCGTATGAACTAAAATGTCTAAAATCCTCCTGTGTCATTACGGTAAATAAGCCTTAAAAAAAATTCCTGGTTCTAGAATTTGATCCGGATGATCTCCAAGAATTTATTGGAGTCTTCCTTGTCCAAATTCAAGTCTCTGGTAGAAATTTTTATTAAAATTCGTACATTTATTTTATTTACTTATTTATTTATCATAGAATAAATAAGTTCATAAGAACATTCATTCTTTCATTTATTTGTAAGCCGCTTCATCCTAATCAGGGTTGCGGGGAGGCTGGCACCCATTTCAACCAACTCTGAACGGTGGCGGGGTACACCCTGGACAACTCGCTGGGCCGTTGCAGGAATTTTGCTAACAATCAAACACAAACTGGGGGTGAATCAAAACCTTCTTGGCAGCGCTAATGAAGAAAGGACAAACTAGTATGGCAGTTTATACCAGAATATGGCAATTTACTGGATATTAATGCACTCATTATAATGCATTAGCGTTTCTGTAGTAACTTAATGCTAATTCACTTTGACTTCTAAACAAAATAAAAAATGTGGTTTTATTTATCAAAGGTGACGTGTAGTGATTAATATTTGAAGATAAGTGAAGAAGAGTGACTTTATAACTGCCAGGAACCATAATGATAGATTATGAAGTGCTCTTTATTTATTAAATTAATGAAAACATTTCAAGACATTCTGTTGAGGAAGATAATCCACTCTGGGTTCGTATCTGTACAGTATTGATTACTTTTCAATTCCAGCACATCAGAAAGTGTTCTTTTCTGAGCTATTACAACTTTTTCAATCAACAACCAATTTTATTTCAGATTACTCAGATATTTATTGATACATATGAATTATTTTTTTTTCCATTCGGATGCCTGCACGAGACTAACTCATAGCTGTGTAGCTTCTATCTGTGCACATGTGCCCTTTTCTCTGGTCTAGCAAGCTCCACAGATGACCTGGAAGTGGCAGTCAGAAAGAACATGATTGATGACATCATTTCACAGGCGGTGGCCTTAGCTCCGGCGGCTTCTGTGCATCAGTGACGGCGACGAGGCGAAAATAGTCTTTCGAATTAAAACTCTGATTTTGCAGCGTGTCCTGAGAGGATCCGTCTTCCAGGCTCGTATATCAAACTGAAAATCTCCTTGTTTGTTGGAAATTTCAAAGCAAACAGAAACCAAATGCCACGGAGGTGGCTCAGGGCAACTGATATTCCAGGAACAGGAGGAAAGACCTGTCGGCGCGTCTGCCAGATCACTTTCATGCCCATACTCTACGTTTGTACAGTCAGGAATATAAACGAAGGCTATCCTCAGTAAAAACATGTCTAGCCTGGTGTGTGTGTGTGTGTGTGTGTGTGTGTGTGTGTGTGTGTGTGTGAGGTCCTGTGTTAGGTTTCATGTGCGCTGACCTTCCTTTTTTTTAACAGAGCTTTCATGAGTGTGCTGGAGCTTTGATCCCACTGCTGGAGCTGTTCACGTTGGGCAAGCGTCATGACCTTTTACATTTTACACACTGACAGCAGTCCAGACACAGCTTGTGGGTTTTTTGCATGTCACATGGTGTTGATAAATTATTCCATTAACTGTATAGTGGGGAAAAAAAAGAAAAGAAAAAAATGTGAGTGGGTCTTTGAAGTCTATGATTACACACCATTGTTTCACGACAAACGTTTTATTGCTACAACACTGTAGACGTAGCAACTGGCTAGCAAGCCTTGCAGGTTTGCATGATGATAGGATGACTGTAGTAGCTAAGATAATTCAATATATACGCCATGCTCTTCCTGCTGATCAAAACCTGCAATAAGCTGCAGTTCTAGCATCAAGCTATAATTAGCTTTTTTTTAAAAAAATGAGTGCATATGACATGTTTCTAAAGTGCATGTGTCCCATAAAATAAAACTAAAAATGACTTTCAAAAGCATCATAATCATATTGTTTGTTTAGAGGTGTGCACTGAGAGCGCAGGAGCTATTACTTCTTGCTTCCTCACTCATTTACCAAACCGCTTAATCCTACTAATATTCTGCCATCCTACACTGAATGAAGGTGGGGTACACCCTAAACAGCTCGCCAGAGTATCACAGAGTAAACACACACACAACCATTCACACTCACACCTAGGGTCAATTTAAAACAGCCAATTAGCCTAGTATGCACATCTTTGGACTGTTGGAGGAAACTGGAATGCCTGAAGGAAATCCACGCAATCACAGGAAGAACATGCAAACTCCACACAGAAACGCCCTCGCCAAACCCGGGACTCGAGGATCTTCTTGCTGTGACCCAGGATATGCTGTGAGGGGGGACATGCTAGCCACAACACCAACATGATGCCCATCTTTCCTTCTGTAAGTGTTAAAATCATCCCTGAGCGAAAAGATTCACCACATCAAAGACTTTGCAGAGCAACACATTTCTAAATCTGTTTATTGTCCGTCACCCTGTGTACGAGCCGTTACTATAGAAACAATAATATAAACCTATAAATCCTTCATGTAGCAGCCGGAAATGTCTGAACTGTTGTCTGAAAACAATGCACACCTCCTAACCAATCAGAATTGAGCATTCAATGGTGGTACCTGTGGTATACATAGAATGTGCTTAGAATAATACTGGTATCAAGAGGAGTTTGTTGTCGAGGCCCCCACTGTTTCCACTAAGTTGTTTACATGGCGAATAAAAAGGAATACTCTACTAATACATCTGTTTACATGCTGCCATGTACATTAACCCGTTATATACTGTGTTGGTTTTATGTACAGAGCACGCAGCTGACTGTAAACAGACAAGAGGTCATGAAAAATTCCAGTTGAGACACACATTCCCAATGCATCATATACACGTCTAACAAGTGGCCAAAACCTGGAATATCCCCGAATCAATCACTTCCTCAGTTTTTATACCGCTTAATCCTTTTACTATCTCAGCCGATACCAGGCAAAGGCAAGGCACACCCTGAACAGATGGCCAATTCATTGCAGGGCAACATGCACACAACTACTCATGCTCAAATGGACACCTGGGGCAATCTGACAAACCGGTTGGCCTGATGTGCAGGTCTTTGGACTGTGGGAGGAAACCAGAGTACCCAGAGGAAGTATTATCCATACGTTCATTTTAACATTAGTGCCCGGAGGAAACCCATGCAAGAATATGCAAACTCCACACAGAAACACCCAAGCCAAGCCCAGGACTCGGACCCAGGACCTTCTTGCTGTGAGGCAGACGTGCTAACCACTGCGCCACTGTGTTGCCCTTATTTTGTCCAGCAAGCTTCATATCTTGTTTATCACTTGTTAATGTCATGACTTGTTAATCTCTACACCGCCGTGCCGCCTGCAAAGTAGTTACTGTTGGTCATATTTTCAGGATTCTTATTGTAACATACTGAGAATAAGAAGCATGTCATTTATTGAAATAAATCATAAAAGAAAAAAGAAAAACACATCAACGTTAATTTGATTTGTTTTGTTAGCAGGTTCCATAAAATTGTATTAGAGTTATTTAAAAGCAAAAATGTGAAGGTCGTCTAACTCACTAAATGACCTTAACATTTTTGCTTTTAACCAACTTTAATACAATTTCATGGAATCTGTTGAGAAAAGAAATTTAATTAAAGTAATTAAAGTCAATGTTTCATGTCTTTTTTTTTTTTTCCTGATTTTTTATTTATTTATTTTTTTTTTAAATAAAATGAAGTGTGAGAGCAGGATATGTAACTCATCACCACAAAATGAATCTTAATGCACCACACTGACTAGTTGAGTAAATAGAATTTTCTGGAAAAGTCTTGTAACTGAATTCACTCTCTCTCACTCATCCACTCATTTGCCGAACAATCCTCCTTTAGGGTCACGGGGAGACTGGTGCCTATCTAAGCCGACACTGGGAAAAGGCATGGTACATCCCAAACAGCTCACCAGACCACCACAGGGCAACACACATAACCACTCAAACCTAGGGGCAACTTGAAACAGCCAGTCAGCCTAATGTGCATGTCCCTGGAATGTGAGAGAGGAAACCGGGGTACCCGGAGGAAACCCATGCAAACACGGGGAGAACATGCACACAACTTCACACAAACACCCTTGCTGAGCTTGCTGTGAGGCTGACGTGCTAACCGCAAGGCCACCGTGCCACCCTGAATAAATTCTTTAAAAAATAATATTTAAATCAATTGATTAATTCTTTTTTGTTGTATTTTCATCAAATTTTTGTCTTATTTAAAAATAATTAAAGTTGAGTGTCAATATAGATTTCATCTTGCTTTAAATAATGTTAGTTGATGATAGTGGAGCTCCTGCGCGGCTCACCCTTGATAAGGAAAAAGCGTCTAAACAGCAAGTTGCTTTTAAAACGACAAGAAAAACCTATAGCGTACGTCTGCCCGTTCATCAGTCCTACGGCGTACGTGTACACATGGAAACTCTGTGTTATTCTTTGAAAATATTATGTCTTGTCAAACGTACAAAAGTTTTTCTGAAAGAGAGTAAAATAGAGAACAAGAGGCGTATAATACAACAGTCTGGTCACGTGATGTGACATCATTGTTAATGATGTAAAATAAGTAAACAGCTAATGATAATCTTGTGTTATTGAAATGTTCTCTAAAGCTATGGTTTCTTAATGGTGAACTTTATATGTCGAGACTAAGATTGCACGTCTGGTTCCCTCATTTTTATTCCCTTCTAAAAACAAATTATTAAAATTAATTCATCTTGATATAGCTGGCTTACTGTTCTGATGGTTGGGGGTTTAAGCCCCTGTTAGTACTTGTGTTTGGTTAGTTTTTGTTTTCTGGAATCATGTGCTTTTGTTTTGGTTGTCATGGTGCCATGTGCTTTTATTTTGATTTAGACTCCTCCCTTGTGTCCTCCATTTTGTTTTCACCTGTTGCCTTTTTGGGTTGATTAGTGTTTGGGAATTTAAGCATTTCCCCACAGTCATTGCCAGATCGTGCCAGAGTTTTCTCTTGAGCCTTTCCAGTGTTTGTAAATCTGTTGCCTTGTAGTTTTTGACCGTGCCTGTTCCTTGACCATTCTTGCATCCTTGTACTCTGTCTTTTTGTATTCTCTGACCATTTCGTATTTCTTTGACTACGAGCTTGCCTGCCGTTTTGGTGCGATTTTTTTTGCCTATTTATTAAATTTTGTGCTCTTCACCATTTCTGTCTGCTAGTGGATCCTTCCCCTCTCTAAAAGCCTAACAGCCCCACTATCTATCTGTCCCCCCAGTGCAAAGGTCAGCCATGTCTCTCACTGTCTGTGGTGGGAGGCATGTAAAAGAACCATTGCTGTCGTCAGCGTGTTTCTGCCCTGTGATGGCCTGGCTAGCTGTCCAGGGTGTACTCTGCGCTTGCCCAGAGTTGGCTGAGATGGGCGCCAGCCACTAATTAGGATTAAGCGGTTCAGAAAATGAATGAATAATCTTGATATATGTGCATGGGGTTTGAGAGTTCCCACAGAAAAATTGTCCATAAACGAAATCATGTGGGAGCTCCGCTTTAAGGCAGTGTCTAAATCTATATATTATAGAGATATATAAATTATACAGTAGAGAGTGAAAGTCTGCAGCTTTAGAAAGAAATGCAGCTGTAGACTAAAGATGCCTTCAAAAAAAAAGTGTAATTAACAATTTTATATATAAATTGTATTTTTTATATGCTTAATATAAAAAATACTTGAATGAGCAGAAAGCAATAAAATATGAAACAACAGCGATATTTGGTGTGGCAACCCTTTACTTTAAAAAAAAATTATAGTAGCTTCAGTTGAAGTTTTGCCACAGTACCGCTGGAGATTTTGTCTGCCACACTTTTTTAATATATTTTTTCTCTCTTATGTAATATACTGCTTTTATACAAGAATGATGCAATAAAACCTCCCACAATTTAAAGGTACATAAAAAATGATATTCTTTCATTCATTCATTTTCTAAACCACATATTCCTCATTATGCTCGCAGGGAGGCTGCCACCCATCTCAGCCGACACTGGGTGAGGGCAGGGTACACCCTAAACAGCTCACCAGGCCATTGCAGGGCCAACACACATACAATCATTCACACCCACTCTCACACCTATTGTCGATTTGAAACAGCCAATCAGCCTACTGTGCATGTTTTTGGATTGTGAGAGAAAACAGGAGAACCTGGAGGAAACCCACGCAAGCATATGCAAACTCCACACAGAGACTCCCCGAGCCCGGGAATCGAACCCAGGACCATCTTGCTGTGAGGCGAACGTTCGTTAAAGATATTCAAGTTATTATTCACACACATGTAACTTTATTCCGTACAGTCTTTGTATGGATGAAATCCCTCATCTCAGAACATCTCAGGAACTGCACAAGATATCGGCTCAATGCTTTAATATTCTCAGAGTGCTCCTAGGTCGACAGGTGATTTTCTTTTCAAAGCTGATCCTGTTCCTCTGAAATTTTGAAACTCACTGCAAGATGGTTTTACGAACTGGAACATTTTAGTTCCATGGAATACTGAAACGGGCCAATAGGTAGGCATAGTGGTTAGTATGTCCATCTTGCTGCAACAAGGTCCTGGGTAAACAGCAAGAGGATGTTTCTGTGTTTCCATGCTTGCATGGAAGTACTCCAGTTTCCTTCAAGTACTCCAGTTTCCTCCTACAGTCCAAAGATATTCATGTTAGGCTAACTGGCTGTTCTAAATTGCCCCTAGGTGTGAGTGAGAATGGTTGTGTGTTTGTGTGTTGGCCCTGCAATGGTCTAGCAAGGTGTTCATGGTGTACCCCACCTTTGGCCAGTGTCGACTGAGATAGGGTCAGCCTCCCAGTGGCCCAGAAGTAATCAGTTCAGCAAGTGAGTGAGTGAGTGAGTGGAAATACTGAAACTTCTTCAAATGGCCCTCTGTGCTGCGATCACGGATTGGAGCCAATGCCTGTTTTGTTCCTGACCACGCCATGTTGGTGACTGAGGATTTTTGGGTTTGGGCTACCAACAGACCTTAGCACTTTCTCTCCTGCCTCATTACGTTTTTATCTGTGCAAATAATATTTATTTTCTATTATAATAGTTTTATTTTTATTTTTTCATTTACTTTTGAAATATATTTCGTGTGTGTGTGTGTGTTGGGGGTTTGTTGGTCACCCTGAATAAGTGCAATTTAAAATGTTGTTGTATTGACTCAGTAATGCTGAAGTCAATAAAATAAAAATTTTATCTAAGTTTGACATAAAAAATAATAATAAACTGCCTAATTTGTGAAAAAAGACTTTCCTCTCTGTACCTTTTTATAAGTTGTTATATTATATTATTGTTATAATATTAATGACACAAAGACAAAAAACCTTTCAGGTACAACACTGACACCTCATTCAGTTCAGCTCTGGAGAACAAGAGGGTCAGGTGAACTGTTCATTTCACTTTGGGCTCATTTCAATCTGTTTTTTTTTTTTATTGTTGTTGGTGGTGGTGGTGGTGATGCTTTTTTTGTGTGTGCATTTTATAATTTCTTATTGCATGCACACCCTTTGAATTTCTGAGCACCGCCAATGTGTTTTATGTCCTCTGAGTGGATTTTAGATCTGCTTGGAGTGGAATAGTGGAATATGCCTCCTTTTTATTGTTCCCCCCTTTTTTATTAAAAAAAAAAAATCTATGCAGACTTGTGCACCCCACCGTATCGTGTTGTTTCATGTTCGTAGTTTTAAATATATATTAATTATAAATTACTGATTTGTGTCACCAAAGAGATGTATTTTTTATTTTATTTCATATATGATTAATCCTTGCTGTAAAGATTTTCTGATTTCTGATGATGTCATCACACACACATGAGAAAAGTCTCCCTCTCGATTGAATATCAATAAAAAATACGTTACAAATTGTAAGATGAATGTGTTTTCTGTGGTAACTGTGACTTCTTACTGTGTTATTTAAAAAAAACATCATTTATTAAAATATAAATACATATATAATTTATTAATATGTTTGTGTTTTTTATTAAGAATGTTTATTAGCTCCCGCCCCTTGAGAGCTATTGGAATGGGTTCCGTCAGTCCATCTGTCTGTCTGTCACACTTTAGTTTCCGGACATTTACTTGCCGCACGCTGAAGCTGGGGCTTTCATACTTGGTATGTTTGTTCACTACTATGAGTGCTAGACTAAGTTTGTGTATGAGTGACCTTGACCTTCTTTTCAAGGTCACAGAGTCAAAACTGTATATTTAAGTTTCTGGACATTTACTTGCGCACGCTGAAACAGGGGCTTTCAAACTTGCTATGCTTGTTATATGTTGGCATATATTGAAATGGTCCTTTTGTGGGAGCATCTGGACCCCTGTGGTCTATTTTTTTGCATTTTTGGAAGGAGTCTCCAGTTGTTGGGGTTTTTTTGGACACAAGGAGGCTGGAGCCAACACTGGGTGAAGACGGGGTACACACTAAACAGCTCGCCAGACCAACACACATCCATTCACACTCACATCCATGGGCAATTTGGAACCGCCAATTATCCTAATGTGCATGTTTTTGAACTGTCGGAGGAAACTCGAGTACCCAGAGGAAACCCACACAAGCACGGGGAGAACATACAAACTCCACATAGAAACACCCGAGCCGAGCTAGGGACTCAAACCCATGAAAATCTATACACACATTTATTTAGCAAGTTTGAACACCCCAATTATGCAGCTCACAAATCTTATTCCATCTGAAACAGAGAGATCTTTTTCTTCTCACTAATGTAGCGCAGCTTCATGATTCACTCACTTTTTTGACATCTAGAACTAAGGAGGTGAATCGATATTTTGACTTTCGCCTGAGTATTTTTTTCTTACAGGACGGTAATGGAGGAAGACAGTAAATAAGTGGATGGTGGTGGTGGGGGGGTATCTTGACAAATGAATCCATTAACATTTCCCTGTGTCGCCTGGCACTGAGATTTGCCGTTTATGGGGCAGAAAAAACAGGCCTATAAATCTGAGCTGGCTGTGTGCAAAAAAAAAAAAGAACCACGAAGGTGCTGCTCTGGAATACACCATCCCATGATGCAGCACTTTATCCCACCCAGAAATGGCATCTTTATCTGCCTAAATTAAGTTTTGATTCCTTGCCACATACGGCACTGCAAATCACTTTTAACACCGATATCAAGAGCTGCAGTAAAATATGCCTCGGGCGCTTGGAAGGGCGTAAGCAATGGATGGTGAGAGGGGGAAGGGTATATTTATATATTCCCGTGTCCGCTATTGTCTCCAGCCAGGATGCTTGCAGTTGCACCAGTACTCTGTCTTCTTCTCACTTAGGAAAAAAAGGATTATGAGTCAAGGTTTATAGCCACAATAAATTTCTAGTTTAAATTAGATTTTTTTTAAGCAGTACATCAAAAAAAATAGGTTAGTGTGACTTCTGTTTCAGTTCACTACCCTACACGCCATGCGCCAGCTCTGCAGTTTTGGGCCTAGGAAGATTGATGGAGTGTGTTCAAGGGCGCCGATGGATCGCGCAGATTGTTAATGTCTTTGTTAAGTGAGTTGTGGAGAAATGGGAGGACTGACTGACAGGTTTTTCATCATTAAAAGGAGGTTTGATTGGCAGGTGATGTGAAAGCATATGCAGGAAGCTTCAGAGGAGGGGGAGATAGGGGGGTATCACTGCAATATCAGTTTCTGAAGTAATAGCTGTAGGTGTGTTCTTTGTTGTGTCGGAGCTCGTCAGGGGCGAACACTTGTACTGCAAAAAATAATTAACAGTGCATCCGATAAGATTTGTCTGGAGGTCTCTAATGGATAAACAGGTGGATTTTTTTTCCTTTTTCTTTTACTCATACAGCGTGCCCTTAATTTCACCCATGAAAACAAAGATCTGTCTCAAACAATAAGCCAGCTACATTTAGTTAGATGTCTGACAAGATTGCAATCAAAATATAAACAAAAGTGCTGGGACGGAAGGCAGGTTTTCAACCAGGACCTTTTTTTTTTTTAAACCCCTATGAGCCCCTATTTTTCAGTCATTCTTTGTCTACCTTTTAACTAAGGACAAAACCAGTCAAAACACTTTAACTGGCAACCACAAAACAGCTGTACACTGTACCCCTATGGGACAAACAATCATAACAATGTAAACTGCAAGTTTTGGCCACTGGCAGGCTTTTAAAGTGTTTGTTAACATAGAAATGATCTGTACAGATATATACCTCTGTCGGTTTGCTTCAATAACTGGGCAGTGGTGGCTCTGTGCTTAAGGCTCTAGGTTAATGATCAGAAAGTTGGGGGTTTGGTGTAGTGGATAGCATGTTCACCTCACAGCAAGAAGGTCCTGGGTTCAAGTCCTGAGCTTGGTGAGGGCGATTCTGTGTGGAGTTGACATGTTCTCCCTATGCTTGTGTGGGTTTCCTCCAGGTACTCTGGTTTCCTCTGCTGGTTCAAAGATACACATTAGGCGAACTGGCTGTTCCAAATTGACTCTCAGTGTGAGTGTGAATAGTTGTGTGTGTGTGTGTGTGTATGTGTGTGTGTGTGTGTGTGTGTGTGTGTGTTGACCCTGTGGTGGTGTGGCGAGGTGTTCAGGCTGTACCCAACCTTTACCCAGTGTTGGCGGAGATAGACTCCAGCCCCCCCATGACCCTAATAGGATGAGTGGCTGGACCGTGAGGGATGAGAGAGTGACTGATTTAAAGGTATTTGTATAAAAGAAAATGTATAATATATGATATATATAAATATATGTGGGGTTTTTTTATGATACTGTGGGTTTGTTTTTTTACTGTACATTATCCGGCTTCTAATGGCTGCCAATTAAAGGAATCATCACCATACCATAACAATGGTCCAGTATACATAATAATGGTGTTTTGTAAATGAAATAACAGACCACAGAATGCTGTGACCGACCAATCAGAAATCAATATCAGTATTCAAATGTGCCTTGTAGTAAATTGACTTAAAAATGATTTTATTACTTCCACTAATAATTTGCTCCATAGTAACGGTGTGGTATACTTAGCAACAGTCTGTTTTTAAAAAATGAACAGACTGCTGAAAACTGTAATTGACCAATCAGAATCAAGTATTCAAATGAGTGATGTAATGAACATATTTAAAAATTATTTATTGCTTCCACTTATGATTCGCTCCATAGTAACGGTGCATTATACTTAGCAACGTTTTTTTTAAATAATGAACAGACTGCTGAATACCTTAACTGACCAATCAGAATCAAGTATTCAAAAGTGTGGTGTAATCAACCATTTAAAAATAATTGTATTGCTCCCACTAATGATGTGCTCCACTTAATAACATACTGTTTAAAAAAATGAGAATTCTGTAACTGAACAATCAAAAAGTATTCAAGTATTTAAACGGCCATTGTTATAATAATGTTATTAAGCACAGTTGGGTTTTATATGTGCTACGGATTTGGAAATGACTTACAGTACCTCGAACTTGTACATGCATTATTGACAGAGCGGGGGAAGGATAATGTGTAAGCCACAGAGAAATCATTGATCTGTGTCAATATTAGGCAACAAGCAGTGGTGGGTGATGTAAACGCATATGCACAAATATTAAATGAAGGCAAAGCAGGTTGTATCGCTACTATATCAAGTTCATAAAGAATAGTTTACAGAGTATCTGTGTTAATTCTCTCTCTCTCTCTCTTGCTCTCTCTCTCTCTCTCTTTCTTTCACACTCTCTCTGTATACATGTCTTCGTCTGATTAACGCTGGCACAATTCATTAACGTATAATGGCCCATTAACAGGTTTACCACCGTATCAATTAAGTGAAAAACTTCCCCTAAAAGGTGATATGGAACAAGCACTTTGTTTTATTTATGTATGAGTGTCTTGCTTGTCGAGATGCATTTTATCTTTCCACTCTTTATATCGCTGCACTTCCATTATGTACTAAAGAATCACTTGATGCAGTTTTAATATGGTTCGTTCTGAGGTTGAACACTCTAGAGACGCATGAATTCATTTTTTTTAAACTGGAAAATATATCTCATGAAACAGCCTTTTTAATGGTGCTGAAATTGTAGTGGTGGCATGGTGGCGTTATGGTTAGTACATCCGCCTCAAAGCAAGAAGGTCCTGGGTTTGAGTCTTGGACTTGGCCACATGTTCTCCTCGTGTTGTATGTGTTTCCTCCGGATACACCAGTTTCCTCTGACAGTTCCAAGGTTGTGTGTGTGACTGTGAATGGTTATGTGTGTGTTGGCCTTGATATGGACTGACAAGCTGTTCTGGGTACACCCTGCCTTCTCCCAGAGTGGGCTGAGATAAGCTTCAGCCTCCCCACGACCCTTAAAAAGAGTAAGCGGTTCGGCAAATTGTTTTGTATGTATACATTAAAAGTGGTGCTGTATAATAAAACAACAATCGTTTAAATCCTTTACATATATTTCTAACTGAATCATTTTTTAAGATGTCCCACATTACCAAAAAAAAAAGGTCCAGGTTAACCAGAGGAGTCTTCAAAGGCTTTTCAATTAAAGTAAAACACACTGACATTAATCTAATATATTCGTGCCCTCTTCTAACGCAGCTGTAATTATGATACATTTATTGCAAAGCAGAATGGCACCAAGGAGACAAGCAGAAATACGGCGGGACGGCGAGAGACAGATAAAAAACAACAAAGAAAAAAAATGTTTATGCAGAGATTTGTACTTAGTGTATTGAGTTTATATAATTTTAGAGACTGATGGTAATTGTTATTATAATTTTTTTAATCCAGTAATATGTTTCTACTGCAAGAAATAAATTATAAGATATTACTTACCTTTTTTGTAGTGTTTTTCTTTACTTAACCTGTTTTTTATTAAATTTTAGAAAAGAAATTCGTTTACTTAGTCCAACATCTTAATACTGTATATAATCATTTTTACTTTACATTTTTTATACAGCATTAGATTACATGGTGTTTAAGATAAAATAAAGATGAAGATTTATTTTCTCTTCTGTGAATGATTTAGTAATGTTTGTTCATTAAGTAACAAGAGATCATAAGAGGGTGAGAGGAGATTAGATTCAGGTTAATGTGTTTTATTTTAATGGAAAACAATTTTACAACCCTTAAGGATCTCATCATCATCATCATCATCATTATCATCATCATCATTTTCTTCCGCTTGATCCAGGGTGGGGTAATGGGGGCAGTAGCCTAAGCAGTGAGGTCTGGACCTCCTTCTCCCCATCCACTTCATCCAGCTCTTCTGGATGGGACATCAAGGCATTCCCAGACCAGCCGAGAGGCATAGTCCTTCCAGTGTGTTCTGGGTCGACCCCGGGGCCTCTTCCCAAATGGACATGCCCGAAACACCGCACCAGGGAGGCGTTCGGGAGGCATTCTAATCAGACGCATGAGCCACCTCAACTGGCTCCTCTCAAGCAGCGTTTCTACTCCGAGCTCCTCCCGATGGCCGAGCCAATTTATTCTACCCATTTATTCTATCTATTGTTGTGGCGAAAAGTGTCCAGTTCATGATGCAAGAGATTCAGGTGTTTATTTAGCCTTTAGGTAAAGAAAAGCATACAATCAATCACACAGAAGAAATCGGTCCAAAAGATTTTTCTCTTGGAATGATTTCTTCTTTGTGATTGATTGTATGCTTTTCCATTCCATACTGTCCATAATTACCAAATATTGGGTACCAAATGACCAAACACATTGTAACATACTGTCCCAAATGACCAAACAAATTCTTCCAAATGGCCAAGCATAATATTCCAAATGACCACATGTGCTGTCCCAAATAACCAACGATTTGTCCCACACTGTTCCAAATGACCAAACAGATGGTTTCAAATGACCAAGCAAGCCGTTTAATACTTTACAAAATCACCAAATATTCTGTAACAAATGACCAAACAAATTATCCCATACTGTCCCAAACATACTGTTCCCATTAACAAATCATATTGTCCCATAATCCCTATAATTATCATATATACTGTATCAAATGTGCCATGCAATGGCCTGGTGAGCTGTCCAGGGTGTACTCCACCCTCGCCCAGAGTCAGCTGAGATAGGCACCTCGTGACCCTAATTAGGATTAAGCGGTTTAAAAATTAATGAATGAACTGTACCAAATGACCAAGCATCCATCCTGTACTATCCATAATGACCACATGTACTGTCTTTAATGACCAAACAAACTGTTCCATACAGCCCCATATTACCGAACATTTCTTCCAAATGACCCAAATGACTAAGCATTGGTCCCATTCTGTTCATTATTACCAAACACACTGTCCCATACTGTACCTGTCACGTCTGTAGCCAACTCTCTTCCCGACTCTCACACACCACGAGCGCACTCCCCCGAATTCTAATCATCACCACCTGCACCTCATTTCCGGGACTGATCACCGCCTCCATATAAGCCCCTGCTAGACACACTTCAGTGTCTAGCCTCGCTGGATGTACACGCGTTTTCACCACTACTCCTTCTAGCGCTTTGGACTCACCTACTTCTACACTCGTCCGGATCTCATCCCTCTCCTCCCAGATCCTTATCCTCTTCTCCATTGTGTTTGTCTGTTTTTGTTCACCCCTCGTGGCAGGTTTCTTTTCCTACCGGTTCCGTGTTTGTCGGTTTGCGTTCGCCCCTCGTGGCAGGTTTCAGTTTATATCCCGTCAGTGTGTTGTCTGGGTTTGTGGCTCCTCGAGCCATTGTGTCAAGTTTATAATAAACCTGATTAAGGTTACCCTTCTGGTCTCCGGGAAGTATCGTAACAGTACCAATTCATCAAACATACTGTCCAAAAATAAAACGCTTTGTGAAATGGCCAGACATGCTATTCCAAATGACCACATGTACTGTCCCATTTGACCAAACCTACTGTTCCAAATGACAAATCATATTACCCCA